>CM038679.1:429074036-429444917 GCA_021605205.1 Aegilops longissima | reverse complement strand
ATGTGTAAGACAAATCCCGATAGGAGCTGCATATCTCGTTCTCGAAACACACGGATTGTCAAACTTAGATAGGCCAGCTCGAAGTTGCCTGATAGCCACCGTGGCAGCGAGTTGGACCCGGCACTCGGAAGCTGGCCGGGGGTTAAAATAAAGATGACCCTCGGGCTCATGGCTTTCAAAGAAAAAGGCTTCGTGGCAAATGGTAAAACCAAAGTTGGGCCTTCTTTGAATGAGTCTTATTCAATATTTATCAGGGGTCCCATAAATCACCCAACCGATATGGAGCATAAATCAAGGAACATAACACGGTATGTGAAACTAGGGTGGCAAGTGGAGACAAAACACCAGGCATAAGGCGGAGCCTTCACCCTTTACCAAGTATATAGATGTATTAATTATAGCGAATATATATGTTGGATATCTAACAAGTAAACATGTTCCAATAAGGAACAACATCTCCATGTTCAACAAGGAACAAACTTCAACACTGCAACTATGGCAGCTATAAGAAGGCTGAGCAAAGGCAACACATAGCCAATCAGCGGTTTGCTAGGAAAGGATGGTTAGGGCTGACATGGCAATATGGGTGGCATGATATAGCAAGTGGTAGGCATCGGACATAGGCATAGCAAAAAGGCGAGCAACTAGCATAGCAAAGATGATGATTTAGGGTATGATCATCTTGCACGCAATGTTCTGAGAGTTGTCAAAAGCTTGATCCTCGAAAGCGTTCTCAACAGGTTCCTCGTTCGCGTACTAGTCTCGGCTCTACCCAAAACAACAACACAAACAAGGAACCCCAATAAATCACGGTGCAATACACGATCAACATGATGCAAAACATGACATGATATGCGTGATGGGATATGCAATGCTTAGGTGCGCTCGGAAGTAAATGGAAAACCGAGGCATCATCTTGGCAAACCAAGCATGCCATCGGAAAGATGAGATGATTTACGTTGAAATCCGATATAGAATCACCGGAATAGGATGCACGGGTTGGATATGGCGAGCAAAACAAGAATGGTGAGAAACCTACATAACAACATGATGCACAAAACCATGCCGTGTGCAAACTACATCATAGCATAAAGATATGAAATATTAATAGAAAACAACACATAAACATGATGCAAAAAGACATGATCATAAACTTGCTCAAATGCAGAAACTAATGCCACCTTGAGTTGGTGGGATTTTTCCCAAAAACATATATAATATGTTAGGGTTACGTGAGAAATCATCACAAAGCATTAAGTTAAAACCTGCCTAATGGAAGTTAACGAAATGGCAATTTCAGTTTGGAAATGTCGAAATGGACACCTAAAACAGAAAGGAAACAAAGCTGGAAATGGAAGCGTGGGGGTAAGGAAAAATTAAGAATGGAGAAAGAAGTGGCTGAGAGGTGACGGGTGGCCCTCTTGTCATAGAGCGATGGCGATGGTACAAAGGGAAGAAATCAGCCTCGGGGAATCGAACGGGTCTCCCAGTTGGAACCTGCCCTGCTACCCTTTGGGCTGGTATTGTGAGAGAAGGGGCCTCGGCCCTTATCTCTATTGCTGCAGGAGGCCGGATGAAATATGGAAATAAAAAAAGGGGAGCGCTTTGGGGTTCGAACCAATTGGCAGCAGTGAAGCAGAGTCAAACCAGCTCGGCTAAGCTAGAAGTCAGTGGGATCAGGAGCATAGCTACTTGACCAACTACCAGGCCCTACTCAAAGAGGCGAAGACAACAAGCAACTGCCTTGGCGAGAGCACTTGGCGGCTACTGAGACTCTGCGCCTCATTACAAAGCCAGATGCACGAGAGAGCACCAAGAACATGAAAGGACAAACCAGCGGGAGATCGCGGCAAACTGTGTTGTTACTACGAACCCAAAACTACAAACAGCTTGAACCCCGGCCGGCAACAAGAACGGACGGACCCTACACTCACGGAGATCTAGCGGCAGCGGGAAGGGCAGGGAGAGGAAGTAGATTATACCTCCTTACCCTAGGACAAGAAATCGGCAGCCAGGCGGAGGTTTGTGGCGTCGTGCTTTGACGAAGAAAGACCCGAAGCAAGCGTCGGCGAACTTGGCGATCCGGGCACCCGTGGTCGGCGTCGTGGTCGGTCGGCAAGCGAGAAAACGATGGACACGGGCGCGAGGTTGGGGTGGCGGGAAACGCCCGGCTGACAATGGCCTCGGATCGCTCGGGACGGGCGGAGCCCAAACAGGTGGCTCTCACTACACTGGCGAGAGGAAGGAAACCCTAGGGTTCGACAGCGGAGAGGGATAAGTGGGGGCTAGAGGCTGACAGGGAGACTCACGCTCCCTCGTGCTCGAGGTCCCCATGGCGATGGCGGAGGAGAGGAAAGGTGGGTGAGGAGCCTTTGCTTGGCTGGCGCCAAGCGGGACAGGGCGTCACGTGGGCGGGAGTTAAGCGAGTGCAGCAGCGGAGATGGGTCTTGAAGACGAGGGAGGGAAAGCGTCTTGGGCTGGCGCTCGCTCGGCTCTTGAGCTGAGGCTGAGCGGCTCGGGTGGCGGGGGCCAGTGGAGAGGACTCATTTGGGCTGCCCTGCTTCTTGCTGCCTCCTTTTCTTTTCCTTTTTAAAATCAAAAGGAAGAGAAAAGAAATGCTGGAAGAGAAATGAAAAGAGTTTTTTGAGTGAAAGGAAAATATCACACTCCTGGAATTCTCCACAATTTAAATAAATTGTAATGGACATTTTAGAGGTAGAAAAATAATGCAAGTTTGGAAATATTTCAAACTTGCCATTTTGAACGACCATAACAACTTCAAATGAGGAGATATTTGGCGGAGAGGTTTTTGTGCAAGAGCAAGATTAGCAGGGAGAAGATGAACATTAGTTTAGAAAAGAAATATATAGCACTTGAAAAGGAAAGAAGTAGAGGAAGGAGGAGATGGTAATGCAAACAAGAATGGCACATGCAACCACATGACATGTGGGAGAACACCACAACCATGATAAGAATGGAATGCAAGATGACAAGAACACAAATGCAATATGGTAAAAGAGCAAAACAAAGAAAAAGAGAACCCACATAACCAAACAACATGAAGCCAAGCATGACAAAAATCCACAAGACTTGGATGAGGCCAAATTGATATATTGCCCAAAAGGGAAGTTTATCAGGGTGTTACAACACTCCACACAGAGGATCTCGTCGAGATCTGGGTGAACTCAGGATACAGGCGGAGGTGATCCTCGCGCTCCAGGTAGCTTCTCGGTCGGAATGGTGTGACCACTTCACTTTCAGGAATTTGATTGACTTATTGCGAGTCTTCTTTCGGTTTCTTCAAGAATAGCAGGGGGTGCTCATGATAAGAGATCTTCTTGAAGGTCGATCTCTTGAAGTTGATAGTGCGTTAGAGTCTTGAAGCACTTGAAAGCGTGATGAAACACATCGTGCACATTTGCAAAGTTGGATGGAAGCTCAAGTTGATGGCGAGATCGCCTCTTTTCCCAATGATCTTGAAAGGACCCACGTATCTGGGGCAAGCTTCCCTTTGATACCGGGGCGACAGTGCCTTTCATTGGAGAGGCGGAGGTAGACATGGTCTCCGATTTCAAAAGTCACATCCACGGTGCTTATCATCATAATAGCTCTTGGCGCGATTGCAGCGGCTTTGAGATTCTCACGAATGACTTGGCACATTCTTACCATACGAATCAAGTCATTGCCAGAAGAAGAAGCGTTCACATCTCGGACCAATTGAGAGAAGTACGGCACTTTCGCCATAGAGAATTTGAATGGGGCCTTGCCCCGAACTAAAGCTTGGAAGCTGTTGTTGTATGAGAACTAAACATAAGGAATCTTCCCACTTCATAGAAAGAAATGACACACCGAGCATATCTTCAAGGATTTGATTAACTTTCGCTCGACTTGGCCCTTGTTTGAGGATGGACTGTATCTTTGATGTTGGTGCCATAGCCTTGAAAAGAATCCCAAAACTTGGAGGTAAAAGATGCGCCCGCAGTTGAAGAGATCACTTGAGGAATGCGGTGCGAGGAGACAATCTGGAGGTGTATAACTCTGCGGTGAGCTGCGGTGATGGATTCTTTGATAGGAAGAAAATGAGCCACTTTAGTAAGCTTGTCAATGACGAAGATAGCATCATTTCCAGCAGTTTTGGAAAGCTTGATCCACGAAGTCCATTTCAATATGATCAAACTTCCATTCGAGGAATAGCAAGAGGTTGGAGAGACCCGGCTGGTCTTTGGTGTTACTCTCACTCTTCTGCGGACATCACATTCATTCCACGAATTGAGCAATTTCTCGCTTCATTCGGTACAATATATTCTTGAGATCATGGTACATCTTAGTACTTCGGGATGAATGGATAGAAAGGAATTGTGAGCCTCGTTCATAATGACTTTTAAGTAGATCACCCTTAGGAACCACAATCCGGTCCTCAAAGAGTGTCTGTGTCATCAGCGGAAGCACTTGTACTTGGAAATGCCCTTTCGATACCACGTTTCACTTTCTTCACCATGGCATCCGAAGTTGAGCCTCATGAATCGATCTTCAAGTAGGAGAGACTATGAGGTTGGCAAAAGCCTTGAGAACAACTTGAAGATTCAACTGCGGAAAGATTCACGAATCCGGTGAAAGGGCTTGAGATTAGGCTATTCGATAGCTTTCTGCTCAAAGCATCTGCAATGACATTACTTTGCCGGAATATACTCAATACTTGGGTTGTACTCTTGAATCATTTGACCCGTCGAGTCTGCACGAGAGTTGAGTTGGGCTGAGTGAAGATGTACTTGAGACTCTTGTGATCGGTGAAAATGTCCACTTTCCTTCCCAACAAGAGATGTCTCACGTTATTAATGCATGGACAAGCTGCCGCCAACTCAAGATGCGTGAGTGGGGTAGTTCTTCTCGTTAGACTTCAAGCGGCGAGAGGTATAAGCCACAACTCTCTTCTCTTGCATTAACACAGCACGAGACCTTGAAGAAAGCATCACAGAGAAAACTTCATAAGGCTTGGATTCATCGGAGGAGTCGAGGAGCTGTGTGAGTTTCTCTTTGAGAAATTTAAGCAACGTCACACTCGGAGACCAGACATACTTCACATGCACGGAGAAGGTTGGAAAGAGCTTTGCAATCTTGGAGAAATTCTGCGAATCTTGACGTAACACAAGACCAAGAATTTATGACATTGAGAGGTTCCCAATTCTGCGGACACCTTCTGGGATCAACAATGTATGGCGGAGATGATGAATAAAGCACTTCATCAAGCCAAAATTCATTTGGAGAACTTAGCAATTGATACTCTACGAGCTTGTCTAGTACCAATCGCAAATGTTTGGCAGATCCTTCTTATTCTTGGAAGACCAAAATATCATCAAGATAGAAAGGCAGATTCATTGGTGTAGGGATTGAATAAAGTTCATCATCAGGGAGAAAGTTGGAGGAGCATTAGCGAGGCGAAAGACGCCCAGCAGTATATTCATAAGAACCAAAGCTTGTTACGAATGCTGTCTTGGGAATATCTTGTTCACGAATCGAATCTGATGATACCCCATCTGAAGGTCAAGCTTAGAACAACCTTAGCACCTTTGAGTTGCTCGAAAAGCTCATTGATGTTAGGAAGTGGATACTTGTTCTTGATTGTCTTCTTATTCAATGGTGATGTCGGCGCAAAAGTGGTCCGTGCCATCCTTCTTACGGACAAAAGAACACCACAACCCCAAGGAGATGAACTTCGATGCGATCAAACCCAGACGCTCTTGTTCATCATTTGCTTCTTCAATTCCTTGACTCATCGGGTCCAAGCTTGGCTGACCAAAGCGGAGTTCGATGCAGATCCAAGATAGAATAGAACTCAAATGGCGATGAGGAAGCATGCCGGAAGCTCTTGCGGAAAGACATCTTGGTACTCACAAGCATTTGGAATCGAGAGATGGCATTCAGTTAGCCCTTCTCATTGAGAAAACAACCGAATGGTTTCATCACGAGAGGCATAGATGATCACATCATTAGAAGAGTGAGTCAATTGAATTTCCACAGCAGCACAATCAATTTGAGCTTTGTTGATAAAGCGATCCATTAAAGAATAAGATCAATATCCAGAATGCATGAGAACAACTGGTTTAGAAAGAAATCTATAATCGCCCATCTTGATAGAACATCGGAACCATGTAGCTTGCATTCATGCATTTACCGGAGAACAACTGCTAATGGTCTTGGCAAATCTTGGAAAACAAATCATGCTTGATGCAAATGGTTTAGAAGATGAAACTAGCGATGCACGATGTCGAAAGAACTTTGCAGAATATCATTAACAAGAAGATTACCCATTAGCACATCGAATCCTCTTGCTGAGCTGCATTCATCATATTGACCTTGGCATACTTTGGATTATGCTTGACCCTTGCATTCTTTGGAAGATTTCACGGAGGAGGGCGAGGCGCCTTTGGTTGAAGCACTTGTTAGCATAGTGACACCTGCGACACTTGTTGCAAGTGACCTCGAAGGAAAGCGGGGTGGTGAGGCACTTGACCTTGGAGCTTGAGAATTAGACTTGTTACGATAGCTTGGGTTGGGTGGGTGGGAAGATCCACGGCCACTGAGTTCTTCTGCTGGTAAAAAGGTGGAGCGGAGGGAGGCGGATAAAACTTCTCTTGGCTGCCACTTGAGAGAGACGAAGAGGACTGAGCTGTCACGATTCTCTTCTTAGAAGCCTCGCATTTGAGCTGTGCCGCTTCTTGCTTGAGTGCCATGTTGTAGAAATCATCATACTTATCGGCTCAAACAGCACAAGAGGTAGTGCAGATCTTCTCTCGGACCACCTCTGGCTGATAGATCATACTCCTTTCATCGAGTGACGTCTTGCTTAGCAAAGCAGCGAGCTACAGAACTAGATATTGTATTGATGAGCCAGACATGGTGCCTGGCTTGAGATTCTGCGGAACTCCTCACGCTTGCTCTCAACAACACTCTTGAATGTGATGAGCTCGGAAATCGCGGCGGAACTCATCCCAGGTAAGCATGACCTCCTCTGGAATCTTTGTGCTGGTACCACTCGGCAGCTTGATCCTTGAGTTGAAGCGATGCAAACTTGACCAAAGTCCCAGTGCGACATTTACTTTCACAGTCAAAAGTGCTTCGAGATGTCCACTAACCAATCATCGGTCATTGCCGCCAACACAATGAAAGACTTGGTGATTAGCGAGGCGGCCGAGAGTAGCAAAGTGTGGCTGATTGTTGCCTTGACCTTGATTGCCTTGATTGCCTTGATTGCCTTGCCCGAGTGCGTTCTTGCAAGAGCTGCAAAATCATCGAGCATTGGCATTGGTGGCTGCCATAATAGCTTGCCGGGCCTCGAGAAGGCGGAGGTGGAGGTGGAGGTGGAGATTCGGTGATCCCCATCATTGCGATCCCGTGTTAGGGCGCGTTGGCGGAGCCATCTGAAGAGGTGACATCCGTTAGTCCTTTGATAGAACAAATTGATAAGTAGAATCAGCGGATAGAAATTGCAGCATATAGTCTTCACAATAAACATTGAACAAGAATGAGCGAATGAATTCAAAGTTAATCATCACACGTCCATTAAAAGTGAGAAGCCACTTAGATAAAGGATATGGAAATAACATTTGTCTTAGAAACAATTCGAATATCACAACTGAAAACAAAAGGTTGAAACCACGGAATGGGCGGAACAAACACATGATAAGATTTCTCCCAAAGTGTTAGGTGGTGGGGCCCACACGGACCACTGACTATGCGGGCGTCACGAATGACTAACAAGGCGTCCCCGAATCAGCATAGCCAAGGATTCTTTAAGGCGTCTAGCGACCCTTTGTAAATCGACCGTGAATGGGGACCACTGAGCGTTGAACCCCAATCTCAAATCATACATACAGCCGAACGAATATCACTGTAGCTACTAGAATTCCCACCTATAAACTCCCGAAACTTTACGGTTATGCAATCAGTGTTGGGGATCGAGGGGACACAAAATATATCACCCAAACTAACAATACCTAGATCCATTTGTATCCATCCGTCAACACACAACAAGAAATCCTCGGAAATCGTGTACCTCGACCTTGAAAAACATCCGTTATGCAAGTCATGGCAATACTCCACTTTTCGCCCGCAGTCTTTGGGCTATCAGGTTATCTCACCAACAAGCTGCACAAAAGATTTGATGTCGGCAAAACTCGGTATTCGAGCGCAGCGATAAAATTGTGACAACACCTCGGAGCTCAACTCCCCAGGAACCTGCAACCCCTAAATGTCGAGGGAGGCACCAAGAACAATGTTCTCGTCACAAAACCATGGAGCGATTCCAAGATACCCGTGATCCTAAAAAAATTTTTTAGTGAAATTTGAGGAGAACCCAATAACTTTTATTAGAAGTAACATGTTGAGATTCACATGATATTCAATTACAGGATACTCAAATTGTCCATAACCGGGGACACGGCTAATCATGATTAGTTTATACACTCGCAGAGGTTTATGACTTTTCCCCATTAAGACTCGATCGCCTCCGCTTGGTTCTCGTGACTACATGGTGTTTGAGAAACGGATGACCGAGACATAGTCTTCGTAAGCGCTTAGCACCTTACATGTGGGTAGACCGTACCAACCTACATCCCCTACATCAGCTAGCCTACCCGTAAGAGTTCGACGACTTAGTAAACTACGCCAGAGCCCATAATTGGCTTGTGGCTGCACACGGAAGTTTCCAGCTTGAAAAATCTTATGATCCCTTAGAGCCCGGGTGGCGGTCCAAGAAATACAGTAAGTCTCGATGGAAACCAGTGCCTCAATCCACCCAGATGTGTGTTTAGGTTGCCACCTTAGATAAACCATTAATTAACAATCTCACATCTGTCATGGATATTCACTCACCCAACCCACGCCTACTAGCATAGCATAGCATGAACAAGCAAACGAGAAGTAACTCCCAAGGTTTCATAAGTAAAACAGTAATAGGTACTACTCAATCTACTTCCCATCCCACAATTTAATTAGATCCTAACCATGCAAGTGTTCGAGGAATAGATCTAATGCATAAAACTGGGTATGAGAAGGGTATGATCAGTGTTACTTGCCTTGTCGATGATCCGCGAGTCCTAGAGATTCAAGTAACAAGCGGCGACCGGTGATCTAACGCAGACAAACAACAAGCATACAATAAGTACTCATCTAATGCACGGGAAATCTCAAATAAAAGATCTAACCAGAAAGTTCAACTTAAGAACCCTGGTTGCAAAAGAATCGAATCAAAATAAACTCCAAAGTCGAAACTCGAGAGAAACGACTCGGCTTAGCAATCTGAAATTAGGTCAAAATTTCACAGTAGCAAAACTCTGTGAAAGTAGGGTAGTCGAACGGCGGTTTCGCTTTAAACTCCAGCGCTTGAATCACCCGATTCGATAAACGAGCGAGAAATAAAACAGATTTGAAAATCGGATCTCAAATCGAATCGAAAAATAACGGATTAAATCCGATTAAAAGAAAACGATTTAACGGTTTAAATAACGGACGTCATAACGTAATCTAATCCAACGAACGCGTTTATTGAAACGAACGGTTCGTGAACGCTCGTTAAATAAGAAAACCAAAAAATAAAACCAATCTAGGGTTTTTTTTAAAAAACCGAACATCTTTTTTTTAAAAAAAAAAAACCGGATCGGTTTATTAGGGGAAAACCGGATCGGGCGCGGGCTACCTCCGGTGATCTCGCCGCGGGGTCCGGGCGGCGGGGTGGTCCGCGGGCCTGGAGGGGGCGGCGAGGGGCGGGGGCTACAAGGCCAAGGGGACGGCGGCGGCGGCGTTCACAAGGCGGGCGGCTCGGCTTGGCGCGGTGAAGGCGGGCGGCGGATCGAGGTGAGGAGAGGAGCGGGCGGGTATTTATGAGAGAGGGGGGTCCGGTGGCTTGGGGAGGGGGCAGGGGTCCGGTCTGGAGCCGGACTCGGGAGGCGTCTTGCGGCGGGCACTGCGGCCAAGGCGGCCTTGTGAGGAGGAGAGAGGAGGTGGGCCGGGGCGCTGGGCCTGGGCCCGGCTGGTTGGCCGGCTGGGCCTCGGCCAGTGGGGCGCGAATTTTTTAAATAAAATTTAAACCAAATGAATTAAAAAATACCAAATGAACTCTAATTTAAATAAAACAAATTTTCCCGACTCCTAAAATGAGTCGAACAAAATGAACTTTAAAACAGCAAACATGCATAAATTTTAAATGCTCATTTTGCCTAAGCAAAATAAATCTTCCAAACCAAATTTGATTTATTTATAAAATCTTCATTTTTCCTAATTGTTGGGAAAGTCATATTATTCCCTCTCAAAATATTTTTATAGGAAAACTTTATGAAGATAATTAAATAAATCCAATTGATCCTATTTTCAAAATTTGAGAAATCCCAAATATGAAAATAATGAAACTTCCAACTTCTCCGAGGGTCCTTGAGTTATGTGAAATTTCTAGGATCGGAAAATGCGAGAAAATATGATATGCATGATGACCTAATGTATAACATTCCAAATTGAAAATTTGGGATGTTACAAACCTACCCTTAAGATGAATCTCGCCCTCGAGATTCGGGTTGGCTAGAAAATAGGTGAGGGTGGTCCTACAAAACTTCCTCTCTTTCCTGTGTGGCTTCATCCTCGGTGTGGTGGCTCCATCGAACTTTGCAAAACTTGATAACCTTGTGCGGGTAACTCACTGGCATAATCGAGATTCTTAACCGGTTTTTCCTCATATGTCAAGTCATCCTTCAACTGAATTGCTTCCAAAGGGCACCGTGTCTCTTAACGGTACCTCTCGCTATCTCGGGTGACATTTCTTCAATCGAGAAACATGGAATACATCATGAACTCCCGACAGTCCTTCCGCAATTCCAACTTATACGCGAATTCTCCCATGCGTTGCAAAATCTTATACGGTCCAACTAAACAGGGTGCTAACTTTCCTTTCACTCCAAAACGCTTAACTCCTCGAGCGGGATACTCGAGATATACTCGCTCCAACTGCATACTCAATCGCTTTGCACTTTGAATCAGCATAGCTCTTCGTTCGACTGGGCTACCTTGAGCCTGCCTCAATCAACTTAACTTTCTGTTCGCACTCCTTAATCAAATCTGGTCCAAACAACCGACGATCTCCGTTTATTCCCATGACAACGGTGTCCTGCACCTTCTTCCATACAGAGCCTCGAAGGTGCCATCTTTAAGCTGGTTTGGTAACGGTTGTTGTAGGAAAATTCTGCATCGGCAAATTATCATCCCAACTAGATCCATAATCTAGTGCACAAGCTCTCAAAGATGTCCTCCAAAATCTGATTGACTCTCTCGGTCTGTCCATCGGTCTGTGGGTGGAAAGTCATCAATTCCAATCGGGTTCCCAATGTTTCGTGCAACCGGTTCCAAAATTTCAAGTAAACCGGGTTCCTCTATCCGATACGATGCTCCTCGAACTCCGTGTAAGCACACAATTCTGGTCATGTATATCTTTGCCAACTTAGCACTGCTATAGGTAGTCTTGATCGAATGAAATGAGCTACCTTGGTCAAACGGTCGACTATGACCCAAATCGAGTCATATCCTGAACGGGTCTTCGCAAACCTGTGATGAAATCCATGCCTAGTTTATCCCACTTCCATTCGGTATCGGCAATGGTTGTAACAATCCTGCTGGCTTCGATGTTCTCGCTTTACTTTCGACATACGTCGCAAATCTGCTACATACTCGCAATATCCTTCTTCATTCCGTCCACCGAAAATATTCTTCAAATCCAAATACATCTTGGTATTTCTGGGTGAATCGAATAGGTGAATCATGGGCTTCTTGCAAAATCAACTTCCCGATCTCGGGTCATTTGGCACATAAACACGGTCTTCAAACCATAGGGTATCGTGCTCATCCTCACGAAATCCTTTAGCTTTTCCTTTGCTCATTTTCTCCTTTATAGAGGCAACTTCCTTATCGCCTTTTGGGCTTCTCCGATTTTGTCCATCGCTGTCGATCGAATCTCCAATGCTGCTACATAGCCTCTCAAACTATTTCCAAACATAGCTCTCGAAGGTCCTCGGCTAACTCATTGGGTATTCCTCCCATCATTAGGGTATTGACGTGGCTCTTACGGCTCAATGTGTCAGCTACAACATTAGCCTTTCCGGGGTGATAATGCAATCTCATATCATAATCTTTGATTAGCTCCAACCATCTCCTTTGTCTGAGATTCAACTCCTTCTGTGTGAAGATGTACTTCAAACTCTTGTGATCCGTATATACTTCACAATGATTTCCAATGAGAAAATGTCTCCACGGTTTCAAGACATGCACAACGGCTGCTAACTCCAAATCATGAGTGGCATAATTCAACTCATGGGGCTTAAGTTGTCGTGAAGCATACGAAACAACTCTTCCTTCCTGCATAAGCACGGCTCCAAGTCCTCGACGTGAAGCGTCGCAATACACCTCATAATCCTTAGTTTGATCTCGCAATATCAAACCGGTGAGGTAACCAATCTTTTCTTCAACTCCTGAAAACTTGCCTCACAGTCCTCACCCATATGAATTTGTTTTCCTTCTTCAACAATTCAGTCATAGGCTTTGCAATTCTTGAGAAATTCTCAATGAATCTTCGGTAGTATCCTGCGAGTCCAAGGAAACTCCGAATCTCTCCAACTGTCGTTGGTGCTTCCCATTTGGTTATGGTCTCAACCTTTGTGGGGTCAACTGCTATCCCTTCTCCGGATATAACATGTCCGAGAAATCCAACTTCCTTTAGCCAAAACTCACATTTGCTGAACTTGGCATACAACTGGTGTTCCTCGCCTCCAAAACCAATCGCAAATGTTCCTTGTGTTCCTCTTCATTCTTCGAGAAAATTAAAATGTCATCAATGAACACCACGATTTAACTTATCCAAAAACTCCATAAACACTTTGTTCATCGTGTTCATGAAATAAGCTGGTGCGTTAGTCATCCAAATGACATAACGGTATACTCATACAGATCCATATCTCGTGGTAAACGCTGTCTTGGGTATATCTTGCTCCCGAATCTTCAATGATGGTACCTCGATCGCAAGTCGATCTTAGAAAACACTTTGGCTCCTTGCAAGCGATCAAACAGATCATTTATCATAGGTAGTGGGTACTTGTTCTTGATTGTTACTTCATTCAATCCACGGTAATCAACAACCATTCTCAACGATCCATCCTTCTTCTCTACTAACAAACGGGTGATCCCCAAGGTGAAGAACTTGGGCGAATAAAACCTTTATCCAATAGTTCCTTAATCGCTTCTTGATTTCCGCCAAATCCTTTGCGGGCATCCCAGACGGTCGCTTCGATATCGGGCCTGTTCACGCAACAGCTCGATCAAAAACTCAATGTCTCTATCCGCGGCATTCCCAGCAACTCTTCCGAAATACATCAGATAATCCTTTACCACCGGTACTTCTTCCCGTACCACTCGATAAGCAATTAACTTGTGCTCTCCTCGGCTCGTGCCGTGATACGTATAATCCTTCTTCCTTCCGGTGTGGTGAGCAAAATTGACCTTGTGGTACAATCTATGTTTCCTCCATACTTTGATAACCAATCCATTCCTAATATCACATCCAATCCTTGGGATTCCAGAACTATTAGGTCTGAGGGGAAAACATAGTGTCCAATCCGTAGTGGCAGTCGATCACACCATTTACTAGCCATGTACTCTGCTCCGGGTGAGGTTACTAGCATGGGTGACCTAAGGGCTTGGGTCGGTAACTTGTACTTATCCACAAATCCCTTTGATATGTATGAATGCGATGCACCAGTATCGAAAAGAACAACTGCAGTAAATGACTTAACCAAAAACTTACCGATTACTGCATCGGGCTGATCTTCAACCTCCTCCACATCAATGTGGTTCACTTGTCCCCTGTTGAAAGGGTTGGGCTTCTTTCCAGAGCTTCCATTGCCATTTCCGTTCCGGCCTTCTGGACAGTCATTTGCATAGTGCCCAGTCTTGCGGCACTTAAAGCAAGTAATGTGACTCAAGTCTACCTTGGATGGTGTTGACGGGTTGGTGCGATTCTGTCCGCTTGCTTCCTCCATTCCGCTCCCATTCTTGGTGCCATTATGGTTATGCGAATTACCTCCTCCATGGGTATGCTGAAACTGAATTCCTGATTTAGGGTATAACGAGGCTTCGCTGGGATCCGAGTTATACTTCCCTTGTCCATACTTCCGCTATGTTCTCAATTTGTCTTTGCTTTCCTTCGATCATGAGAGCTCGGTCTACTAACTCCTGGTAGTTGTTGAAACTTGCTACCATCAACGGCATGCTGAATTCATCATTCAGTCCTTCTAGAAACTTCTCCTGTTTAGCTGCATCAGTAGTAACGCTATCCGGGGCATAACGTGCTAATTTACTAAAGTCATCCACGATCGCCAACAGTCCTTCCTCCTTGGCGTAGGTTGCGAAACTCACGCTTCTTCATGGCCATGGCTCCTGCTGAAACATGGGCAGTCGAAAAGCTTGTCAAACTGGTCCCATGTGACGGTGTCACGGGTAAGTGGTGTGAAATTCTCCCACCATGCTCAGCGGGTCCTTCAAGCTGATGTGCTGCAAACTTCACTCTTTCACCATCCGTGCATCCTGCAGTGGTCAGCTCCTTCCTATCTTGCGGAGCCACCATCCTGCTACAATCGGCTCGGTGCTCTCGGAATACACCGCGGTTCAGTCTAAGGAAACGAGTCGATGATCCGCAGTGGTGGTGGTGGCGGTGGGTTGTTGTTGTTGTTGTTGTTGTTGTTGTTGTTCTGCACCAATGTTTGAATCAGGGTATTCTGCTGCTGGATCAATTGGGTGATCTCTGGCGGAAAACGAATCCGGGTCGCGTCTGGAGGCATCGATGGGTTTAGAAAAGGAGAGAAATGTAGAATAGAATAAGGTCTAAGGGAATCACTACCCAAATGCACATGAGCGTAAACACACAAAATCACTCCATTCAATCAAACAAGGGCTTACAACGATCTAACTATCGCAAAAGTGCGTGTACTATAATGTTTACATGGAGGAACACTACTAATATGTGGGGACTTCTACTAATTTGAACCGTGAAAGACTCCATGATGTCCGCTCCACTTCGCCTTCAAAGTCGGGTTCACTTGGATCCGAATCTGTGTCGCCGATGTTAATGTAGTCGCTTGGGTATTCGACATACCGGTCTTCATTCTGAGCGCCAACTTCTTCTTGAGTTCTTCGATCTCGCACTTAAGATCGTTATTGTGTCTTGCCGAGCTACGATCTCGTCCATGTAGTCCTTGCGTGTAGTCTTTAGTTCTTCTTCCAGTTCGATGATCCTTCCCTTTGTCTTCTGCAACTCCAACATGTCATTGCACATTTGGTTCTCCTGGCGTCGAATGTGCTGATTTAACTCCTGGATGAAAGCTGCAATGGATCTATCCTTCTTGGTGTTGACGACGTCCCAGTTGTCATCTCGGCGTCCACAAATCTGGTAGATGGTATCCTTGAGGTCTTCTTGATAAACTTCTCCAATGCGTCCCATGGTGATGTGAGCTGCCATGCTCTTTCCCAGACTCCAAGTTGGTGCACTGAAAACACTATCTATAGACTTGGTGATTGGGGCGAATGTCCTTCCCGAACGTGAGCATGAATCTTCCAACTCCTCTTCAGTGCAGAGTGGCGTTGAAAGTCCCGTGAAGCTTGGTAATCCAATGTTCGGTACTTAGTAACTTCCTTCAAGTGAAATCCAAAAGGTGTGCCTTCATCCGGTTGGGTGTACTTGATCTTCGCGTCCGTCATCCTAAAGAGAGTAGAAAAGATGAGGAGTTAGAAAATGGGAAGAGAGTAGTGATCTATGGCTTTATCTTAGTGGTCGTGTCTCATACAATCAGTGTGCTCGATACCATTCTCTCAGAGCGACCAGACCGAATGGATCAAGTCTCGTGCTCGATGTCATCCTGGATCAGATGTCGACACCACACAAGATTTCAAGGATTTATAGCAGAGTAGCAATCACACACTTATTACATCGTTGTCCACAAGGGAACTTATTACAATAATATGGCTTAAGGCCATCTAACAATAACAGCGGAAGGCTTGGAAGATAAGCGAGTCCATCAACTCCAACGGCATCACCGAGTATAGAACCACGACCTAACACCTTACTGTCGTTCGAAAAGTCTGCAACGTGAAAAGTTGCAGCCCAAAACGGTCACACATGGAATATGCTTGCAATGTAACACATAAGAGCAATGAATGAATAAGCCTACACTACATGCATATATGGCTGGTGGTAAGGCTCTCTGTTACATTTGCATAAAGCTGATTTTCCCTACATCAAAGGAATAGTTTTATTTAACTATCATGGTGGTTGTTAAACATTGAGAATGGTTGACAGATCCTCAATCCCAATTAAAAGTACTCATTAAAACCCAATAACTTTTATTAGAAGTAACATGTTGAGATTCACATGATATTCAATTACAGGATACTCAAATTGTCCATAACCGGGACACGGCTAATCATGATTAGTTTATACACTCTGCAGAGGTTTGCGACTTTTCCCCACAAGACTCGATCGCCTCCGCTTGGTTCTCGTGACTACATGGTGTTTGAGAAACGGATGACCGAGACATAGTCTTTCGAAGCGCTTAGCACCTTACATGTGGGTAGACCGTACCAACCTACATCCCCTACATCAGCTAGCCTACCCGTAAGAGTTCGTGACGACTTAGTAAACTACGCCAGAGCCCATAATTGGCTTGTGGCTGCACACGGAAGTTTCAGTTTGAAAATCTTATGATCCCTTAGAGCCCGGGTGGCGGTCCAAGAAATACAGGCAAGTCCTGATGGAAACCAGGTGCCTCAATCCACCCAGATGTGTGTTTAGGTTGCCACCTTAGATAAACCATTAATTAACAATCTCACATCTTTCATGGATATTCACTCACCCAACCCACGTCTACTAGCATAGCATAGCATGAACAAGCAAACGTAGAAGTAACTCCCAAGGTTTCATAAGTAAAACAGGTAATAGGTACTACCTCAATCTACTTCCCATCCCACAATTTAATTAGATCCTAACCATGCAAGTGTTCGAGGAATAGATCTAATGCATAAAAACTGGGTATGAGAAGGGTATGATCAAAGTGTTACTTGCCTTGCTGATGATCCGCGAGTCCTAGAGATTCGAAGTAACAAGCGGCGCACTCCGGGTGATCTAACGCAGACAAAAAACAAGCATACAATAAGTACTCATCTAATGCACGGGAAAATCTCGAATAAAAGATCTAACCAGAAAGTTCAACTTAAGAACCCTGGTTGCAAAAGAATCGAATCAAAATAAACTCCGAAAGTCGAAACTCGAGAGAGAACAACTCGGTTTAGCAATCTGAAATTAGGTCAAAATTTCACAGTAGCAAAACTCTGTGAAAGTAGGGTAGTCGAACGGCGGTTTCATTTTAAACTCCAGCGCTTGGATCACCTGATTCGATAAACGAGCGAGAAATAAAACAGATTTGAAAATCGGATCTGAAATCGAATCAGAAAAATAACGGATTAAATCCGATTAAAAGAAAACGACGAACGGTTTAAATAACGGACGTTCATTATCAGAACGAATCCAACGAACGCGTTCATTGAAACGAACGGTTCGTGACGTTCGTTAAATAAGAAAACCGAAAAAATAAAACCAATCTAGGGTTTTTAAAAAACCGAACATCTTTAAAAAAAACCGGATCGGTTTATTAGGGAAAACCGGATCGGGCGCGGGCTACCTCCGGTGATCTCTCCGCGGGTCCGGGCGGCGGGGTGGTCCGGCGGGGTCGGGAGGCGGCGAGGGCGGCGGGCTACCGGCGGCGAGGGACGGCGGCGGCGGGCGTTCGCCAAGGGCGACGGCTCGGCTTGGCGGTGTGAAAGGCGGCGGCGGATCGAGGTGAGGGAGAGGGGGCGGCGGGTATTTATGAGAGAGGGGGGTCCGGTGGCTTGGGGGGGGGCGGCGGGTCCGGTCGGAGCCGGACTCGGGAGGCGTCTTGGGCGGCGGGCACCAGCCTGCAAGCGGCGGCAGGGAGGAGGAGAGGGTGGGCAGGGCTGGGCACTGGGCCTGGGCCTGGCTGGTTGGCCTGGTGGGCCTCGGCCAGTGGGGGCGAATTTTTTTAAATAAAATTTAAACCAAATGAATTAAAAAATACCAAATGAACTCTAATTTAAATAAAACAAATTTTCCCGACTCCTAAAAATGAGTCTAACAAAATGAACTTTAAAAACAGCAAACATGCATAAATTTTAAAATGCTCATTTTGCCTAAGCAAAATAAATCTTCCAAAACCAAATTTGATTTATTTATAAAATCTTCATTTTCCTAATTGTTGGGAAAGTCATATTATTCCCTCTCAAAATATTTTTATAGGAAAAACTTTATGAAGATAATTAAATAAATCCAATTGATCCTATTTTCAAAATTTGAGAAATCCCAAATATGAAAATAATGAAACTTCCAACTCTCTCCGAGGGTCCTTGAGTTGCGTGAAATTTCTAGGATCGGAAAAATGCGAGAAAAATATGATATGCATGATGACCTAATGTATAACATTCCAAATTGAAAATTTGGGATGTTACAGTCTATGTATAATATCTGGAGTACATACTGGACGACGTCTCCAGTGGGGGATGTCAACACGACTCCCGCTCCCAGCCTTGCCAACATTTTGGAGTCGTCAAAATACATAACCCAATTGGAATATGCGTCGTATTCTGTAGGGAGTTCGGCTTCTGTCCATTCAGCGACGAAGTCGGCCAGTACTTGGGATTCGATGGCTCGACGTGGCTTGTATGTTATGTCGAATGGAAGTAGCTCTATGGCCCATTTGGCGATCCGCCCGTGGCATCGCGATTGTTTATTATGTCATTGAGTGGGACCTCAGAAGCCACCATGATTGAATACTCCTGGAAGTAGTGTCGTAGCTTGCGGGATGCCATGAAGACCGCGTATGCTATCTTTTGGTAGTGGGGGTACCGGGATTTGCATGGTGTGAGGACAGTAGATACGTAGTATACTGGTTTTTGAAGTGGGAATTTATGTCCGTCCTGTTCTCGTTCGACAACGAGCACGACGCTTACCACCTGATGTGTTGCCGATATGTATAGCAACATGAGTTCGCCCGCGTTTGGTGCGGCCAGGATTGGATTGCTTGCTAGGAGGGTCTTTATTTCCTCCAGTCCGGCGGTCGCCGCGTCTGTCCATTCGAAGTTATCGGTGCACCGTAAGAGGCGATAGAGTGGTAGCGCCTTTTCTCCTAATCTGGATATAAAGTGACTTAATGCTGCCATGCAACCAGCTAGTTTCTGGACTTGTTTGAGGTCTGTTGGTGTAGCCAACTGTGACAAAGCTCGGATTTTAGTGGGTTTTGCTTCTATTGCTCTGTTGGAAACGACGAAGCCTGGCGGCTTTCCAGCGGGGACGTCGAAGACACACTTTTCCAGGTTGAGTTTAATATCATACGCACGGAGGTTGTCGAATGTGAGACGTAAGTCGTCTATTAGTGTTTCGACGTGCCTAGTTTTGATGATGACATCATCGGCGTAGGCCTCTACTGTCTTGCTGATACGTCTCCAACGTACCTATAATTTTTTATTGCTCCATGCTATATTATCTATTGTTTTGGACTATATTGGGCTTTAGTTTCCACTTTTATATTACTTTTGGGACTAACCTATTAACCGGAGGCCCAGCCCAGAATTGCTATTTTTTTTTGCCTATTTCAGTGTTTCGAAGAAACGGAATATCAAACGGAGTCTAAAACGGAATGAAATCTTCGGGAACGTGATTTTCTCATCGGATAAGACCCGGGAGACTTGGACCCTCCGTCAAGAAAGCTCCGAGGTGGCCACGAGGGTGGAGCCCCCCTCGCTAGGGCGCGCCCCCTACCTCGTGGGCCCCTCGAGGCTCCACCGACGTACTTCTTCCTCCTATATATACCTACGTACCCCCGTCAGATCAGATACAAAGCCAAAAACCTAATTCCACCGCCGCAACTTTCTGTATCCACGAGATCCCATCTTGGGGCCTGTTTTGGTTCTCCGCCGGAAGGGGATTCCACCACGGAGGGCTTCTACATCAACATCATAGCCTCTCCGATGAAGTGTGAGTAGTTTACCTCAAACCTTCGGGTCCATAGTTAGTAGCTAGATGGCTTCTTCTCTCTTTTTGGATCTCAATACAATGTTCTCCCCCTCTCTCATGGAGATCTATTCGATGTAATCTTCTTTTTGCGGTGTGTTTGTTGAGATCGATGAATTGTGGGTTTATGATCAAGATTATATATGAGCAATATTTGAATCTTTTCTGAATTCTTTTATGTATGATTGAGTTATCTTTGCAAGTCTCTTCGAATTATCCGTTTGGTTTGGCCAACCAGATTGGTAGTTCTTGCATTGGGACAAGTGCTTAACTTTGGGTTCAATCTTGCGGTGTCCTTTCCCAGTGACAGTAGGGGCAGCAAGGCACGTATTGTATTGTTGCCATTGAGGATAACAAGATGGGGTATTTATCATATTGCATGAATTTATTCCTCTACATCATGTCATCTTTCTTAAGGCGTTACTCTGTTTTCATTAACTTAATACTCTAGATGCATGCTGGATAGCGGTCGATGAGTGGAGTAATAGTAGTAGATGCAGGCAGGAGTCGGTCTACTTGTCTCGGACGTGATGCCTATACACATGATCATACCTAGATACTCTGATAACTATGCTCAATTATGTCAATTGCTCAACAGTAGTTCATTCACCCACCGTAAAATACCTATGCTCTTGAGAGAAGCCACTAGTGAAATCTATGGCCCCCGGGTCTATTTTCATCATATTAATCTTCCTACGCTTTATTATTGTTTTGCTCTTTACTTTGCCTTTTTATTTTACTTTGCATATTTATACCAAAAATACTAAAATATTATCTATCATCTCTATCAGATCTCACTCTCGTAAGTGACCGTGAAAGGATTGACAACCCCTATTCGCGTTGGTTGCGAGGAGCTATTTGTTTTGTGTAGGTACGAGGGACTTGCGCGTGGCCTCCAAGTGGATTGATACCTTGGTTCTCAAAAACTGAGGGAAATACTTACTCTACTTTGCTGCATCATCCTCTTCTCTTCGGGGAAAACCAACGCAAGCTCAAGACGTAGCAAGAAGGATTTATGGCGCCGTGCCGGGGAGTCTACGCAAAAGTCAGCATACCAAGTACCCATCACAATCCCTTATCTCTCGCATTACATTATTTTCCATTTGCCTCTCGTTTTCCTCTCCCCCACTTCACCCTTGCCGTTTTATTCGCCCTCTCTTTCCCAATCTCCTCCTCTCTTTTCCACTTGCCTTTTTCCTGTTTGCTTGTGTGTTGGATTACTTGTTGCCATGGCGCAAGATAATACCAAATTGTGTGACTTTACCAATACCAACAATAATGATTTCCTTAGCACTCCGATTGCTCCTCTTGCCAATACTGAATCTTGTGAAATCAATACTGCTTTGTTGAATCTCGTTATGAAAGATGAATTCGCCGGCCTTCCTAGTGAAGATGCCGCTACTCATTTAAATAGCTTCGTGGATTTGTGTGATATGCAAAAGAAGAAAGATGTTGACAATGATGTTGTTAAATTGAAGCTATTTCTTTTTTCGCTTAGAGATCGTGTTAAAGCTTGGTTTTCGTCTTTGCCTAAAAATAGTATTGATTCTTGGAACAAGTGCAAAGATGCTTTTATCTCTAAGTATTTTCCTCTCGCTAAGATCATCTCTCTTAGGAACGATATTATGAATTTTAAGCAACTTGATCATGAACATGTTGCACAAGCTTGGGAGAGAATGAAATTAATGATACGTAATTGCCCTACTCATGGTTTAAACTTGTGGATGATTATACAAAAATTTTATGCCGGATTGAATTTTGCTTCTAGAAACCTTTTAGATTCGGCCGCGGGAGGTACTTTTATGGAAATCACTTTAGGAGATGCTACTAAACTCCTAGATAATATTATGGTTAATTATTCTCAATGGCACACTGAAAGATCTACCAATAAAAAAGTGCATGATAGAAGAAATCAGTGTTTTGAGTGGAAAGATGGATGAACTTATGAAATTATTTGCTACTAAGAGTGTTTCTTCTGATCCTAATGATATGCCTTTGTCTACTTTGATTGAGAATAGTAATGAATCAATGGATGTGAATTTTGTTGGTAGGAATAATTTTGGTAACAATGTGTATAGAGGGAATTTTAATCCTAGGCCTTATCCTAGTAATCCTTCTAATAATTATGGAAATTCCTACAACAACTCTTATGGAAATTTTAATAAGATGCCCTCTGAATTTGAGAATAGTGTCAAAGAGTTTATGAATTCACAAAAGAATTTTAATGCTTTGCTTGAAGAGAAATTACTTAAAGTTGATGAATTGGCTAGGAACGTTGATAGAATTTCTCTTGATGTTGATTCTTTAAAGCTTAGATCTATTCCTCCTAAGCATGATATCAATGAGTCTCTCAAAGCCATGAGAACTTCCATTGATGAGTGCAAGGAAAGAACCGCTAGGATGCGTGCTATGAAAGATGCCTTTATTAAAGCGTGTTCTTCCAATTTTCATGAAAATCAAGATGAAGATCTAAAAGTTATTGATGTGTCTCCCATTAAATCCTTGTTTTGCAATATGAATCTTGATAATGATGAGATTGAATATGAGTCATCTTTACCTAGAAGGCGTTCTAAAAATTTGGAGCTTTTAGATTATGATGCTAAAATTGATAAAAGTGGGATTGAAGAAAGTAAAACCTTAGATGTTACTAAACCCACTATTTTGGATCTCAAGGAATTTAATTATGAAATTTGCTCTTTAATTTATTGTATCTCCTTGTTGCAATCCGTGCTAAATTCTCCGCATGCTTATAGGCAAAATAAAGCTTTTACCAAACATATCATTGATTCCTTAATGCAATCTTATGAGGAAAAACTTGAGTTGGAAGTCTCTATACCTAGAAAACTTTATGATGAGTGGGAACCAACTATTAAAATTAAGATTAAGGATCATGAATTCTATGCTTTATGTGATTTGGGTGCTAGTGTTTCCACTATTCCCAAAACTTTGTGTGATTTGCTAGATTTCCGTGATTTTATATATGCTCTCTAAACTTGCACCTTGCGGATACCACTATTAAGAAACCTCTAGGAAGAATTAATGATGTTATTATTGTTGCAAATAGGAATTATGTGCCCGTATATTTTATCGTTCTTGATATAGATTGCAATCCTTCATGTCCTATTATTCTTGGTAGACCTTTCCTTAGAACGATTGGTGCAATTATTGATGTGAAGGAAGGGAATATTAGATTCAAATTTCCATTAAAGAAAGGACAGGAACACTTCCCTAGAAAGAAAATAAAATTACCATATGAATCTATTATGAGAGCTACCTATGGATTGCCCACCAAAGATGGCAATACCTAGATCTATCCTGCCTTTTATGCCTAGCTAGGGGCGTTAAACGATAGCGCTTGTTGGGAGGCAACCCAATTTTATTTTTAGTTTTTGTTTTTGTTTCTGTTTAGGAATAAATAATCCATCTACCTTCTGTTTGGATGAGGTTTTATGTTTTAATTAGTGTTTGTGCCAAGTTAAACCTATAGGATCTTCTTGGATAATAGTTATTTGATCTTGCTGTAATTTCCAGAAACTTTCGGTCCACGAAAAAAATTGTTAAAAATCACCAGAACGTGATAAAATAGTGATTACAATTGCTGCTGATCAATAAACAAATTGCCTAGGTCGTCCTATTATGGCTGAATTTTTGGAGTTCCAGAAGTTTGCGTTAGTTACAGATTACTACAGAATGTTCTGTTTTTGACAGATTATGTTTTTCGTGTGTTGTTTGCTTATTTTGATGAATCTATGGCTAGTAAAATAGTTTATGATCCATAGAGAAGTTGGAATACAGTAGTTTTAACACCAATATGAATAAAGAATGAGTTCATTACAGTACCTTGAAGTGGTCTTTTGTTTTCTTTCGCTAACAGAGCTCACGAGATTTCTGTTGAGTTTTGTGTTGTGAAGTTTTCAAGTTTTGGGTGAATTTTTTTGATGGATTATGGAAAAAGGAGTGGCAAGAGCCTAAGCTTGGGGATTCCCATGGCACCCCAATATAATCCAAGGACACCAAAATTAAAGCTTGGGGATGCCGGAAGGCATCCCTCTTTAAATCCACTTCCATCGGTAACTTTACTTGGAGCTATATTTTATTCACCACATGATATGTGTTTTGCTTGGAGCGTCTTGTATTATTTGCATCTTTGCTTGTTAGTTTACCACAATCATCCTTGCTGTACACACCTTTTGAGAGAGCCATACATGAATTGGATTTGTTAGATTACTCTATGTGCTTCACTTATATCTTTTGAGCTTGATAGTTTTGCTCTATGTGCTTCACTTATATCTTTTGAGCTTGATAGTTTTGCTCTAGTACTTCGCTTATATCTTTTAGAGCACGGTGGTGGATTTGTTTTAAAGAAACTATTGATCTCTCATGCTTCACTTAGATTATTATGAGAGTCTTAAATAGCATGGTAATTTGCTTAATAATAATATGCTTGGTATTCAAGATTTGTAAAACTTTCTTTTGAGTGTGTTGAATACTAAGAAAAGTTTGATGCTTGATAATTATTTTGAGATATGGAGGTGATAATATAATAGTCGTGCTAGTTGAGTAGTTGTGAATTTGAGAAATGCTTGTGTTGAAGTTTGCAAGTCCCGTAGCATGCACGTATGGTAAACCTTATGTAACAAATTTGAAACATGAGGTCTTATTTGATTGTCCTCCTTATGAGTGGCGGTCGGGGACGAGCGATGGTCTTTTCCTACCAATCTATCCCCCTAGGAGCATGCGCGTAGTGCTTTGGTTTTTGATGGCTTGTAGATTTTTGCAATAAGTATGTGAGTTCTTTATGACTAATGTTGAGTCCATGGTTTATACGCACTCTTACCCTTCCATCATTGCTAGCCTCTTCGATGCCGTCGCTGCCCTTTCTCACATTGAGAGTTGGTGCAAACTTCACGGTGCATCCAAACCCGTGATATGATATGCTCTTTCACACATAAACCTCCTTATATCTTCCTCAAAACAGCCACCATACCTACCTATTATGGCATTTCCATAGCCATTCGAGATATATTGCCATGCAACTTTCCACCATACCGTTCTTCATGACACGTACATCATTGTCATATTGCTTAGCATGATCATGTAGTTGACATAGTATTTGTGGCAAAGCCACCGTTCATAATTCTTTCATACATGTCACTCTTGGTTCATTGCATATCCTGCACACCACCGAGGCATTCATATAGAGTCATACTTTGTTCTAGTATCGAGTTGTAATCATTGAGTTGTGAATAAATAGAAGTGTGATGATCATCATTTTCTAGAGCATTGTCCCAAAAAAAAGGGCCAAAGAAAAAAAGAAGGCCCAAAAAAAAGAAATAAAAAGGGGCAATGTTACTATCTTTTTTTCCACACTTGTGCTTCAAAGTAGCACCATGTTCTTCAAGTAGCACCATGTTTTTCATATAGAGAGTTTCATATTTTGTCACTTCCATATACTAGTGGGAATTTTTCATTATAGAACTTAGATTGTATATTCCAACGATGGGCTTCCTCAAATGCCCTAGGTCTTCGTGAGCAAGCAAGTTGGATGCACACCCACTTAGTTTCTTTTGTTGAGCTTTCATACATTTATAGCTCTAGTGCATCCGTTGCATGGCAATCCCTACTCCTTGCATTAACATAAATTGATGGGCATCTCCATAGCCTGTTGATTAGCCTCGTTGATGTGAGACCTTCTCCTTTTTTGTCTTCTCCACATAACCCCCATCATTATATTCTATTCCACCCATAGTGCTATGTCCATGGCTCGCGCTCATATATTGCGTGAAAGTTTATAGGTTTGAGATTACTAAATTATGAAACAATTGCTTGGCTTGTCATCGGGGTTGTGCATGATGAGAGCATTCTTGTGTGACAAAAATGGAGCATGACTAAACTATATGATTTTGTAGGGATGAACTTTCTTTGGCCATGTTATTTTGAAAGGACATAATTGCTTAGTTAGTATGCTTGAAGTATTATTATTTTTATGTCAATATGAACTTTTTCTTGAATCTTTCGGATCTGAATATTCATACCACAATTAAGAAGAGTTACATTGAAATTATGCCAAGTAGCACTCCTCATCAAAAATTCTCTTTTTATCATTTACCTGCTCGAGGACGAGCAGGAATTAAGTTTTTGTTAGCTGCATAACAGGTAACAGTGACCTATTAGTATATTTGAAGTACATCGGGCAGGTGATGTTGGACGGGTTTAAAGGTGAAAAGTACCTAGGCCGTGGTGGGTGCGTGGCATCTTGCCAGACGATGGGAATCAGGTTAGAAACGTCAAGGGTGATGACGCTGTGCTGGCTGTCAGGGTCCGGTAAGGAGATCTAGAACTGTTGAGTAGGGTGTTTGTGGAGCGGCTCCGTTAGGGTGGATTACGGTGTGGGCCAAGCGGATCTATGGCCGTGGACGAGGGCGCCGGTGAAGCTGCTCCGGTGGTTGGATTAAGGATGGTGTCGATGATGCGGATCTGCGGCCGTGGACGGGGCGGCAGAAGCTGATCCGATAAGTTGGATGAGGGTGCGATGAAGCGATCTAAGGCTGTGGACTTGTGAGTCCGGTAGGGTTGAGAATGGTATATGTGAGGCTACTCCGGTAGGGTTGACGATGGTGTCTACGAGGCGGCTCAGGTAGGGTTGAGTAAGGTGTCGGTGAAGAGGATCAGAGGCCGTCGATGGGGCCATCGGTGGGGCGGCTCCGGGGGGTGTGGAGGAAGTGTCTTCGGTGGGGAGTACGAATGAGCCGCTGCAGATGCACTGCGGTTGACGAGAGTACCGGCGAAGCATATCCGGCACCGTGGACAAGGCCGGCACTGAATGGGCTATGGTAGAGTGGTGGATGAGCAGTCTACTTGTTTCTAGTGGAGGTGGGAGGGGTAGATGCGGCCGCAGAAGCAGATCCGGCGAGGTGGACGCCGCTGGCAGTGAATGGGCTCTGGTACGCCGGTGGATGAGCAGTCTAGGGTTTCGAGAGGGGAGGGGTAGAAAGGCCGATGAAGTACGGACGACGTGATGTAAGATGCTCTGGTGCTGTGGAGTTAGTCATTTTGCAGGAGGGGGAGAGGAAATGGGGGTGTCGTGTGGTGGGGGGAACCGAAGTTACCAAAGCAGCCTCGACCTATTATGTAGATGAGGGCGGTATTGTAACTGTTATTCTCCGTGCACCAAGGACAAAAGGGGAATTTCGCATGCTAAAGACTAGGTGGCGGAAATTTTAGAAGGAGGCGGGAGATTTTGCCGCCCGCGGGATCGTTCGTATCCAGTTTCAACTAATTTTGGACCGTGCTAGCGGGAAGGTCATGCGAGACTGTGTACATGGGGCATGCGTCAATAGTTAATAACTAGTGTGAAGTCCACCCTAGAAAAAAGGCAATAACTCGGGATGATGCGCCGATAACTTGGACATTCACACGGGCGCGACCAATCGTACGGGTGTGGAGGCGCGTTCACAAAAAAGGGATCAAACACTCAGCCTATGTATTTCTCGTGTAAATAGATACTTTAGTGCCATTGGTTATTTACTTTAAACATAATGCATTGACGTTTTAGTGTAGAGGCGGACAAAAAGAAATGGATATTGTAGTCCCACAAAAGAAATGGATATTGTAGTCCGCTACTTAAAAGTGTTACCTCATATGATTACATAGCCTCCATTTCATAAATTATGCACCGTTGAATTCATATATGAATATTACATATATTACTTCATAATAGATCCTTAAATCATCCAAGACTAATGAATTTTAATGCAAGAGTAACAATGGTGCATGTACATGATAGCTACATTGGTTGTTTGAAGAAACATCACTGTAACTTTGGCATGCACAATTGAAAAGGTTTATTTAGATAGAAAAAAATGTGATATGTGAGAGTCCAATCTTTATAGCGTTGAATCGATATTGTACCTTTGGACACGATACGAAGTAGATATTGATTTATGTTCAAGCGATGCACGTCCACGATCGCTAGATAGTGTACGTGAATGAATTGTGCAATCTCTCTCTCTCACACGCATACATATCTCATTTCCCAGTGGGCATTGGAATCACATACACACACTTCTTGTATTTCTCTCCCTCCGTCAAGGTCAGAATTCGTCTTTCTACCTTGTCCTACAAGTCTCTCACACAGAAACACACACAGTCTCTCTGTCGAACACGCCCACCCCTTTAATTCCGCCCACCCACAGCCACTAATGTCTCAAAGTATAATTATGTCTCTCACACATATGCCTAAGATTAACTCGTGTTCCGGAACCATATGAATACTTACAGTGGGATTCCAGCAGAGCACCTTTTGTTTTGAGATTTTGCTCTCTCTCTCTCTCTCTCTCTCTCACACACACACACACACACACACACACACACGCGCGCGCGCGTAGACATTGTCTCTCACTTCATTTTTTTCGGCACCTGCATGCACACCGTTTGTTTATCTCCGTGATGCTTTAAGTATGCCTCGCACACATGCTATCTACCTAACCCTTAATATAGATATGTGTCACACAAACTCCTTCTCCCTACTAGCAAGATGACCATGCGTTGCACGGAACATCAAGATGCATTTGTATGAGTATTTTATATTGTGGGAGAAAAGGATGAATGAGAGAATGCCTTATTTGCAAATGTGGAGAGGGGTGTGGGTATCTTTTTGCAAAATTGCCATAGTTTCCTTCCTATCCATCAGATATAAATTGGATGGCCTATATTGCAGGATGGCAGGAACACCATCATCACCAACTCTGTTTTTCATAAGAGTATAGATATGTAAGTGTCACTGCCCCCCCCCCACCCCCCCACACACACTTCCCGACACCGAAGGAGTAGGGTGACACCTCGATCTTGATATTAATCTATCGACTGGCTCTCTCTCAAACACACACACGCACACTTCCCGACACCGAAGGAGTAGGGTGGCATCTCGATCTTGATAGTAATCTATCTACTCCTCTTTCAAACACACACACATACACACACACTCGCTAGTTGTGCCTCTGTGCCTACCGCGCACACTCTCGATACGTCTTTCTCTCCCTCCCCTCCCCACCCCCAACCCAACAATGATAGCAGAAGGGTGACAACTCGATCTGATCTTAATTTGTCAATTGGTTTCTCTCTCAAACATTGTGTCTCTGTGCCTCGCTCAGACACACTCGATACGTCTTTTTCTCCATAGCCCCCTTGCTATGTAGACTTCTCGCGCGCGCACAGCTGTAGTGATGATGATGCTGAACCCAGTGTGCCTTGTTTTTACCGGCCTCATGTGATAGTTTTCACCCTGTTTTTTGTTAATTAACAAGGCAACCTTTTCTTTGTTACTACTAGCGAATTTGAAATCATTCGGGGCAGACATAAATTATATCACATCAACCCAATTATCGCAGTAACTATTTTGAAAGAAACTAGCTAGATGCCCGTGCGTTGCACGGAACATCAAGATGCATTTGTATGAGTAGTTTATCTTGTGAGAAACTAGCAAGATGCCCATGCGTTGCATGAAACATCAAGATGCATTTATATGTGTAGTTTATCTTGTGAGAGAAAAGGATGGACGAGGGAAGGCCTTATTTGCAAATGTGGAGATGGGTGTGGGTATGTTTTTGCAAAATTGCCATAGTTTCCTTCCTATCCGTCAGATATAAATTGGACGGCCTATATTGCAGGATGGCAGGCACACCATCATCACCAACTCTGTTTTTTATAAGAGTAGAGAAAAGGATGAACGAGGGAAGGCCTTATTTGCAAACATGGAGAGGGGTGTGGGTATCTTTTTGCAAAATTGCCATAGTTTCCTTCCTATCCGTTAGATATAAATCCGATGGTCTATATATTGCAGGATGGCACGCACACCATCATCACCAACTCTGTTTTCTACTCCCTCCGTTCCTAAATATTTGTCTTTTTAGATATTTCAACAAGTGACTACATACAGAGCAAAATGAGTGAATCTACACTCTAAAATATGTCTACATACACATCCGTATGTGGTAGTCCATTTGAGATCTGAAAAAGACAAATATTTAGGAATGGATGGAGTATAAGTGTAGACATGGAGATATATCTCCAGCATGGTCTACAACAAAAATGTGCTGGACTGGTTAGCGCCGGATGCTCGCAACGCGATGACCTGAGTTCGAATTCTGTCTTAACTTTAGATTTTTATATTATATATTACTTATTTAATATATACTTCTTTTGCTACTGTACTGATAGTGGAATCCACAGAGTACTTAGAATACAAGATTAAGGATGGACTTGTTTCTTTTTAACTTTCTGTGCGAAGCTGTAGCCACCCTACAAGTCACGTGTACACTGTACATGCAATTAACTTTTTATAGAGGGAGAATCACACACGCAATTAACTCAAATGGATTGGATGTGACTCTATTATTTCCAGCATAAGAGCATCTCCAACGGCAGCTGGCAAATTACCTCCCGCTTCCTCCGCGGAGGACGACATCAAATGCCAGCGGCATACATTTTCACAACTCTAACCAACCAGATGAAATTTGTGCAAACACAGACTGTTTTCATATAAGCATGAAGGATTTCGTATAAAAAAGCCGGATCTTCATAGAAACATGATGGATTTCATTACATTTACATGAACTAAGCGGTGCTAATCCGGCTCTCTTGGTATAATTAATACTCCCTCCGTCCGGAAATACTTGTCCTAGAAATGGATGTATCTAGACTTATTTTAGTTATAGATACATCCAATTTATCCATTCTCAGAACAAATATTTCCCGCCAGCTGGTGAGGGAGTACCTAATCTAAATGGCTGCCCGCGTATCCCTTTGTCTTCCTCATGTCCGGCAGATACTTGCGGGGTCGACGAAGGTCCTCGGAAGAGACGAAGCAACAAAGAAACCACCTGAATGCGCAGTCGTTGCCTCGGCGGTGGCCTTCATGGGACCCAAGTGGCGGCCGCCACCCGTGTTATAATTCTCCTCGATGATGGTGGCGGACAAGGAGAAGCTGGCCACCGACTCATCGCTCTCCAAGCACCCGGCTTCTGTCTCTGCCTGCATGGTGTTGCCACAGGCACGGGAGGCGCACCCACGGAATGGGAGGATGTGAAGAGGTTAAAACAATGTGAATGCAGTGTGGTTTGGATGCAAATGAAGATGAAAGAGTAGTGAAGAAGCCGAGGAAAATCGGTTCCCGATGGAGAAGTAAATGAGAGAAGTGGCTTGCAGGCAGTTGATTAGACGACTAGGTAGACTAAACGAAAAGGCTACGCGGGTAGACTGAGGAGTGGTACCTGTCCCTGTATGTGCCCATCCTTCTAGCGCTACATGTGCCACTGGCTAGTTGAGGTCACTCTTTCGAATCACTGTGGCGAGACATTTTATGATTCCTTTTTCTGCACCCCTCCTAACAGGTGGGACCTATGCTAACGGATAAAAAATGTGTCGTAGCTGGTTCGGATGGATATTGGCGCGCGCGTGTGATACACAACATTCTCTAGTTAAGGAATATGCAGTTATCCTCAGAAAAGAAAAGGCCTTCTTCGCGCTTCCGCATGCACGAGAATTTGGTTATACTCGCAATATGGATGATACCTGGAGGATGAAGTGAACCCAGAGGCATGCTAGCATGGGAGACCTATTTCCGCTATACAGTACTACTCATGTTCCTAATACTCCTACTACTAGTAGTAGTACAACTGTGGTACACTTGATGGTCAAAATATTATTCACCCGGTCCTCATAGTGAACTGACAAGACCCTACGCCCGAGGTGACAACAGTCCAGGTGGCGTCTTCGGGTTACCAAAGTCAGCCCGACCTAGTGCACTGTGCAGTCAATGTCACCGCCGCTGTATAGCATGCCTCGCCTCGTCTCACTCTCCCCTAGCACCACTCCATCTCCATCTCCGTCTCGCCGGAGATCCTAAGGTCACTCTTCATCATCTCACTGTGCCCCCGCGTACCCTCGCCTCGCTCGCCTCCCCCAGTACCGCTATTCCCTCGCTAGCTGCTCCAGCACCAAGAGCCTTCTCCCTCGTAAATCAAGCCCCCAAAAACCCCCCACCTTCCAAACTCCACCATGGCTGAACACGAACGACGCAACATCCATATGAGCCGCGGTTGGAGCAATCTCCCAAGTGACATCCTCGACCTCTGTTGTTCATGTATGGATATGTTGAGTGCCCTGCGGCTGGCTGCATGCTCGAGGGACATGCACTCGGCCATCGTCCAAGCAAGGCCTAAGCTTTTCAAGACACCCTGCTTGATGCTATCTAGTCTTGCGAGATTTTCTCACCATGATACAGAGGCGTACATGATGCCCCTCAACTTCAATCCGATCTCCATTAGCCGAAACTTCTTTGCAGGTATGTAGTGGCTCGCCGTATATCATTTCCCTCGACTTTGATTCGATCACCATCGCCCAAAACTTCTTGGCAGGTATGTACTGGGTCGGCATGAACTCCCACTGGATGGCTGCCATCAGAGAAGACTGGAAAAACTTGGTGCTCGTGAACTTCCAGACCTCCCATGAGATTATCCTTCCTCCGTTGGATTATATAGAGTTTTACAATCGCGGTCCAAGTCATCTAGATTACCACGTCAGTTGGACGGACCTTGTTTTGCAGAAGATTGTAATCTGCCAAGTGCCCACATGACATGCGGATTACGCAGACTTCAAGCTAATTGCCTTGTTCGACCGCGGACTCGCCTATCTTTACGCCGATGCCTTGTTTAGGTGGAGACAACTGATACGTCCATTTTGCATCATGCTTTTATATCGATATTTATTGCATCATGGGCTGTAATTACACGTTATGTCACAATACTTATGCCTATTAATTCTCACTTATTTTACAAGGTTTACATGAAGAAGGGAGAATGCTGGCAGCTGGAATTCTGGGCTAGAAAAGGAGCAAATATTAGAGACCTATTCTGCACAGCTCCAGAAGTCTTGAAACTTCACGGAGGCACGTTTTGGAATTAATAAAAATACTGGAGAAAGAATCAACCAGAGGGGGCCCACACCCTGGCCACGAGGGTGGGGCGCGCGCCCTACCCCCCTGGGCGCGCCCCCTGCCTCGTGGGCCCCCTGGCAGGCCTCCGGTGCCCATCTTATGCTATATGAAGTCTTTTACCCTGGAAAAAATCATAAGCGAGCTTTCGGGACGAAACACCGCCGCCACGAGGCGAAACCTTGGCGGAACCAATCTAGGGCTCTGGCGGAGCTGTTTTGCCGGGGAAACATCCCTCCGGGAGGGGGAAATCATCGCCATCGTCATCACCAATGATCCTCTCATCGGGAGGGGGTCAATGTCCATCAACATCTTCACCAGTACCATCTCCTCTATAACCCTAGTTCATCTCTTGTATCCAATCTTTGTCCCAAAGCCTCAGATTGGTACATGTGGGTTGCTAGTAGTGTTGATTATTCCCTGTAGTTGATGCTAGTTGGTTTATTTGGTGGAAGATCATATGTCCAGATCCTTAATGCATATTAATACAACCTCCGATTATGAACATGAATATGATTTGTGAGTAGTTACGTTTGTTCCTGAGGACATGGGAGAAGTCTTGCTATAAGTAGTTATGTGAATTTGGTATTCGTTCGATATTTTGATGAGATGTATGTTGTCTCTCCTCTAGTGGTGTTATGTGAACGTCGACTACATGACACTTCACAATTGTTTGGGCCTAGAGGAAGGCATTGGGAAGTAATAAGTAGATGATGGGTTGCTAGAGTGACAGAAGCTTAAACCCTAGTTTATGAGTTGCTTCGTAAGGGGCTGATTTGGATCCATATGTTTCATGCTATGTTTAGGTTTACCTTAATACTTCTTTTGTAGTTGCGGATGCTTGCAATAGGGGTTAATCATAAGTGGGATGCTTGTCCAAGGAAGGGCAGCACCCAAGCACCGGTCCACCCACATACCAAATTATCAAAGTAACGAACGCGAATCATATGAGCCTGACGAAAACTAGCTTGACTATAATTCCCATGTGTCCTCGGGAGCGTTTTCCTTCATATAAGAGTTTGTCCAGGCTTGTCCTTTGCTACAAAAAGTATTGGGCCATATTTCTGCACCCTATTTACTTTCATTACTTGTTACCCATTACAAATTACCTTATCACAAAACTATCTGTTACCGATAATTTCAGTGCTTGCAGAGAATAACTTACTGAAAACCGCTTGTCATTTCCTTATGCTCCTCGTTGGGTTCGACACTCTTACTTATCGAAAGGACTACGATAGATCCCCTATACTTGTGGTCATCAAGACTCTTTTCCGGCGCCGTTGCCGGGGAGCGAAGCGCCTTTGGTAGGTGGAATTTTGTAAGGAAAGATTTATATAGTGTGCTGAAATTTACTGTCACTTGCTACTATGGAACATAATCCTTTGAGGGGCTTGTTCGGGTTGTCTTCACCCCGACCAGTAGAGAAAAGAGTTGCTCCTCAACCTACTGAACCTACTGAAAATGTTTACTTTGAAATTCCTTCGGGTATGATAGAGAAACTGCTAGCTAATCCTTTTACAGGAGATGGAACATTACATCCCGATTTGCACCTAATCTATGTGGATGAAGTTTGTGGATTATTTAAGCTTGCAGGTATGCCCGAGGATGTTATCAAGAAGAAGGTCTTCCCTTTATCTTTGAAGGGAAAGGCATTGACATGGTTTAGGCTATGTGATGATATGGGATAATGGAACTACAACCGATTGAAATTGGAATTTCATCAGAAGTTTTATCCTATGCATCTTGTTCATCGTGATCGTAATTATATATATAATTTTTGGTCTCGCGAAGGAGAAAGCATCGCTCAAGCTTGGGGGAGGCTTAAGTCAATGTTATATCCATGCCCCAATCATGAGCTCTCAAGAGAAATTATTATTCAAAAAATTTATGCTCGGCTTTCTCTCAACAATCGCTTCATGCTCGATACTTCTTGTACTGGCTCTTTTATGATGAAGACTATTGAATTTAAATGGGATTTATTGGAAAGAATTAAACGCAACTCTGAAGATTGGGACCTCGATGAAGGTAAGGAGTCAGGTATAACACCTAAGTTTGATTGTGTTAAATCTTTTATGGACACCGATGTTTTCCATGAATTTAACACTAAATATGGACATGACTCTGCGATAGTAGCTTCCCTCTGTGAATCCTTTGCTACTCATGTTGATCTCCCTAAGGAGAAGTGGTTTAAATATAATCCTCCCATTGAAGTAAAAGTAGTTGCACCTATTAAAGTTGAAGAAAAGACTATCACTTATAATGTTGATCCTATTATTCCTACCACTTATATTGAGAAACCACCTTTTCCTTTTAGAATAAAGGATCATGCTAAAGCTTCAACTATGGTTCGTAAGAGTAATACTAGCACACCTACACCCCCTGAGCAAATTAAAGTTGAACCTAGTATTGCTATGATTAAAGATCTCCTGGCAGATAATATTGATGGGCATGTTATTTACTTTTGTGATGAAGCTGATAGAATTTCTAGACCTGATACTAAAAATAAACATAGACCTGTTGTAGGCATGCCTGCTATTTCTGTTAAAATAGGAGATCATTGCTATCATGGCTTATGTGATATGGGTGATAGTGCAAGTGCAATACCTCATTCCTTATACAAAGAAATTATGCATGATATTGTACCTACTGAGTTAGAGGAAATTGATGTTACAATTAAGCTTGCCAATAGAGACATTATTTCACCAGTTGGGATTGTTAGAGATGTTGAAGTGTTGTATTGGAAAGTTAAATATCCTACTGATTTTCTTGTTCTTGGTTCCCCACAAGATAACTTTTGTCCCATCATATTAGGTAGACCCTTCTTGAATACTGTTAATGCTAGGATAGACTGCAAAAAGGATGTTGTTACTATTGGTTCGGGGGATATGTCTCATGAGTTTAATTTTGCTAATTTTTGTAGACAACCCCATGATAAAGAATTGCCTAGTAAAGATGAAATTATTGGTCTTGCTTCTATTGAAAAGAGGGAAATAGATGAAGTATTCTTTAAACAAGGACCTATCTTGAAACACAACTAGCCTGTTGAAATCCTAGGGGATCCCCCTCCACCCAAGGGTGACCCCGTGTTTGAGCTTAAACCATTACCTGATACTCTTAAATATGCTTGTCTTGATGAAAAGAAAATATATCCTGTTATTATTAGTGCTAACCTTTTCAGAGCATGAAGAAAAGAAATTATTGAAAACTCTGAAGAAGCACCGAGCTGCTATTGGATATACTCTTGATGATCTTAAAGGCATTAGTCCCACTCTATGCCAGCACAAAATAAAATTGGAGAAAGACACTAAACCGGTTGTTGATCACCAATGACGGTTAAATCCTAAGATGAAAGAAGTGGTAAGAAAAGAAATACTAAAGCTTCTAGAGGCAGGTATAATTTATCCCGTTGCTGATAGTCAGTGGGTAAGTCCTGTCCATTGTGTCCCTAAGAAGCGAGGTATTACTGTTGTTCCTAATGATAAAGATGAATTGATCCCACAAAGAATTATTACAGGTTATAGAATGGTAATTGATTTCCGCAAACTAAATAAAGCTACTAAAAAGGATCATTACCCTTTACCTTTTATAGATCAAATGCTAGAAAGATTATCCAAACATACACATTTTTTCTTTCCAGATGGTTATTCTGGTTTCTCTCAAATACCCGTGACCACTTTTACCTGCCCTTTCGGTACCTTTGCTTATAGACGTATGCCTGCTACCTCTCAAAGATGTATGACTGCTATATTCTCTGACTTCTGTGAAAAGATTGTTGAGGTTTTCATGGATGATTTCTCCGTATTTGGAACTTCTTTTGATGATTGCTTAAGCAACCTTGATCAAGTTTTGCAGAGATGTGAAGAAACTAATCTTGTCTTGAATTGGGAGAAGTGGCACTTTATGGTTAATGAAGGTATTTTCTTGGGGCATAAAATTTCTGAAAGAGGTATTGAAGTTGATAAGCTAAAGTTGATGCTATTGAATGTATACGAAGTTTTCTTGGTCATGCCGGTTTTTATAGGAGGTTCATTAAGGACTTCTCTAAAATCTCTAGGCCTCTGAAAAATCTCTTACAAAAAGATGTCCCTTTTGTCTTTGATGATGATTGTGTAGAAGCATTTGAAATACTTAAGAAAGCCTTGATTTCTGCACCTATTGTTCAGCCACCTGATTGGAATTTACCCTTTGAAATTATGTGTGATGCTAGTGATTATGCTGTAGGTGCTGTTCTAGGACAAATAGTTGATAAGAAATTAAATGTTATCCAATATGCTAGTAAAACTCTAGACAATGCCCAAAGAAATTATGCTACTACTGAAAAAGAATTTTCAGCAGTTGTATTTGCTTGTGATAAGTTCAGACCTTATATTGTTGATTCTAAAGTAACTGTTCACACTGATCATGCTGCTATTAAATACCTTATGGAAAAGAAAGATGCTAAACCTAGACTTATTAGATGGATTCTCTTGCTACAAGAATTTGATTTGCATATTATTGTTAGAAAGGGAGCTGAGAACCCCGTTGCAGACAACTTGTCTAGGTTAGAAAATGTTCTTGATGACCCACTGCCTATTGATGATTTCTTTCCTGATGAACAATTAGATGTCATAAATGCTTCTTGTACTGCTCCATGGTATGCTGATTATGCTAATTATATTGTTGACAAATTTATACCACCTAGTTTCATACCAGCAAAAGAAAAGTTTCTCTATGATTTAAGACATTACTTCTGGGATGACCCACACCTATATAAAGAAGGAGTAGATGGTGTCATTAGACGTTGTGTACCTGAGCATGAACAGGAACAGATCCTACGCAAGTGTCACTCCGAGGCATATGGAGGACACCACGCTGGAGATAGAACTGCACATAAGGTATTGCAATCCGGTTTTTATTGGCCTAATCTCTTCAAAGATGCCCGTAAGTTTGTCTTATCTTGTGATGAATGTCAAAGAATTGGTAATATTAGTAGACGTCAAGAAATGCCTACGGATTATTCACTTGTTATTGAACCATTTGATGTTTGGGGCTTTGATTATATGAGACCGTTTCCTTCCTCTAATGGGTATACACATATTTTATTTGCTGTTGATTACGTTACTAAGCGGGTAGAAGCTATTCCAACTAGTAGTGCTGATCATAACACCTCTATTAAGATGCTTAAAGCAGTTATTTTTCCGAGGTTTGGAGTCCCTAGATATTTAATGACTGATGGTGGTTCACATTTTATTCATGGTGCCTTTCATAAAATTCTTGCTAAGTATGATGTTAATCATAGAATTGCATCTCCATATCACCCACAGTCGTCAAGTAGAATTGAGTAATAGAGAGATCAAGTTAACTTTGCAAAAGACTGTTAATAGATCTAGAAAGAATTGGTCCAAGAAACTTGATGATGCATTATGGGCCTATAGAACTGCATATAAAAATCCTATGGGTATGTCTCCGTATAAAATGGTTTATGGAAAATCTTGTCACTTACCTCTCGAACTAGAACATAAGGCATATTGGGCCATTAAAGAGCTCAATTATGATTTCAAACCTGCCGGTGAAAAGAGATTATTTGACATTAGCTCACTTGATGAGTGGAGAACCCAGGCCTATGAGAATGCCAAACTGTTTAAAGAAAAAGTTAAAAGATGGCATGACAAAAGGATACAAAAGCGTGAGTTTAATGTAGGTGATTATGTGTTGCTATTCAACTCTCGTTTAAGATGTTTTGCAGGAAAACTTCTCTCTAAATGGGAAGGTCCTTGCGTTATCAAAGAGGTCTATCGTTTCGGTGCCATAAAAATCAACAACTTCGAAGGCACAAATCCAAAGGTGGTGAACGGTCAAAGAATCAAACATTATATCTCAGCTAATCCTATAAATGTTGAAACTAATGTTATTGAAACCATGACCCCAGAGGAATACATAAGGGACACTTTCCAGAACGTTTCAGAATCCGAAAAGCAATAGGTATGTGGTACGGTAAGAAAACCGACTCCAAAACAGTTCTAATGGCAAATTTTCTCCGTTTTGGAATATTTAAGAAAATATGAAAAATAAGAAGTAGTCCGGGAAAGACACGAGGTGTCCACGAGGGTGGAGGGTGTGCCCTACCCCCCTGGGCGCGCCCCCTGCCTTGTGGGCACCTCGTGTGCTCTCCGGACTCCGTTTTCTTGCATGATACTTCTTTTGGTCGATAAAAGTTCATTATATAATCTCCCGAAGGTTTTTACCACCGTACCATGCAAATATCCTCTGTTCTTGTTTCGAGCTGTTTTTCTGATAGATCTAGATCGCCATGACGTCTCCAAGTGCCCCCAAGACAAGTTCTTCGAGAAGGTCATCAACCCCTACCTCGCGGAAGTGCTGCAACATCCTCAAACCATTGAGATGCATGAGGGGGTGCTGCACATCCGCGATGTTGAGGGACCTAGTAGGACCGGAAGCGTGGAGACAAGACTCGAAGCAATGGAGCGGCAAGTTTTCAAGTTCCAAGGGATGGTGGAACGCGGACTCGACACCAACCACATGATGATCGCGGAGTTCGCCAACAACCACAAGCTGGATGCCAAGACCATTGGGGAGGCCATCTTAAAGCTTCACCAGAAAATCGAGCACCTCCAAGCCCAGATCTATGACCTGCAAAACCAAAACTGTGAGTATGAATATAGATTCAAGAGGATGAGTTCGGCTGCAGATTTGAGGATTCTGGAGACTCGATCATCCTTCTATGATGGTGAGCCTATGCCTTGGAAGATGGACGACAAGCCTACATCATCAACAACTCCATCATCACCACCCCCGAGGAAAGAGATATAATCACATGGGTATGGGCACCTCCCTTGGCAACCGCCAAGCTTGGGGGAGATGCCCCGGTATCGTATCACCATCACACTCCTATCTTTACTATTTTTCTTAGTTCGATCCCTTTAGTAATATCTTCATCTAGTAGAATAAAGTTTTAGTATGATTTAGTTTTGAGCTTTGCTTTATGATCCTTCTATGTAATCGAGTCCGTGAGCTATATATAATAAAGATTAGTGTTGAGTCAAGGGCTTGATTATCTTGCTATGATCTTGAGGGAATAAAAATAAAAGAAAAGAAAAATAATAAAAAGAAACAAAGAGATCATATTGATCTTATGGAGAGTAATGACTTCACATATAAAGAGTGTGATGAACAAAAGTTGTTAAGAGTTGCCAAACATAGTTATGGTCATCGTTGCAATTAATAGGAAGTAATAAAGAAAGAGAGGTTTTCACATATAAATATACTATCTTGGACATCTTTTATGATTGTGAGCACTCACTAAAATATGACATGCTAAAGAGTTGATGTTGGACAAGGAAGACAACATAATGGGTTATGTTTTCTTATATCCGAAATAAAGTATATTGTCATGGATCATCCAACATGTTGAGCTTGCCTTTCCCCCTCATGCTAGCCAAATTATATGCAGCAAGTAGAGATACTACTTGTGCTTCCAAGTATCCTTAAACCTGGTTTTGCCATGAGAGTCCACCATACCTAACTATGGATTGAGTAAGATCCTTCAAGTAAGTTGTCATTGTTGTATGCAATAAAAATTGCTCTATAATTATGTATGACTTTTTAGTGTGGAGAAAATAAACTTTATACGATCTTGTGATATGGAAGCAATAAAAGCGACGGACTGCATAATAAAGGTCCATATCACAAGTAGCAATATAAAGTGACGTTCTTTTGCATTAAGATTTTGTGAATCCAACCATAAAAGCACATGACAACCTCTGCTTCCCTCTGCGAAGGGCCTATCTTTTATTCTTGTCTTTTACCTTATACAAGAGTCATGGTGATCTTCACCTTTCCTTTTTACATTTTATCCTTTGGCAAGCACATTATGTTGGAAAGATCCTGATATATATATATATATATATATATATATATCCAATTGGATGTAAGTTAGCATGAATTATTATTGTTGACATTACCCTTGAGGTAAAAGGTTGGGAGGCAACACTATAAGCCCTTATCTTTCTCTGTGTCCGATTAAAACTCCATAACCATAAGTATTGCGTGAGTGTTAGCAATTATGAAAGACTAAATGATAGTTGAGTATGTGGACTTGCTGAAAAGCTCTCATAATGACTCTTTCCGATGTTATGGTAAATTCCAATTGCTTCAATGACCTAGATCATAGTTTGTTAGTTCTCAATGAAGTTTCTGATTCATACTTTACATTGTGAATAGATTGTTACTTGAGCATAAGAAATCATATGACAATATATATATGTTGTTGTTATAAGAATGATCATGATGCCCTCATGTTTGTATTTTACTTTATCGACACCTCTATCTCTAAACATGTGGACATATTTTTCGTTATCGGCTTCCGATTGAGGACAAGCGAGGTCTAAGCTTGGGGGAGTTGATACGTCCATTTTGCATCATGCTTTTATATCGATATTTATTGCATTATGGGCTGTTATTACACGTTATGTCACAATACTTATGCCTATTCTCTCTTATTTTACAAGGTTTACATGAAGAAGGGAGAATGCTGGCAGCTGGAATTTTGGGCTGGAAAAGGAGCAAATATTAGAGACCTATTCTGCACTGCTCCAAAAGTCCTAAAACTTCACGAAGGCACGTTTTGGAATTAATAAAAAATACCGAAGAAAGAATCAACTAGAGGGGGCCCACACCCTGGCCACGAGGGTGGGGGGCGCCCTACTAGGGATGAAAACGGCGCGGAAACGGACGGAACTGGGTGCTACCATATTTGTTTTCATATATTTTTGCAGAAGCGAAAACGAATACAGAAACCCCGGAAACGAATATGGAAATAAATACTACCAGAAACAGACACAGAGCGAATACAGAGCGGACACGGAAACAAAATGGTTTGTTCACCAGAACTTAAAACCTCCTTGAATCATATAGAAATATACACAAAAACAAATAAATTTATGGAATTGTTAACATGACTACAAAATAATATGGCTGTGTTAGCAACATAGGATAGTATTGTAGTAGTACATGGCAATCCTGTATAGGGTCTAGTTGAGTACGTGTGTGGTAGTAAAAGTTGGTCCACAAATGATCCATTCTGCTCATTCTACCCATTGTGTCATTGTGTGTTGTTTGGTAGTTGGGCTACCTATAGTAGAAACGGAAATTCCATATCCGTTTCCACGTCTGTTCCAACGGAAAACACCGTTCTGTTTTTGTTTTCGTTTCCGCATAAAAAATTCCATTTCCATTTCTGTTTTGTAAATTTCCATTTTCGTTTTCATATTTCCTTTCCGTTTCCATTTTTTGTCTGGAAAAGGTGAAACTTTCCACTCCATTTTCATCCCTACGCCCTACCCCCCTGGGCGCGCCCCCTGCCTCATGGGCCCCCTGATAGGCCTCCGGTGCCCATCTTCTGCTATATGAAGTCTTTTACCCTGGAAAAAAAATCATAAGCAAGCTTTCAGGACGAAACACCGCCGCCACGAGGCGGAACCTTGGCGGAACCAATCTAGGGCTCCAGCGGAGCTGTTCTCCCGGGGAAATATCCCTCCGGGAGGGGGAAATCATCGCCATCGTCATCACCAACGATCCTCTCATCAGGAGGGGGTCAATCTCCATCAAAATCTTCACCGGCACCATCTCCTCTAAAACCCTAGTTCATCTCTTGTATCCAATCTTTGTCCCAAAACCTCAGATTGGTACCTGTGGGTTGCTAGTAGTGTTAATTACTTGTTGTAGTTGATGCTAGTTGGTTTATTTGGTGGAAGATCATATGTTCAGATCCTTCATGCATATTAATACCCCTCTGATTATGAACATGAATATGATTTGTGAGTAGTTACGTTTCTTCCTGAGGACATGGGAGAAGTCTTGCTATAGGTAGTCATGTGAATTTGGTATTCGTTCGATATTTTGATGAGATGTATGTTGTCTTTCCTCTAGTGGTGTTATGTGAACATCGACTACATGACACTTCACCATTGTTTGGGCCTAGAGGAAGGCATTGGGAAGTAATAAGTAGATGATGGGTTGCTAGAGTGACAGAAGCTTAAACCCTAGTTTATGAGTTGCTTCGTAAGGGGCTGATTTGGATCCATATGTTGCATGCTATGGTTAGGTTTACCTTAATACTTCTTTTGTAGTTGCAGATGCTTGCAATAGGGGTTAATCATAAGTGGGATGCTTGTCCAAGGAAGGGCAGCACCCAAGTACCAGTCCACCCACATACCAAATTATCAAAGTAACGAACGTGAATCATATGAGCGTGATGAAAACTAGCTTGATGATAATTCCCATGTGTCCTCGGGAGCATTTTCCTTCATATAAGAGTTTGTCCAGGCTTGTCCTTTGCTACAAAAAGGATTGGGCCATCTTGTTGCACCCTATTTACTTTCATTACTTGTTACCCGTTACAAATTACCTTATCACAAAACTATCTGTTACCGATAATTTCAGTGCTTGCGGAGAATACCTTACTGAAAACCGCTTGTCATTTCCTTGTGCTCCTCGTTGGGTTCGACACTCTTACTTATCGAAAGGACTACGATAGATCTCCTATACTTGTGGGTCATCAACAACTCAGCTCGTAGTGGATCATCATCAAAGCTGATACAGACTTCTGTGATGCTATTGAACACAATGGCATCATCTATGCGATCGAAAAAGCAGATGGCACCATGTATTACTGGGACGGCGTGTGTAAGTTGTTTCTGCCTGATGTTAATGATGACGCCATGACACTGATTGAACTTTTTGTGTTGATTGGCATATCCCTGTTTGAGCTGAATTAGGGTAGAACTATGGCAATGTATTAGAGACGCCGTAAATCAGCTATATTTGGAATGAGTTAATTCATGCGATTGTGACCATGTCATTACATCCAATTTGTACCCCTGAATAATCAAACGGTTAGGAAGATAAGTATATTCTTCTTATTTTATAGTAACCTATATACTACTAAATATGAGTGTGTATCAATGGCCATGTTAGTGTCCTCATTTTCATGATGTAGAAACATGCATCACACTGTTGGTTTCATCTAACCATACATTAGGGAAGTAAATGTGCATATGGAGAACTCTATATTTGGAAGTAGTGAAATACCGTAATGCTTACCGTGTGTACATACCTAAATTCTGTAGCGACCTGACCCAAAATCGGTCAAATCTCTGTGTCTGTACCATCCCAAGATCATGCTGGTACTCACAGTACATCGATGAAATAATCAAAGTTCAATCACACCTGAATTTATTACACGATTCTCATATAGAGTCTTTATTACAAGAGAATAAATTCGGCTCAAGGCCAACTCATGAGAAATAAACTACTAATGCTGCGGAAGCGTAGAAGACAAAGCGAGTCCATCCGACTCCAAAGGGCAATCGCCAAGCACGGAGCGTAGCCTCACTCCTGATCGGAATAAATCTCTGCAACATAAGACGTTGCAGCCGTGTAGGTCAGCTTTTTTGAATAAGCTGGCAAGTCATGAAGAGAATAACAATAATAATTACTAACACTATATGCAATTTGGCTGTGGAGCTCTAAGTTTCATCATTTTTGCGAAAAGCCAGTTTTTCCCTACTACAGTGGACTTGTTTGCAAATACTACATAATTGTTGGTAGTTATTGAGATGGTTCCGCCAACCAATGTCTCATTCCCAAATTATTAAGTCATAACCCCTCAAATTAATTCATTAGTTTTAGTGTTGAGATTTCGAATACTTCCAAGTTCCAGAGGCTCAAATTGTCCGTAATCGGGACACGGCTAATCGATTAGATCTTTAACTCTCTGCAGAGGTTTATGACTTTACCCGCAAGAATCATTCCTCCTTTTAAGTCTTCGCACTTCATGGTGTTTGAAGACGGACGAATGAAACAGGTCTTCCAAAGAGTTCTTCAGCTACTGCCGTACCCATCCAATCCTACCGTTCTTCTACATCTCGTAGTACCATCCAGCCAGCGTCACTACTAGGGTTAACCCAGCCAGAGCCCATAATGGCTTGCGGCTGCACAGGTAAGCTTCCGGTCAATGGGGCATCCATCCGTCTCTTCGTGGCTGGGTGAAGCTTTCCGCAAGATGTCATGGCACTTCTCCATGCATCCCGACCAACCACCGGGTTCTCCAGGTGCCCGTCAACCGTCCTCCACCCAATAGTGGAATTCCGAAGTCCATCTTGATTCTTGTAGTTCATGGGGTTGTCATCATCATTGACTCTCACATCTTACTTATGAATTCACTCAACCAAACCCGTCTACGAGCATAGCAAAATAAACTACTTCGTCCCGGGGTCATGGTAACAAGGGAATTGGTTCATCCTACCACATGATACTACTCAAGATTGTAACTTCAAGATTTCAACTACTGCATGCATGGTGGGGTGGTGATAATTCTAATGCACAAAATCATAGGTATTGAAAATAACATGATCAAGACTTGCCTTGCTGATGATCCTCGTAAGCTAAAGACTCATAGTAGCAAGCTTCGCACTCCGGAAACTCTACCGAGTCAAACAATAATCACAATAAGCATATAGCATATCATCACTTAACACAATAGCAATAGCATCATAACACACCAAAACAAACAAGTCAAAACCCAAAGGAAAACTCAAAGAAAAACCAACTCAAGTTTTTCCTACTTCAAGCAACAACTAAAAATAGTTTTATATAACAAAAATTTTCTCAACATAACCTAATCATGAGTTTATGTTAACTTAACAGAAAAGAATGCATTAAGCAATTAGGAGCAAAAAGAATTAACTTAAAAGCTATTATAAAACTCCTATTAGGCCTAATTCAGTTTCTATTAAGAAAAATAAAATAAAAGTTTTATTTATTATAAATAAAAGTTCATCCTATAAAGTGACAGAAACTATCCTAGAATAATCAATCACATGTGAAAAATAAATTGATTTACTAATTAAAATAATAGGAAAACCGTAGCTAGTTAATTAATTAGGATTAACAAGATTCTGCTTAAAACTATTTATTTTATTAATCCTAAAATTCCCAAATTAATTCCTATGGTTAGGTAATGTCAAAATAAAGTTGGGACAAAAAGAATCATATAAAAATAATTTTCCTAGCTCATGTTATAACAGATTTACTATTCTGACTAAAACTAAATTAAAGCAATTATAAATAATTTTAACATAGCTAAATATATTTTCTACAGAAACTATAGAAAATTTGCAAACCAACAAAAAATAATCACTTAAAAATATTAAGTATAATAAAAGATATGAATTTTTCAAATCGGAACTATTCATTAAAACAGAAAACGAAAATAAATGAAAAATGGCCTAATGGGCCTAACCTACGATAGAGCGTAATATAACTAAACGGGCCCTAGGGTTAAACTGAATCGGGCGGTCTAAAAATAAAACCCTAGCTTAAAATTAAACCGGACTAAACCGGCCGGTTTTAATTAAAGACATACCCTTCGGGTTCTAATCCTAGCCGTCGATATAGATCGGACGGGGAGGGTAACTCGGTGGCTTACCGGAGCTCGACGGCGGCGGGCGGGCGGCGGCGGCGTGTGTTGGCCTCTCCGGTCGTCGGGAGGTCGGCGGAGTGGTCCGCAGTGCGGGCGGCGCGAGGGGGGGGTTCTGTGGAGTCAACGAGGCTTGGGGGTCTAGGGCGAGGCGAGGTGAATGGCGGCGGAGGTGAGCTCGGGCTCCATGAGCGCGTGAGAGGGAGGAGGGTTCCATGAGGGGCAAGGGGGGAATGGGGTGGGGGAGGGCTTTTATAGGCGGGGTCTCACCTTGGCGAGGGAGGCAATCGGGAGGATCGAATCCGGATCCGTCGGGATCCGCGATCGGCGGCGGCGCGGGCGAGTCGTGGGCGAGGTTGACGACGGGTGGGGTCCGCCTGCTGAGAGAGAGAGGGGCGAACGCAGTGCAGGCGACCGAGCCGGAGAGGTTTCGGCGCGGAGAGGGCCGGTTGGCTCGGCTGGCTCACTGGCTGGCCCTCTGGGCCGCTGGTGGGCCGTGCGGTGGGTGGCCTCGGCTGGCTGGGCGATGCTTTGGCCGGCGCTGAGGGGGTTTTTTTTTTTTAAATTTATTTTTTTAATAAAAACAAAAACAGAGATAACTTATAAAATATAAATATTTTATATAGGAAATATATATACCAAAATGATCAGGGGAATATTCCCTATCATTTGAACATTTTTCCAAAGGCAAAATCCAAACTTTATAAAATTTCATTTTTTTTCAAATTCAAATAAAACTCAAGTTTGAATTCAAAAACTTTTGGCATTATTTTCCTATGATATTTTTGGAGTGTCATGTTTACTCCTCTCATACTTTTGCTCAAGTATTTATCAGGCATAGTTTTTGAAATGATTCCCACTTGCCAAGTTTGAATTCAAATTCCAAAACTCAAAAACTTCAGAAACTTCAAATGGCACTCAAATTCAAACAGAATGCATAGATGCTTAGCTATAATTGTAAAACATTCCAAATAGGAAATTTGGGATATTACAAACCTACCCACCTTAAGATGAATCTCGCCCTCGAAATTCGGGTTGGCTAGCAAATAGGTGCGGGTGGTCTCGAAGAAGGTCTTCTTGGCCCCTGTGTGGCTTCTTCCTGGAGTGATGACTCCACGCATCTTACAAAACTTGATGACCTTGCTGCGGGTGACTCGCTCGCAGTCTCGAGTATTCGGACGGGTTTCTCCTTATAAGTCGATCACCGCAAGCTGTATGGCCTCTAGGGGCACTGTGTCTCTCAACGGAATATCGGCCATGTCGGCATGACACTTCTTCAGCTGAGAAACATGGAAAACATCATGAACTCCGGACAATCCTTCCGGCAATTCCAACTTGTAAGCAACTTCTCCACGACGTTCGAGGATTTTGTACGGGCCAATGAATCGGGGTGCTAACTTTCCTTTGACACCAAACCTCTTGATTCCACGAAGTGGAGACACACGAAGATATGCTCGGTCTCCCGCTTCGTATGTTACTTCCTTGCGCTTACTGTCGGCATAACTCTTCTGTCTCGACTGTGCTATCTTGAGTCTGTCTCGAATCAGCTTGACTTTCTCTTCGGAATCCCTGATAAGGTCGGAACCGAAAAGTGATCGATCACCAACACCATCCCACAAAGAATGGTGTTCTCGCACCTCCTTCCGTATAGAGCTTGAAGGGCCATCTTCAAACCGGATGATAATCGTTGTTGTATGAGAACTCTGCGTATGGCAAATTATCATCCCAGCTAGACCCATAGTCTAGCACACAAGCTCTCAACATGTCCTCCGAATTTGATTTACTCTCTCGGTCATCCATCTCGCTCATGGATGAAAAGCTGTCTTGAATTCCAGCCTCGCACCCAAAGTTTCATGCAATCGCTTCCAAAACTTTGAGGTAAACTGTGTTCCTCTATCCGACACGATTTTCCTCGGAACTCCATGCAGACATACGATCCTGGTCATGTATATCTTGGCCAATTTAGCACTGGTATAGGTAGTCTTCACGGGAATGAAGTGAGCTACCTTGCTTAAACGATCAACCACTACCCAGATAGAATCATAACCTGAACGAGTCCTGGGTAATCCTGTGATAAAATCCATTCCAAGTTTTCCCATTTCCAATCGGGAATCGGCAAAGGTTGAAGTAACCCTGCTGGCTTCGATGTTCTGCCTTTACTCGTTGACAAACATCGATCTTCGCTACGCACTCGGCAATATCCTTCTTCATACCTGTCCACCGAAACTTTCCTTCAAATCCGGTACATCTTGGTGTTACCGGGTGAATCGAGTATGGCGAATCATGAGCCTCTGAAGAATTAGCTTCCGAGTTCGGGATCATTGGGCACATAGATACGATCCTCGAACCATATAGTTCCGTGTTCATCCTTACGGAACCCTTTAGCTTTTCCTTCATTCATCTTTTGCTTTATCTCATCAATTTCCTTGTCCGACTTCGAGCTTCACGAATCCTTTCAGCCAAAGTGGACTGAACTTCCAGAGTTGCAACATATCCTCTCGAACTATCTCCGATCGGAGATCTCGAGGTCATCGACTAACTCTGGGTAATCCTCCTGCTGTCGAGTATTCACATAACTCTTACGGCTCAAAGCATCTGCTACAACATTAGCCTTACAGGTGGTAATGCAATCTCATGTCATAGTCCTTTATCAACTCTAGCCATCTCCTCTCGCTCGAGGTTCAACTCTTTCTGCGTGAAAATATACTTCAAGCTCTTGTGATCTGTGTAAACATCACAACGGTTTCCGATGAGGAAATGTCACCAGGTCTTGAGTGCATGCACTACGGCTGCTAACTCCAAATCATGTGTGGCATAATTCATCTCATGAGGTCGTAGCTGTCTGGAGGCATAAGCTACAACTTTTCCTTCCTGCATTAGTACTCCTCCGAGTCCTTGACGAGAAGCGTCACAATAAACCTGGTATTCCTTGTGTATGTCCGGCAAAATTAGTACCGGGGCTGTGACCAAACGTTTCTTCAATTCCTGAAAACTGGCTTCACAATCCTCGGTCCAAACATACTTGGCTTCCTTCTTCAACAGCTCAGTCATGGGCTTGGCAATCTTCGAGAAGTTCTCAATAAACCTCCGATAATACCTTGCGAGTCCGAGAAAGCTACTGATCTCCTTGACTGAGGTAGGCGACTGCCAATCGGTGACTGATTCAACCTTGGCGGGGTCAACTGCTATTCCTTCTCCTGAAATAACATGTCCGAGGAATCCGACTTCCTTCAGCCAAAATTCACATTTGCTGAACTTGGCATACAACTGATGTTCTCGAAGTTTCTCCAGAACTAGACGCAAATGTTCCTTATGCTCTTCCTCGCTCTTGGAGAAAATCAGTATATCATCGATGAACACCACGACAAACTTGTCCAGATATTCCATAAACACCTTGTTCATCAAATTCATGAAGTATGCAGGAGCATTAGTCAATCCAAATGACATGACGGTATACTCATATAAACCATACCTGGTGGTGAATGTTGTTTTGGGTATATCCTTTTCACGGATCTTCAATTGATGATACCCTGATCGAAGATCGATCTTGGAGAATACCTTGGCTCCAACTAGCTGATCAAACAGATCATTAATCATCGGCAGAGGGTACTTGTTCTTGATGGTTACTTCGCTCAACGCATCGATAATCCACAACCATCCTCAAGCTTCCATCCTTCTTCTCTACCAAAAGAACTGGGCTCCCCAAGGTGATGAGCTTGGCGAATATATCCTTTCTCCAATAACTCATTAATTTGATCCTTGATCTCCTTCAACTCATTCGGGGGCATCCGATAAGGTCTCTTGGATATTGGGGCTGTGCCGGGCAATAACTCGATCAGAAATTCAATATCCCTGTCCGGTGGCATTCCTGGTAATTCCTCCGGAAACACATCGGGAAAGTCTTGCACTACTGGCACTTCCTCCTGAACAACTCCCATGAGGGAATTCACCTGATTCTTCATTTGGCTACGCCTGGATACATACTTGATCCTCTTCTGCTCCGGGGTGGTGAGCAGAATAGACTTGCGGGCACAGTCTATGTTCCCTTCAAACTTCGTCAACCAATCCATGCCTAGGATTACATCCAAGGTCTGGGTTTCCAACACTATGAGGTCTGCGGGAAATTTATGATTCCCGATGTTGAGGGTTGCATGACAGCCTAAGCCTGCCATCATATCTCCTCCTGCGGAACTGGCGCGAAGGGGGTTTCTAAGGGTTTTAGTGGGCAACCCGTACTTTTCCACAACTACCCTTGATATGAATGAATGCGTTGCACCAGAATCAAAGAGTACCAAAACTGAACGTGAATTCAATAAAAACTTACCAACCACAGTGTCTGGCTGATCATAGACGTCCTCCACGTCAATGTGGTTCACCTTAGCACGAGGGAACGGGTTGGGCTTCTTCGCTGAGCTTCCATTGCCATTTCCATTCCTCTGCTTGGCCTCCGGGCAGTCGGTGGCATAGTGCCCTGTCTTCTGGAACTTGAAGCAGGTGATGTGGCTCAGATCCTTCGGAGCCGGGGCAGAGCGATGCTGGTTGCCATTACCGTTACCATTTCCATTTCCATTGCCTGACCTGTTGTCCTGGCTGCGGTTGTTCCCATTGCCTCCATGGTTATGTCCTCCATGGTTGTGATGGATATGCCCTCCTGAGTATGGGGCATAACGGGGCTTCTGCTGAGCTCCTGAGTTGTGCTTCCCCTGGCTGTACTTCCGCTTGCGGCTTTCAATCTGCTGCTGCTTGCCTTCAAGTATGATGGCCTTGTCTACCACCTCTTTGGTAGTTGGCGAAAGTAGCCACCATAAGCTGCATGCCCAGTTCATCATTGAGTCCCTCGAGAAACTTCTCCTGCTTTGCGGCATCTGTGGCCACATCATCCGGGGCATAACGAGCTAGCTTGCTGAACTCATCCACGTACTGTGCCACAGTACGGTTCCCCTGGCGTAAGTTGCGGAACTCACGCTTCTTCAGACTCATGGCTCCAGCTGAAACATGAGCGGTGCGGAAGGCCTGCTGGAACTGATCCCATGTGATGGTGCCGATGGGATAAGTGGCGGTGTAGTTCTCCCACCAAGAAGCTGCAGGTCCATCGAGTTGATGTGCGGCAAAGCGCACCTTCTCGGCATTAGTGCTCCCAACAGTGATTAACTCTCTTCCGATCTTGCGGAGCCAATCGTCGGCCACAATCGGCTCAGTGCTGCTAGAGAACACTGACGGATTCAGTCTCAGGAATCGAGTCAAGTTGTCAACAGGGGGTGGTGGTGGTGGATTGTTGTTGTTGTTGTTCTGATTCTGGATGAGCATCTGCATAATGGCATTCTGCTGCTGGAGCAGCTGGGTGAGCTCTGGCGGGAAGTTGAGACCGGGGTCACGTCTCGGAGGCATCTGGTGTTTTGGAGTGGATGAGAAATTTAGAATAGAACAATGGTCTAAATGAGAAATAACACTACCCATATGAATGCACAATCATAGACACACCAATCATTTATTCATTCCACTCAAACATGGTTCAATCTCGATTACAAAAGCTCATGACTAATCGAAAATTTCGGCCTGACTGGTCGACGAAAAAGTAAAATAACATGGTGGTCGACTAAAAAGTCTTCATCAATAATCCTTGCGTCCTCTGGTGCGATGTCCTCTGTTGTGGCGCCTCCTCTTGCGGCTTCCTCCAATGGAACTCCCTTCATAATCCTGATCATTGCTCACGAGGGGTCCGTCATCTCCACTCGGAAAAAGGTCCTCTCCCAAGTCCATCTTTTCCTCTATTGCGCAAGCTTCATCTTCGGTCGTCGATCGTCTCCATGAAGTCCGCGACTTCTTCCTCATGGTTAAGGAAGTCTGCGTGTGCCTTCTCCTCCAGTTCCAGTTCGCGGAACAACAGCCTCCTCTGTACCTTCGAGTTACGGCGAGTCTGGATCTCCCGTTTCCTGAGGAGACACTCTAGGTCCTGGATATAAGAGAGAGTGGAGTCGTCCTCTACGGTGCGGATGATATCTCCATTCCTCGCTCTGCGAGAAGCCATGGCGAGGTCTGATGGATCGAGCTCGGCCCTGTACTCCTCTCGGAGATGTCCAAGTGCACGATAGATCGCCATGTCCCTTCCGATGATCCAATTGAAGTCGATGAACTCAAAGTCAATAGGCTCCGTATGTCCTCCGAAGGTTCTCCCTGGAATATGCACTTCAATCCTGTAGAGGGTGTCCGTCAGAAGTGCATTGGTTGGCTTCCCGGTGATCGAGGGCAGAGCAATCTTCAGCTTCTTCACCATCTGGACCAGCTTCTTGCCGAAGGGCATCGTCTCATCGGTGGCGGCGTAACTCCGTAGCAAAACCGGGGTGAACTCGACGGCCATCTAGAATGTTGAAAATCGAGAGGAGTCGAGAATTGAACAGGGAGAATTACGGAATGATAAGGATATAAAGCAAATAGTCTCTTCCTATGGCTTTCCGATCCTAGGGGTTACGATCCTACGGTCAGCGTGTGCTCGATACCATCTCAGTGGCGACCTGACCCAAAATCGGTCAAATCTACGTATCCATACCATCCCAAGATCATGCTTTGGTACTCACAAGACATCGATGAAATAATCAAAGTTCAATCACACCTGAATTTATTACACGATTCTCATATAGAGTCTTTATTACAAGAGAATAAATTCGCTCAAGGCCAACTCATGAGAAATAAACTACTAATGCTGCGAAGCGTAGAAGATAAAGCGAGTCCATCCGACTCCAAAGGGCAATCGCCAAGCGCGGGCGTAGCCTCACTCTGATCGAATAAATCTCGCAACATAAGACGTTGCAGCCGTGTAGGTCAGCTTTTTGAATAAGCTGGCAAGTCATGAAGAGAATAACAATAATAATTACTAACAATATATGCAATTTGGCTGTGGAGCTCTAAGTTTCATCATTTTATGAAAAGCCAGTTTTTCCCTACTACAAAGGACTTGTTTGCAAATACTACATAATTGTTGGTAGTTATTGAGATGGTTCCGCCAACCAATGTCTCATTCCCAAATTATTAAGTCATAACCCTCAAATTAATTCATTAGTTTTAGTGTTGAGATTTCGAATACTTCCAAGTTCCAGAGGCTCAAATTGTCCGTGAATCGGGACACGGCTAATCGATTAGATCTTTAACTCTCTGCAGAGGTTTGCGACTTTACCCGCAAGAATCATTCCTCCTTTTAAGTCTTCGCACTTCATGGTGTTTGAAGACGGACGAATGAAACAGGTCTTCCAAAGAGTTCTTCCGCTACCGCCGTACCCATCCAATCCTACCGTTCTTCTACATCTCGTAGTACCGTCCAGCCAGCGTCACTACTAGGGTTAACCCAGCCAGAGCCCATAATGGCTTGCGGCTGCACAGGTAAGCTTCCGGTCAATGGGGCATCCATCCGTCTCTTCGTGGCTGGGTGAAGCTTTCCGCAAGATGTCATGGCACTTCTCCATGCATCCCGGCCAACCACTGGGTTCTCCAGGGTGCCCGTCAACCGTCCTCCACCCAATAGTGAATTCCGAAGTCCATCTTGATTCTTGTAGTTCATGGGGTTGTCATCATCATTGACTCTCACATCTTACTTATGAATTCACTCAACCAAACCCGCTCTGAGCATAGCAAAATAAACTACTTCGTCCCGGGTCATGGTAACAAGGAATTGGTTCATCCTACCACATGATACTACTCAAGATTGTAACTTCAAGATTTCAACTACTGCATGCATGGTGGGGTGGTGATAATTCTAATGCACAAAATCATAGGTATTGAAAATAACATGATCAAGACTTGCCTTGCTTGATGATCCTCGTAAGCTAAAGACTCAGTAGTAGCAAGCTTAGACTCCGGAAACTCTACCGAGTCAAACAATAATCACAATAAGCATATAGCATATCATCACTTAACACAATAGCAATAGCATCATAACACACCAAAACAAACAAGTCAAAACCCAAAGGAAAACTCAAAGAAAAACCAACTCAAGTTTTTCCTACTTCAAGCAACAACTAAAAATAGTTTTATATAACAAAAATTTCTCAACATAACCTAATCATGAGTTTATGTTAACTTAACAGAAAAGAATGCATTAAGCAATTAGGAGCAAAAAGAATTAACTTAAAAGCTATTATAAAACTCCTATTAGGCCTAATTCAGTTTCTATTAAGAAAAATAAAATAAAAGTTTTATTTATTATAAATAAAAGTTCATCCTATAAGGTGACAGAAACTATCCTAGAATAATCAATCACATGTGAAAAATAAATTGATTTACTAATTAAAATAATAGGAAAACCGTAGCTAGTTAATTAATTAGGATTAACAAGATTCTGCTTAAAACTATTTTTTATTAATCCTAAAATGCCCAAATTAATTCCTATGGTTCGGTAATGTCAAAATAAAGTTGGGACAAAAAGAATCATATAAAAATAATTTTCCTAGCTCATGTTATAACAGATTTACTATTCTGACTAAAACTAAATTAAAGCAATTATAAATAATTTTAACATAGTTAAATATATTTTCTACAGAAACTATAGAAAATTTGCAAACCAACAAAAAAAGAATCACTTAAAAATATTAAGTATAATAAAATATATGAAATTTTCAAATCTCGAACTATTCTGTTAAAACAGAAAACGAAAATAAATGAAAAATGGCCTAATGGGCCTAACCTACGCACTGAGCGTAATATAACTAAATGGGCCCTAGGGTTAAACTGAATCGGGCCGGTCTAAAAATAAAACCCTAGCTTAAAATTAAACCGGACTAAACCGTGCCGGTTTTAATTAAAAGACATACCCCTTCGGGGTTCTAATCCTAGCCGTCGATATAGATCGGATGGGGGAGGGTAACTCCGGTGGCTTACCGGAGCTCGACGGCAGTGGCGGCGGCGGCGGCGAGTGTGTTGGCCTCTCCGGTCGTCGGGGAGGTCGGCGGAGTGGTCCGGCGGGTGCGGGGCGTCGAGGGGGGGGGGGTTCTGGTGGAGTCAACGAGGCTCGGGGGGGTCTAGGGCGACGGCGGCGAGGTGAATGGCGGCGGAGGGGAGCTCGGGCTCCGGCGAGCGCGTGAGAGGGGAGGAGGGGTTCCGGCGAGGGGGCAAGGGGGGAATGGGGTGCGGGAGGGGCTTTATAGGCGGGGTCTCACCTTGGCGAGGAGGCAATCGAGAGGATCGAATCCCGGATCCGTCGGGATCCGGCGATCGGCGGCGGCGTGGGCGAGTCGTGGGCGAGGGGTTGACGACGGGGGTGGGTCCGCCTGCAGAGAGAGAGGGAGGGCGAACGGTGCGGCGACCGAGCCGAGAGGTTTCGGCGCGGGAGTGGCGGTTGGCTCGGCTGCTCACTGGGCTGGCCTCTGGGCCGCTGGTGGGCAGTCTGGTGGGTGGCCTCGGCTGCTGGGCGATGCTTTGGCCGGCGCTGAGGGGGGTTTTTTTTTAAATTTATTTTTAATAAAAACAAAAACAGAGATAACTTATAAAATATAAATATTTTATATAGGACATATATATACCAAAATGATCAGGAACATTCCTATCATTTGAACATTTTCCAAAGGCAAAATCCAAACTTTATAAAATTTCATTTTTTCAAATTCAAATAAAACTCAAGTTTGAATTCAAAACTTTTGGCATTATTTTCCTCTCGATATTTTTGGAGTGTCATGTTTACTCCTCTCATACTTTTGCTCAAGTATTTATCAGGCATAGTTTTTGAAATGATTCCCACTTGCCAAGTTTGAATTCAAATTCCAAAACTCAAAAACTTCAGAAACTTCAAATGGCACTCAAATTCAAACAGAATGCATAGATGCTTAGCTATAATTGTAAAACATTCCAAATAGGAAATTTGGGATGTTACATATTCGCCCTTCAGCAATCAATGGCTAGAATAATATGCTAACAAAAGTTTTGCCCACAGAACATGAGTATATAACAATGCATGGTCTGTTAGTTTCCTTGAAGAATTTGTTTGTGAGGACAGAACATGATTACATAACATGCATGACATGGTAGTTTCCTGTGAAGAATCGATTGTGTCGGATGTGGGGTTCCGGAAAAACCCTTAAGGTTCGAACTCTGGGGTGCGTGCGAAGTTCTTTCCCTCCTACCAATCTACGGCCTAGCACGCTAAGATCTCGCGGACGAACTCGACGAATTCACAACACGGAAGGACACGAGATTTATACTGGTTCGGGCCACCGTTGTGGTGTAATACCCTACTCCAGTGTGTGGTGGTGGATTGCCTCTTGGGCTCATGAAGAACAGTACAAGGGGAAGAACAACCTCCTGAGGTTGAGGTGTTCTTGTGCTCTGTGGACTTGTGGATGAGAGCTCAATCGGATCGACCTCCCCCTACTGTGGTGACTAGCTCTACTTATATAGGCCCTGGTCCTCTCTCCAAATATTGAGCGGGAAGGGAGCCAACAATGGCGGGCGAATTTGAAAGGGGACAACTAGTGCAAGCTATCCTGACAAAAGCGGTCTTCGCCTGCAAAAGGCTCTGATGGTGACGCCGTCTTGGGCTCCATGGCGACCTCCGTCTTGCCGTCCTGCTGGTCTTGGTCTCGTTGCACCGATGCGGAAACCTTTGCCTGATGCCTCGGTACTCCACGCCTGCGCCTGCCTCCTTAGCATCAAAGAGGAAACAAGGACGCTGCGCGCGCTGGCGCCGGCCTGGCGCCCGCCTAGTGCCGGTCGTCATGGCTCACGTCACGAGAGCCTCGTGAGGTTTACCCTGCCTTGATATCTCCGCTCCTCGCGAGCCTGCCTGGAGAGGTCGCTCTTGAGGAGGTCTTGCATTGTCCGCCTCGCGAGGCTTGGCCCCTCGCGAGGGTCTGGAATGCCTTGTTGGTGAAGGTGGGCTGCACAGGCCCGCCAGCGTAGCCACGCCGTGGGCTGCAGGCAGGCAAGTCTAGGGACCCCTGTTCCCAGAACGCCGACAGATTGTGAGATAACATGAGTATAACCGTGCATGTCACTTCTATATTTTTGAACCTAGTATACATTTTCCTGTATTTTCCTCCCAGTTTGAACAGGGACATATCAATGTTGTTTCTTGCATTATCCTACTCATACTCTGAACAATGCTGATCTTACATTAACAATGCCTTTCCTTTTTGATATGATGCAATGTACGTACAGTTACGACCCTTTGTAAGCACACCACCTTTGCCAAAAACAGGGAAGCACAACTGGTTCCTCGCTCGATCAGACGACGACAAAAGACTGATGATCATTCGGACACATGAGCCGGAAAAGTTATATTGCAAAAACCCCATTGTATACAAGCACCGTGAAATATGAGCAGGATACCAACTTGTTGGGGCCTTCAGGATTTTTGAGTTGGAGGCGGGTAAACAGCCTTGGTTCACACTCTCTTTCTCGGACTCAATTATCCTATTAACCCGGAGATCACTCGTTGGCAAGGACCTTGATGGCAGAGAGGCTCTGTTTGCTATGGAAAACTGTGTCTACACGGCGATCCCTAGGAGTTCGGGAGCAAACTAACCTGTTTGTCAATGATACAGCCTATAGCCAAAAGAAGGTGAGAATGAAAAAGGCATCTAGATTAACTTTGATCCTTGGATGTGTCGAGTCCGACAGGCAGTGATGTGGTTCAAGCCTTCATGTTGATAAGTAGCTGGGCTGTTGTGTCGAAAGGGTGGAGTACTGGTGTCTCTGGATCACTGGTGGCTGAAGCGGGGCAGCAAATTATGATGGTGTTGGATCATCCCTCTTCGAATGACTTGTTGTCTTTGCTGCTTGTTCTGGATGGGTAGTTTTCTCTTTTGTTATGCATATTCCTTGTCATTTGGTCATCCTCGTCTATGTCACTCTTAATATCTAATAGTTGCCTCTATTTAGAATGTCATTCTCGTCTAGATCACAAGAGTCTGAGCGCTGCAGATGGGTGCGTTTTAGTGGTGTAGCAAGACTTCTTATGAACTATGATGTCTTGCTGTTTATGTCAGTAGTAGTCACTAGTCAGTGTTTGAATGTTGTATATATCGTTGTTTCGAACTGTTTATTGTCTCGAACTGTTGGTGGGCTAAATGAGGGCATCACCATTCTCCAGTATTCAGAGTATATCTCCTTTTTTCAAGATATAATTTGAGCTCAGTGTCTTTTCGATGATGTACACTTGTTTGGGCCAGTGAGGTGTCGTTGAATATGGGCTGAGTAGTAACGCAATGCCAAACAGGTCAATTATGACTCTCAGGCCGGGCTCTCAAAAGATAAAAAAGGGTCGGGCTCTCAAAAAAATAAAGAATTGGGACTCTTGCGCGCCGACATGTGGGCGCCACCGGTGTTTTCGCGCGCTTGCGCGCCGAGAGAATATTGGCGCGTGTTCGAAATTCATACTACCTTTTCATCCCCAATCTCCTGCCCCTCCCCCACCTCTGGAATCTCGATTCCTACTCCAGTTCCCCCAAATCTCCCTCCTGTACTCCCTGTACTCAAGCACACTATCATGTCGCTGGTTAACTCAGATCTCCAAGCCGGAGATCCTGAGGTCTGTCCTGCCTTCGGGCGCTGCGTCTTGTCACTCAACAGTGGCATGGCGACGCTGGACGACCAGTTTGCCGGCAAAGTGCTGATGGTAACCATCAACGGCAACCGGCCTCCCGTCTCATCGGACGACCTTGTCAAAGCTCTTGGCATTGCGCACGACATCCACATAAGCGACTTGCTCGTCGAAGTCTATCCGCCATCGGCTGATTTCTTCGCCAATTCCGGACAACTTTCGACTACAGTCGTGTGTTCGAATCTTCCCGGCGTTTGTTCTTCTATGGCGTGCTAGTGAGCTTTGATTAATGGCACCTAGGATGGGGCTTGGTGCCCTCTGAGCTTGAGTTTTTAACAAAGCTTACCTTCCACAGCATGCCTCGACGTGCTTGGAACAGCGAGTCCGTGAATGATCTTATCAACAACCTTGGAGGTGAGCTCGTAAATATGTTTGTTCCTCCAGACAGCTGGGCTCTGACGGTTATGGCATAGATGAAGAAGCCGTCCACCATACTGAAGGTGATTGGTGTTGAGATACCGGTGTAGGAACCGGGGTTGTACTATTCGGCGCCACCAAAGCTGTCGCGGACCACGTCGGGGATGTGCCTGTATAGAGTGTTCGTGCATGTTGAAGAAGTGGTCAATCCATCACTCAAAGTCTTGCCGCTGCCGCTGGTGCCCGGGTCAGTCGACGACGTCCATTACAGGAGTCAACGTCAGACTTTCCCCATGTTGCTCGGAACGATGGATGGCACATGGCCTACTCCATCGCGTGGCAGAGGCCACTACTTCTTTGGGAGAAGAGACGGGGCTGGCTTCCTGGATGTGCTCTAATTTGAGGTAACAACTGAAGTTTGTCAGATGCTAGTTAAATCCGAGCTATAGGTGTGAAGCACTGATGTGCCAGTACATTTGATTGTGACCTCTTCTATTTTTTTACCTGAACTTTTTTTACAAAGGGTTGTACGTCAACTTATTGTTCTAGCAGAACTTATATATTGTGTTGTCTGTCTGTTTTCTTTGCACAACATTCAAGATATTTCCCCGTCATTGATAAAGACGATGAACCGCTATGTACGAGTTCATTGGTTTCAACATAGTCCTACCCATAGCGATCCACTGCTTTCACCCTGATTGTGCCGCCTGCGTGAAATATTTGTATGCAAGTTTAGTGTGCTATGATGTTCTATATGATTGTGTCAACTATATAAGTTTTTTTTACCGAGCATCATCAATGCATATGGCTGAAAGATGTATTTACGAGCATCGACCGATGGGTCTCTCTCTCTCTCACACACACACACAAACACAAACACACGCACACGCACAAGTGGGACCCGTTGAATTATTTCTTCGCTCGTGACAGCTTTTAATTAGGTTCCACTGTACTCTAACTTTTTTCTTAAGTTATTAATTGAGCTCAGTGACTTCAAAAAGTTGTACAGAAGCCTTGTTTGGGCCTTTCCGGCGTCGCTGAATGTGGGGTGAGTAGCCATGTAAGGTTGTACTGTACTACACATGCCTTTTTTTTCAACATCAGAAATGCGACTGGACCTATAGTTGTACACAATCCGGGTCAACTTGTTATTCTCCACCCCGCTGGGCTGCAAATCTTTCCTAGGAGGGATGCATTCGGCTTAACAAGAAAATGGTCTTTAAGAAATAATAAATGGGATGTAATTATAAAAACTAGGCAGCAACTATAAAAAAATACACCAACACGTAATTAGTTTAAAAATATATAATTTTTGGAATTTGAAAATTTTAATTTCTTTACTTGTTGCACGCGCAATATTTCGTTGGATTTTTACATAATACAAATTTATTTTGAAATTATATTTAATCCGACTAGAAATTTTGGGATAAAAATATTTTGGATCCCATCAAAATGTGGGAAATTTTATTGAATTATGTTACGAGCGGTTGGTTAAAATTATTAATCGTTGTCCTAGCTAGAAAATGGGCTATACTTTTAATAAACTGTAAATTGGCTGTAGTAAATTCCATTAGAATTCAAAAATGGGCTGTACATTCTTACAAATCGCTAATGGGCTATATGTTCTCTGCCACACACTTGTGAGACTACTAAGTTGACACGTCCCTAAAAAAACAAAAAACTGTTGACGCGTATGCAAAGCTTCGTCAACTTATAGTCAACACACGGTTCTAGAAGCAGTGGCCGTTGGATGTCCATCCCACAGATGTCGTGCTTCTTCTTCAATCTCTGATATTCTTGCTTCAGCCACCCAAAAAATGATTCCTCCCCCTGACATCTGGGGCGCACCATTTCAGAGGCTGACCTGTGGGCCTACTAAGTTGACGCGTACCAAGGGCTTTGTCAACTTAGTCAATATAAACGATTGTAGTTGCAGTGACCGTACGATTTCCATCCAACGGCCGTCGTGCTTCTTCAACCTCAGGTCTTCTTGCTCCAGCCGCCCAAACCAGCGCCGGTCGTGTTGCGTGCTCCTGCCTCCCGTGGCCGGCTGTGATGCCGCGGAGGCCTCATCGCCCCTACTACTCCCACCACTGGCCAGGCCCTGCAGCGACGGCAGCCTCACACCGAAGCCGAACTAGTGAACCCTCGTACTCCTCTCCGCGTGGGCATCCACTGCCGCGTATTCCCCGGCTCCGCGGCATCCCCTTCCTAGGCCTCGCCGTTGTCCCCTTCCTAGGCCTCACCGTCGTCCACCGCCTTGGTGCTCTCGGCGCGGCGTGGTCAATGTGGTCAACGAACGACTTCCATCCAAAGAGTACTATACGTGGAGAGGCTGACAGCTGGGTCCACGAACGCAGCAAGAAAGTGCCTCCTTATTACACGGAAAATAATGATTCCTCCACCTGACAGTAGGGACCCAGCGGACGGGCCACCGTATTTCGCGAAAAAAAACGTTTCCCCCTGACTGCTGGGACCCACGAGCTACCTCTTTGCACGTAAGGAAGTGCGTCCATATTACGGAAAAAATGATTCGCCCCCTGACTGCTGGGACCCACCAGCTACATCTTCCCACGCAAGGAAGTGCCTGACAGTCGGGACCCACCTGGTCGAAGTGTACGTAGCGTTGTCATTCTGGTCGCGAACGTGTACGTACATACTGGTCGATCGGTCTGTCTGCAAGCTGCAGCGATGAACCGTGGCCGTGTAAGGAAGGGCACGTGTCGTAGTAGAGGCGCGCACTTAGCATGTCACGCAGTCCCGTTAATATCGTGTAGACGTACGCACAATGGCCAGGGTGCAAGAAAGTAAATACGACCACGTACGTACATACGGGCGAGGTCTCAAACGCCTACTCGCGCATACGTACGGCTAGGGCTCGTGTACATGGCTGGGTTGAAACGGAGATACTGCATCGTTGTTGTGTTCATGGGGAGGCAACAGAATGCGTTGTGTTCATCGGGAGGCAATGGAATACGTCGTGTTCATCAGGAGCCAACCGGCTTGGACGGAACATCCAATCGAAACGAGGTCGGCGTACCGCAGAATGGAGGAAACAACCTTGTGTTCGACCGGCCATGGTTGAAACAGGATCCTGTTCATCGGGGTCTGCATACCGCAAAACGGAGGAAACGGAGGGTGTGGTGTACCGCATAACGAAGGAAACGGACTTGTGTTGGAGCGCTACGGTCGAAACAGGGGTCCTGTTCATCGGGAGGGGTGTGGCGTACCACAAAACGGGACTCCACGGGATACTGTTCATCTCCACCGTCGACCTCCTCTAGCCTCCACGGGCTACTGTTCATCCACCGTCGACCTCCTCCAGCCTCCGCCTGTGACTGTTCATCCACGGGCTCCTGTTCATCCAGCCTCCACCACTCCTTCACCGGCTACTATTCAACCAACCCTCTCCATGGGGTCCTGTTCAACCACCCCTCCACGGGCTACTGTTCATCCAGCTGTCCACCGGCTACTATTCAACCAGCCCTCCATGGGGTCCTGTTCATCTAGCCCTCCACGTGTTCCTATTCATCTAGCGGCAATGACCTCTACTACCACGGGGTCCTGTTCATCCAACCCCCCACCGGGAACTGTTCATCCAAACCCCCCCCCCCCAACAACACTCACTGTTCATCCAGAGGCAGCATCGATCGGCTTCAGTTAGCAGCAGCAGCGAAGGAATCACTCGATCGAGTTCAGTTAACAGCCATCGATCGATCGCTCGGGTTCAGCAACGCGTAGCCTGCAGTGTAATCGCTCGGGTTCAGTAGGCGAATGCCTCGCTCGAATTCAGTTAGAGCCCAATGCCTCGCACCCATGCGCGTACGTGTATGAGAGAAACGCGCATCTCTCGGCCCCCGACCACCCACCGTAATCGGAAACTCCCCGATATTTTCCTCGCCATCACATCTACCATGGTTTTTTCCGTCATGCACGGCCCAAAGAATGTCATGCAGCTGCGTCTCCGGCCCGCCCAGGATGAAAAGCCCATTTTCTGTCATGATTTTTGTCATAGAAGTAGGAGCCCACCACATCTATGATGATACCGGGTTTTGTCACAATTATCGTCATAGAAGTGTCATAATCATGACAATTTTTTTCTTCGTCCTGCCCAAAATGTCACGGATGTGTCTTTTTTTTGTAGTGAATATTCTTGTGTGTGCTTGTTTGCTTTATCACTAAATAGTTTTTATTTTCTGTTTTAAGTTGTTCTTTATCTTTAGTTATGGATATGGAACACGAAACACCAAAAAATTAGTTGTACTTGCTACTCATGGAGATGGGGAACGTCCTAAAACCCTCGATGCTCGTTATGTGAAAAATATTATGCACTACTTTGATAATCCTGAGAAACCCCCATTCAACTTGATAATGTGAGTAACGTTGGATCAACGTGAATACTTTAGGGACTATCGCCTGACACAAAAAGGGAAACTATTATGCCAGAGATATGATTATACTTGTTGCTCTAGGATGAACGCTCCACACCTTCCCTTTTCATGCAAATTTAATGATAATGAAACCTTGGCTTCTTATGCCAATGGTAGATATGATTATTATGATGTGGAACGAATAGAAGAATTTGTTGCTTTTAAGGGTGCTTATGAAATTGAATATTTGTTTTCAAAGTATGAAGCTTTTGATGATGATGTTTATAGACCTTAAAATTTTTCCATCCTTAAATATTGCTATAATTATTTATAAATATAATTCCGATATTGATGAATTTATTGAGAAAATCTCCGCTGTACGAGAAGAGAATAATATTTTGCGGGAGTCTATGGAAGAAGGAATTGATGAAACCGTGAGCTCATTGGATGAAAAACATGATGAGAAGAGCGAAGAACAAAAGGAGGAAGAGCGGATTAGCTACCCGTGCCCACCTTCTAATGAGAGTTACTCTTCAACTCATACATTGTTTAATTTCTCTTCATGCTTACCGAAGTATGAATGTTATGATAATTGCTATGATCCCGTTGATTCTTTTGAAATATCCCTTTTTGATGAGCTTGATGCTTGCTATAGTTGTGGCCAAGATGCCAATATGAATTGTGCTTATGGAGATGAACTTGCTATAGTTCCTTATGTTAAGAATGACATTTTTGCTATTGCACCCTGATACGTCCATTTTGCATCACGCTTTTATACCGATATTTATTGCATTATGGGTTATTATTACACATTATGTCACAAGACTTATGCCTTTTCTCTCTTATTTTACAAGGTTTACATGAAGAGGGAGAATGCCGGCAGCTAGAATTCTGGGCTAGAAAGGGAGCAAATATTAGGGACCTATTCTGCACAACTCCAAAAGTCCTGAAACTCCACGAAAGTCAGTTTTGGAATTTCTTAAAAATAGCAGGCGAAGAAAGCACCAGAGGGGGGCCACCCATCGTCCACGAGGGTGGAGGGCACGCCCTACCCCCTGGGCGCACCCCCTGCCTTGTGGGCCACCTGGCAGCCCCCGATGCCCATCTTCTGGTATAAGGTCTCTTCTGCCCTGGAAAAAATCATAAGGAAGCTCTCGGGACGAAGCGCCCCGCCATGAGGCGGAACCCGGCGAAACCAATCTAGGGCTCCGGTGGAGCTGTTCTGCCGGGGAAACATCCCTCCGGGAGGGGGAAATCGTCACCATCGTCATCACCATCGATCCTCTCATCGGGAGGGGGTCAATCTCCATCAACATCTTCACCAACACCATCTCCTCTCAAACCCTAGTTCATCTCTTGTATCCGATCTTTGTCTCAAAACCTCAGATTGGTACCTGGGGGTTGCTAGTAGTGTTGATTACTCCTTGTAGTTGATGCTAGTTGGTTTATTCGATGGAAGATCATATGTTCAGATCCTTTATGCATATTAATACCCCTCTGATTATGAACATGAATATGATTTGTGAGTAGTTACGTTTGTTCCTGAGGACATGGGAGAAGTCTTGTTATAAATAGTCATGTGAATTTGGTATTCGTTCGATATTTTGATGAGATGTATGTTGTCTTTCCTCTAGTGGTGTTATGTGAACGTCGACTACATGACACTTCACCATTGTTTGGGCCTATAGGAAGGCATTGGGAAGTAATAAGTAGATGGGTTGCTAGAGTGACAGAAGCTTAAACCCTAGTTTATGCGTTGCTTCGTAAGGGGCTGATTTGTATCCACATGTTTCATGCTATGGTTAGGTTCACCTTAATTCTTATTTCGTAGTTGCGGATGCTTGCCAGAGTGGTTAGTCATAAGTGGGATGCTTGTCCAAGGAAGGGCAGTACCCAAGCACCAGTCCACCCACATATCAAATTATCAAAGTAACGAACGCTAATCATATGAACATGATGAAAACTTGCTTGACGATAATTCCCATGTGTCATCGGGAGCATTTTCCTTTATATAAGAGTTTGTCCAGGCTTGTCCTTTGCTACAAAAAGGATTGGGCCACCTTGCTCAACCTTTTCTACTTTTATTGCTTGTTACTCGTTACAAATTACCTTATCACAAAACTATTTGTTACCGATAATTTCAGTGCTTGCACAGAATACCTTACTGAAAACTGCTTATCCTTTTCTTCTGCTCCTCGTTGGGTTCGACACTCTTACTTATCGAAAGGACTACGATAGATCCCCTATACTTGTGGGTCATCACACCGACACATGATAGTCCTATTATCTTTTTGAATTTTCCAAACTATATTATATCAGAGAAGTTTGCTCTTATTAAGGATTACATTGATGGGTTGCCTTTTACTGTTGCACATGATAATTTTGATGAATATAATATGTATGTGCTTGCTTCTCCTACTTGCAATTAATAGGAGAGAGGAACTATATCTCCACCTCTCTATGTTTCCAACACGAAAAAAATTGTAAGAAACTGTTTATGCTATGTATTGGCCTTTACTTGATGTGCATGAATTGTTCTTTTATGACATGCGGATGCATAGGAAGAGAGTTAGACCTCGTCATTGCATGATATATGTTGCTTTGTGCTCACAACTAAATGCCAAATCATTGTTAATTAAAATTGGCTTTGATATACCTTGAGATCTGGGTGGATCCATTATTTGAGCACTTTATGCCTAGCTTAATGGCATTAAAGAAAGCGCTGCCAGGGAGACAACCCGGAAGTTTTAGAGAGTCATTTTATTCTGTTGAGTGCTTTTATAAAGTCTTTAAAAAAATATACCAACCACGTGCATAACCGTGACTGTCTCTTTTCAGGGAAGTTTGAGAAGAGAGCTTGGTTGTGTTATGACTGGACGTATGTAGTTCAGGGTCACGTATTGGTCATTACTAGTTCGCGACCGTTTGTGTAGTTTCTCATCTTACTCTTGTACTCGTAAGTTAGCCACCATACAATGCTTAGTCGCTTGCTGCAACCTCACCACTTTACCCTTTCCATACCCCTTAAGCTTTGCTAGTCTTGATACCCATGGTAATGGGATTGCCGAGTCCTCGTGGCTCACAGATTACTACAACAACAGTTGCAGGTACAAGTAATGCGATGATCATGACGTGAGAGCGATGTTTGCTTGTCTTGGAGTTCTTCTTCTTCTTCGTCGATCTTGGGTTAGGTTCCTGGTCGGCAGCCTAGGATAGGTGGGTGGATGTCGTTTGAGTTTCTATTTGTGATTCATCCGTAGTCGGATGTTGTTCTCATGTATGATGCATTGATGTATTCTTGTGGCATTCGTATGCCTTTTATGTATCCCCAACTATTATGTAATGGTACGATGTAATGATATCCACCTTGCAAAAGCGTGTCAATATGCGGTTCTATCCTTGGTGGGACCTTCGAGTTCATTTAGGATAGAGTCGCATATCGGGTGTGACAGTGATGGAGGGGATGAAGAGGAAACTAGTGAGCAGGAGTTTCAGAAGGCCACTGACGCCCTGTGCATTGACGGGGGTTGATAATCCCCAAGTGCATGGAATCATCGTAGCAATTTCCAAAGGTGGAAGTGATAAGTATGGAGTGTCGAACCCACAAGGAGCTAAAGGTAAGATCAATATTCTCTCATGTCCTATCTGCCACTAATACGACTCTACGTACACCGAACGTTTGCTTCCAACTAGAAACGAGAAATAAAACTACACTATGGATATGAAGAGGATAACTTTGCATGATATCGGAGAGCTAAAATATAAAAGTAGGTGATGTTATCATAAGGTTAGAATATATTAGGTAATATTATAAATAGCGAGAGTGGAATAATGATGATCGGTGTGCGGAATTGTCCTAGGCAATTGTTAGCAAGATCGGTAGTCGTCATTGCAATTTCATATGAGGGAGAGGCATAAGCTAACATACTTTCTCTACTTGGATCATATTCACTTATGATTGGAACTCTAGCAAGCATCCGCAACTACTAAAGATCATTAAGGTAAAACCCAACCATAGCATTAAAGCATCAAGTCCTCTTTATTCCCATACGCAACAAGCCCCTTACTCGGGTTTGTGTTTCAGTCACTCACCAACCCACTATAAGCGAATCATGAACGTATTGCAACACCCTACAGCAGGAATCCCTCACGCTTGCGTGACACGGAGGGCGCCATAGGACAACACCAAAATAAAACATACAACTCGTACCAATCTAGATCATCAATCAACCCAAAGACAAAGGATATCTACTCAAAACATCATAGGATGGCAACACATCATTGGATCATAATATGTGGCATAAAGCACCATGTTCAAGTAGGGATTACAGCGGGGTGCGGGGAGAGTGGACCGCGTAAAAGAGATGAGGATGGTGATGATGATGGTGATGTTGATGAGGACGATCACCGCGGCGATGATTCCCCTCCCGATGGCACTCCGGCGCCACCGAGAGAGAGGAGGAGAGGTTATCCCCCTTGTGCTTCTTCCTCCATGGCCTCCCCTTGGATGGGGAGAGGTTCTCCTTCTGGTCCTTGGCCTTCACGGCGATGATGGCCTCTCCAGGATCCCCCTCCATGGACACCGGTGATGATGGCCCCCTCCGGCAGGGTGCCAGAGAGGGCCTAGATTGATTTCTTGTGGCTACAAAGGCTTGCAGCGGCGGAACTTCCGATCTAGGTTGATTCCCGAAGGTTTTTGTATTTATAGGAGAAGTTGGCATTGATTTCACGCCAGGGGGACTCTCGAGGAGTCCACGAGGCAGGGGGCGCGCCCCCCACCCTCGTGGGCCCCCCGTGATTCCCCTCCGGTAGATTTTTGTTCCAGTATTTTTCTTATTTTCCAAAAAAATCTCCGTTGATTTTTAGCCTATTCTGAGAACTTTTATTTCTGCACAAAAATAACACCATGGTAGTTCTGCTGAAAACTGCGTCAGTACGAATTAGTTCTCATCAAATCATATAAAACTATTGTAAACATGGCATGAATACTTCATAAATTATAGATACGTTGGAGACGTATCAGCATCCCCAAGCTTAATTCCTGCTCGTCCTCGAGTAGGTAAATGATAAAAGAAATAATTTATGAAGTGTGAATGCTAGCAAGTGCTTAAGTTTGATCAATGATAGTTTCAATCACCTTTTCTAGCATCATTATATGTCATAACAGTAGCTCATCTCATAAAACTTTTCATGATCAAGTAACAAGCTATTCACATGTTAAAGTATAGATCATAAACCTTTTTGAAACTAACAAACTATATTTTTAGTCATCAAACAATTGCAATTCATCTTATTTTCAGGAAGGGTCTATGCCAGAGCTTTGATTTAGCAAACTCCACATACTCAACTATCATTTAATCTTTCACAATTGCTAACACTCATGTGATATTTATGGGTTCATAGTTTTAATCGGACATAGAGAAAGATAGGGGCTTATAGTTTCGCCTCCCAACCTTTTACCTCAAGGGTAATGTCAACAATAATAGTTCATGATAACTCACATCTAACTGGATATATATATCAGGATCTTTCCAACACAATGTGCTTGCCAAAGTATAAAATGTAAAAAGGAAAGGTGAAGATCACCATGACTCTTGCATAAGGTAGAAGATAAAAGTAAAAGATAGGCCCTTCGCAGAGGGAAGCATAGGTTGTCATGCGCTTTTATGGTTGGATGCACAAAATCTTAATGCAAAAGAACGTCACTTTATATTGCCTCTTGTGATAGAGACCTTTATTATGCAGTCCGTCGCTTTTATTTATTCCCTATCACAAGCTCGTATAAAGCTTATTTTTTTGCACTAATAGATCATACATATTTAGAGAGCAATTTTTATTGCATGCACCGATGAAAACTTACTTGAAGGATCTTACTCAATCCATAGGTAGGTACAGTGGACGCTCATGGCAAAACTGGGTTTAAGGATATTTGGAAGCACAAGTAGTATTTCTACTTGGTGCAAAGAATTTGGCTAGCATGAGAGGGAAAGGCAAGCTCAGCATGTTGGATGATCCATGACAATATACTTTATTTCGGATATAAGAAAACATAACCCATTACATTGTCTTCCTTGTCCAACATCAACCTTTTAGCATGTCATATTTTAATGAGTGCTCACAATTACAAAAGATGTCCAAGATAGTAAATTTATATGTGAAATCTCTCTTCCTTCAATATTCATTCATGAATTGTTCAACTGACCAATTCTGCGTTTGCTAACCTTCAATAAGTTTACTACCTATACTTATTATGTGTGAAGTCATTACTCCCCGTGTTATAAGCATATGAAACATATATAAATTCAGATATATGACATTCTGTCCATTCAACCATTTACTCGTAGGATATATGTGAAGCACGTGAGTAAATGACAAACTACTCCAAAAAGATATAGGTGAAGAACACTAAGTAGTCAAATAATTAAATAGCCATGGGAGGATTATTTTTCATTCAAGATTTCAGATCCAATGATTTTATTTAAACAACAAGTAAAATTGAAAATACGCTCCAAGAAAAACACATATCATGTGATGAATAAATATATAGCTCCGAGTAAGGTATACCGATAGTTTTGAAGACAAAAGAGGGGATGCCTTCCGGGGCATCGCCAAGCTTAGGCGCTTGAGTATTCCTTGAATATTACCTTGGGGTGCCTTGGGCATCCCCAAGCTTAGGGTCTTTCCACTTCTTATTCTCCTCATATCGATATCTCATCCAAAGCTTGAAAACTTCAATCACACAAAACTTAACGGAACTTCGTGAGATAGGTTAGTATGATAAAGAGTAAACCATTCACTTCGGTATTGTCGAAGACAAGGTTTATAATTGTTCCCACACAATGCCTACTGTACCATATCATTTCTACAATTTATATTGATAAATATAAGCCGTAGAAACTAGAAAACAAGAAAACTATGCAATGAAAACAAAATCTGTCAAAAACAGAACAGTCTGTAATGATCTGAATAGAAACCATACTTCTGCTACTCCAAAAATTATGAAATAAACTGGTGGACGTGAGGATTTTGTCTATTAATCTTCTGCAAAAAGAATCAACTCAAAAGCTCTCATCTGTAAAAAATGGCAGCTAATCTCGTGAGCGCAAAGTTTCTGTTTCTCACAGCAAGATCACATTAACTTTCACCCAAGTCTTCCCAAAGGTCTTACTTGGCACTTTATTGAAACAATAGCTATAAAGCATGATTACTACAGTATCTTAATCATGTAAACACACAAAAACAGTAAGGGTAAATATTGGGTCGTCTCCCAACAAGCGCTTTTCTTTAATGCCTTTTAGCTCGACATGATGATTTCAATGATGCTCACATAAAAGATAAGAATTGAAACATAAAGAGAGCATCATGAAGAATATGACTAGAACATTTGAATCTAACCCACTTCCTATGCCTAGGCATTTTGTGAGCACACAATTTATAGGAACAAGAATCAACTAGCATAGGAAGGCAAAACAAGTATAACTTCAAAACTTTAAGCACATAGAGAGGAAACTTGATATAATTGCAATTCCTACAAGCATATATTCGTCGCTCATAATAACTTTCAGTAGCATCATGAATGAATTCAACAATATAACCATCACATAAAGCATTCTTTTCATGATCTACAAGCATAGAAATTTTCTACTCTCCACATAAGCAAAAATCTTCTTATTCAGAATAGTGGGATCACTAATTCATAAAGTTGACACTCTTCCAAACCCACTTTAGATGATAGTATTATTCATACTACAAAAGATATAAGTTAAGTTCATGGAGCATTCTACAATTAATATAGTCTAACCAAAATCCAAGCTCAAAATATATAATTGAAGCACACAAAGCATTCTATAAAACCATACTCAAAAGATTTAAGTGAAGCACAAAATCAATTCTATAAGATCATACTTAAAAGATATAAGTGAAGCACATGAAGTATTCTATAAATCAATGAAGGGCTATCTCATACTAGCATGTTTCTTAAATGAAAAACAAAAACACAAAGGACACAAATCATGTGAACAAAACAAAAACCGAGGTATACCGATAATTGTTGAAGAAGAAAGATGGGATGCCAAACGGGGCATCCCCAAGCTTAGATGCTTGAGTATCCTTGGAATATTTACTTGGGGTGCCTTGGGAATCCCCAAACTTGAGCTCTTACCTATCTTTATTCTTCTCACATCAGTGACTCCTCGTTCTTCGAACACTTCATCCACACAAAACTTTAACAAAAACTTTGTGAGATCCGTTAGCGTAATAAAACACACTACCACTTTAAGGTACTGTAATGAACTCATTATTAATTTATATTGGTGTTAAACCTACTTTATTCCAACTTCTCTATGGTTTATACCCCCCGATACTAGCCATAGATTCATCAAAATAAGCAAACAACACGTGAAAAACAGAATCTGTCAAAAACAGGACAGTCTGTAGTAATCTGGAAGTTTAGTAAACTTCTGTAACTCGTAAAATTATGAAATAAATATAAAAAATTTAACAATTTGTATAGAAGTAATGTACAAAAAGTTTCAGCCCATTTGACCTTCCAGTAAAAAATGTAAAATCACGCGCTACAGCCAAAGTTTCTGTTTTTGTTCTGCACATAGTAAACAAGCAATCTAATCATCCTAAAACCAAAGCTTGGCACATTATTTTTATAATACAATGGATATATACAAGGGGATAATTATTTACAGAGAAACTTCCATGAAAAATTCTACATTGTTTCTGTGAGCATGAACACAAGTGCTCAAGGTCGACCCTCACTTCTTCGATGCATAACTTTCCAATCACTTCTCTTTTTGAAAAACTTTTTATGCATGAGAGGCAAGTAATTTTTTTTTGTATTGTCATTCTTAAAAAAACTGTATGTTTCACCCACAAGTAAACAGAAAAAAAAGTAAAAAAAATCTACTTAGTGAAGAAAGCAAACAAGCACACACGAGAATATCAACCCCACGCTATTGCTCCCCGGCAACGGCGCTAGAAAAGAGCTTGATAATACCCAAGTGCATGGAATCATCGTAGCAATTTCCAAAGGTGGAAGTGATAAGTATGGAGTGTCTAACCCACAAGGAGCTAAAGGTAAGATCAATATTCTCTCAAGTCCTATCTACCACTGATACGACTCTACGTACACTGAACGTTTGCTTCCAACTAGAAACGAGAAATAAAACTACGATGTGGGTATGAAGCGGATAACTTTGCATGATATCGGAGAGCTAAAATATAAAAGTAGGTGCTGTTATCATAAGGTTAGAATATATTACTAAATATTATAAATAGCGAGTGTGGAATAATGATGATCGGTGTGCGGAATTGTCCTGGGCAATTGTTAGCAAGATCTGTAGTCGTCATTGCAATTTCATATGAGGGAGAGGCATAAGCTAACATACTTTCTCTACTTGGATCATGTGCACTTATGATTGGAACTCTAGCAAGCATCCGCAACTACTAAAGATCATTAAGGTAAAACCCAACCATAGCATTAAAGCATCAAGTCCTCTTTATTCCCATACGCAACAACCCCCTTACTCGGGTTTGTGTTTCAGTCACTCACCAACAAACTATAAGCGAATCATGAACATACTGCAACACCCTACAGCGGGAATCCCTCAAGCTTGCGCGACACGGAGGGCACCATAGGACAACACCAAAATAAAACATACAACTCGTACCAATCTAGATCATCAATCAACCCAAAGACAAAGGATATCAACTCCAAACATCATAGGATGGCAACACATCATTGGATCATAATATGTGGCATAAAGCACCATGTTCAAGTAGGGATTACAGCGGGGTGCGGGAGAGTGGACCGCGTAAAAGAGATGAGGATGGTGATGATGATGGTGATGTTGATGAAGACGATCACCGCGGCGATGATTCCCCTCCCGATGGCACTCCGGTGCCACCGAGAGAGAGGAGGAGAGGTTCTCCCCCTTGTGCTTCTTCCTCCATGGCCTCCCCCCTGGATGGGGAGAGGTTCTCCCTCTGGTCCTTGGCCTTCATGGCGATGATGGCCTCTCCGGGATCCTCCTCCATGGCCACCAGTGATGATGGCCCCCTCCGGCAGGGTGCCAGAGAGGGCCTAGATTGATTTCTCGTGGCTACAGAGGCTTGCGGCGGCGGAACTTCCGTTCTAGGTTAATTCCTGAAGGTTTCTGTATTTATAGGAGAAGTTGGCGTTGATTTCACGTCAGGGGGACTCTCGAGGAGTCCACGAGGCAGGGGGCGCGCCCCCCACACTCATGGGCCCCTCGTGACTCCCCTCTGGTAGATTTTTGTTCTAGTATTTTTCTTATTTTCCAGAAAAAATCTCCGTTGATTTTCAGCCAATTCTGAGAACTTACATTTCTGCACAAAAATAACACCACGGTAGTTCTGCTGAAAACAACGTCAGTCCGGGTCAGTCTCATCAAATCATACCAAAATCATATAAAACTATTGTAAACATGGCATGAATACTTCATAAATTATAGATACGTTGGAGACGTATCAGGGGTGCATCTTTGCACACCTCTCACCGCCAGCTCAAACGGTGGGCACGAGAAGTCAATGACGTGGAACTAGCGCCAGAGGCTCGGAGGCCGCTCAAATGGTCCCGCACGCCCCTCATCTTTGAAGAAGAAGGTCATCCTAATCGTACCACTGTGGTAGGGTGTTTGCCGTTGTTGCTCTCTCCAACAATTCGCAACCTCAAGGTCATGAAGATGTTGGTGGACGGCGGGGCCGGGTTGAATCTGATCTCCCAGTTATCAGCAAGCTTCAGATAGCAAAGGAAGAGTTAGAGGTTACCGGCATGTTTCAAGGAGTTAATCTCGGTAGGAGCCATCCTTAGGGAAAGATCACGTTGCCGGTAACGTTTGGGGAGAGAGCTTAACTACTAGACTGAGAAGATTGTATTTGATGTGGTTGACCTCCCCGTGCCATACGATGGGATCCTTGGCCGCCCAGCCCTGGCTAAATTCATGGCGGCATCCCACTATGCGTACAACACCTTGAAGATGCCTGGGCCTCTGGGAGTCAATGCTATCATGTCAGATGATAAGGATGCAATCATTTGCGTGGACAAGATGTACCGGTACGCAGTCGCAGCAGAGGCAGCGGCAGCAGCAGTTCCCGCCAAGGAGGTGAGAGGAAAGTAGAAGGGTAGCAAGGACGCCGGAAAGGAGTCCAGGAAGCGTGCCTCTTCGGAGTGCACTGTGCCTGTCGATGACTTGCCGGAGAGCTCCAATAGCAAGAGATCCAAGGTCACTACACCCCAAGTGAAAAAGGTCCCGGCAGGGCTGGCTGGTGTTGATGGTACTTTCACTATCAGCGCCGCCCTCGATGACAAATAGGAAAGCGCGCTCATTGTCTTCCTATGGGCGAATATCGATATGTTTGCCTGGCAACCATCTGATATCCCCGGTGTTCCCAGGGAGGTAATCGAGCACCAACTTGCTATCTGCCCACACGCCCGACCTATCAAGCAGAAAGTCCAGAAGTAGGACTTGGAGAGGCAGCAGTTCATTGTGGAAGAGATCAAGAAACTTGAAGCAGCTGGTTTGGTCAGAGGAGTACTGCACCGCATGTGGTTGGCAAACCAGTGGTAGTCCGGGAGGCTAACGGGAAGTGGAGGCTTTGCATAGATTTCACAGATCTCGACAAAGCTTGCCCGAAAGACCCGTTTCCCTTGACGTGTATCAATCAGATTGTGGATTCCACTTCAGGCTGTGATCTGCTCTCCTTTCTGGATGCATATTCTGGGTATCACCAGATCTTCATGTCCAAGGAAGATGAAGAGAAGAAATCGTTCATCACTCCATGTGGCACGTATTGTTTTGTCCGCATGCTGTTCGGATTAAAGAGTGCCGGGTCCACTTTTGCAAGGGCAGTCCATATTGGTTTCGAGCCACAGCTGCACAGAAGCATTGAAGCTTATATGGATGATATTGTGGTCAAGACCAAGGATAGATCCACCCTTAATCAGGATTTGGAGGAGACATTTGCTAATCTGCGCAAGATCAACTTGAAGCTCAACCCGGAGAAGTGTGTGTTTGGCGTTCCCTCTGACAAGCTGCTTGGGTTCTTTGTGTCTCATCGGGGGATCGAAGGCAACCCCAACAAGATTAAAGCTATCGAGCAGATCCAACCGCCAAGGACAGTCAAGGATGAGAGGCGTCTGACAGGATGCGTTGTCGCGCTAAGCAGATTCAGCTCCAAGTCTGCCGAGCGTTCCCTACCGTTCTTCAAAATTTTGAAGAAGGCGGGGCCCATGAAGTGGACTCGGGAAGCAGATGCAGCTTTGCAAGAGTTGAAGACCTACTTGTCCTCTGTGCCTACCCTGGTTGCTCCCAAACTACAAGAGCATTGTCGCTATACTTGGCGGTAACCAACCAAGTGGTTAGTGCAGCCTTGGTGGCGCAGCGGGAAGTGGATGAAGCAGAGAGTGAGCAAGGACCGGCAGAGCGAGAGAAGGATCAGGACAGTGATGAGCACGACAGCAAGAGCAACCCCAAGGACACGGCAAGGAAGAAAGTGGTGCGGCGTCTAGTGTACTTCGTCAGCTCTTGTTACAGGGGGGCTAGATCGAGGTACTGTGGCGTGCAAAAGTTGATCTTTGGTCTCATCATGGCCTCAAGGAAACTGTGCCACTACTTCCAAGCCCATGAGATCACGGTTGTCACTCGCTTCCCATTGCAAAGGATACTACGAAACCCTAAGGCTACTGGCATAATAGGGAGTGGGCTTTGGAGTTATCCAGTTTTGGTTTGAAGTTTGAGAGCACATCAACAATCCAGAGCAGGGCATTGGCAGAGTTTATTGCAGAATGGACACCAACCCCTGATGAGGAAGTGCCAGAGACAGTTATCCCCGGCAAGAAATCCCCCCAAGAATGGATTATGTATTTCAATGGTGCCTTTTCCCTACAAGGTGCAGGGGCTGGCATGCTTCTTGTCGCCCTACATCGTCTAGATGCATTTTTCCCGGAAAAAGGCAACCAACAATACAACAAAGTATGAAGGGCTCCTCGCCGGGCTCAGGATTGCCGCAGAGTTGCAAATTAAGAAGCTGATCATTCGAGGGGATTCACAGCTTGTGGTGAGAGACAAGTCAACAAGGATTACCAAAGTACATTGATGGAGGCATACGTTGAGGAAGTGAGGATATTGGAGGAGTGCTTTGACGGATTGCAAAGAGAGCAGGTACCCCATGAGGAAAACAACATAGCTGATCATCTGTCAAAGTATGTTGTGCAGAAGCTTCCTATGGAACCAGGGACTTTTGTTCTCCATCTTATTCAGCCCTCCGTATCCCTAGCAACAATGGCCCACAAAAGGAGGAAATTGGACTCCGGTAAGCCTCTCCTGGTAGAGCCGTCCGCTCCTGGCAGAGACTCTATAGAAAAAAACTCCTCGCCAACTGCCGGACCACACCCTCCAGCCGGGCCCATGGACCCCGCGAACGAGGCATGTGCCCCCGCAGCAGAGGAGGTGCCGCTAGTCCTCGTTGCTGAGCCCCAAGCTCCAACTTGGGCAAGGCACGTCGTCCACTTCCTCCAAACTAGAGAGCTTCCCAGCGACCAAGATGAAGCTGAAAAAGTATCCTGAAGGTCCAGTATGTACCAGTTTTTCAATGACACTCTATACAGAAGGAGGCCCAACAGTGTGAAATTGAAGTGCATCTGCCGGGAAGAAGGAAAGGAACTGCTGGCTGAGATACACAAAGGCATGTGCGGCTCCCATTAGTTGGGAAAGCATTTCGGCAATGATTCTATTGGCCCACAGCCCTCCAAGATGCGGTCGAGCTAGTCACCAAGTGTGAAGCCTGCCAGTTCCATTCCAAGAAAACCCACCTACCTGCCCAAACACTTCAGCCAATCCCTTTATCATGGCCATTTTCGGTCTGGGGGCTTGATATCCTCGGCCCCTTCCCCCGAGCAATCGGGGGCTTTGAATTCTTGTTCGTTGCCATCGACAAGTTTACAAAGTGGTCGAAAGTGACTGCCGTGAGAAAGGTGATTGCTCAGTCAGCTATCAAGTTCTTGAAAGAATTGGAGTGCCATTTTGAAGTTCCGGCATGGATCATTATTAACAACGGCACCCAGTTCACGAGCCGCGCCTTCAAGCGATATGTTCATGCCCTTGGATGCAAGATCTCATTTGCCTCTTGGCACATCCCTGGAGCAATGGACAAGCTGAGAGGGCGAATGCTGAAGTGCTGTGGGGACTCAAGACAAGAACCTTTGATACGCTACAGAAGCACGACATGCGGTGGATCGATGAGCTGCCAATAGTTCTCTGGTCCCTCAGAACAACACCAAACTGAGCTACCGGGCAGACTCCCTTCTGCCTGGTTTACGGGGCAGAAGCAGTTATCCCCACAGAACTCATTTACGGGTCGCCTCGAGTGCTTGCCTACGATGAAGTAACGCAAGATCAACACCGGCGTGACGACGCTGTGCTACTCGAGGAGAACCGCCTCCAGCCTGTGATACGTCTCCAACGTATCTATAATTTTTGATGTATTCATGCCATGTTTATAATATTTTTACTTGATTTTGGTATGAGTTGGTTAGAACTAACCCAGACCGAGGCTATTTTCAGCAGAACTACCGTGGTGTTGTTTTTGTGCAGAAATAAAAGTTCTCGGAATGCGCTGAAAATCAACGGAGATTTTTTCTGGAAAATATAAAAAATGCTGGAACAAAAAGTTATCAGAGGTAGTCCTGTGGGCCCCACGATGGTGGAGGGTGTGCCCACCCCCCTGGGGCGCGGCCCTATGCCTCGTGGACTCTTGGTGGGCCCCACTGACTTGTCCTCGAGGGGGGATCCATCATCGGTGGCCATCTTCATCATCCCGGCGCTCTCCATGACGAGGAGGGAGTAGTTCACCCTCGGGGCTGAGGGTATGTACCAGTAGCTATGTGTTTGATCTGTCTCTCTCGTGTTCTTTATTTGGCACAATCTTGATGTATCGCGAGCTTTGCTATTATAGTTGGATCTTATGATGTTTCTCCCCCTCTACTCTCTTGTAATGGATTGAGTTTTCCCTTTGAAGTTAAATTATCAGATTGTGTCTTTAAGGATTAGAGAACAGTTGATGTATGTCTTGCGTGGAATACCCGTGGTGACAATGGGGTATTCTATTGATCCACTTTATGTATGTTTTGGTGATCAACTTGCGGGTTCCGTGACCTTGGGAATATATGCATAGGGGTTGGCACACATTTTCGTCTTGACTCTCTGGTAGAAACTTTGGGGCACTCTTTGAAGTTCTTTATGTTGGTTGAATAGATGAATCTGAGATTGTGTGATGCATATCATATAATCATACCCGCGGATACTTGAGGTGACATTGGAGTATCTAGATGACATTAGGGTTTTGGTTGATTTGTGTCTTAAGGTGTTATTTTACTACGAACTCTAGGGCTGTTTGCGACACTTATAGGAATAGCCCAATGGATTGATCAGAAAGAATAATTTTGAGGTGGTTTCGTACCCTACAATAATCTCTTCGTTTGTTCTCCGCTATTAGTGACTTTGGAGTGACTCTTTGTTGCACGTTGAGGGATTGTTATATGATCTAATTATGTTATCCTTGTTGAGATAACTTGCACTAGTGAAAGTATGAACCCTAGGCTTTGTTTCGAAGCATTGCAATACCGTTTGTGCTCACTTTTATCATTAGTTACCTTGTTGTTTCTATATTTTCAGATTACAAAAACCTATATCTACCATCCATAATGCACTTGTATCACCATCTCTTCGCCGAACTAGTGCACCTATACAATTTACCATTGTATTGGGTGTGTTGGGGACACAAGAGACTCTTTGTTATTTGGTTGCAGAGTTTTTTGAGAGAGACCATCTTCATCCTACGCCTCCCACGGATTGATAAACCTTAGGTAATCCACTTGAGGGAAATTTGCTACAGTCCTACAAACCTCTGCACTTGGAGGCGCAACAACGTCTACAAGAAGGTTGTGTAGTAGACATCAAGCTCTTTTCTGGCGCCATTGTCGGGGAGGTTAGTGCTTGAAGGTATATCTTTAGATCTTGCAATCGAATCTTTTAGTTTCTTGTTTTATCACTAGTTAGTTTATAAAAGAAAACTACAAAAAGAAAATGGAATTGAGGGTGCCTCATATGCTGCATCTTTTTAATATCTTTCGTGAAAATAAGGATTCTGATAATTGTCCCAGAGAGTTATAATAATAATGCAATAAAATGTTTGGCATACAATCTTTGAATGATGATCATGATTGCAATGTTGTTAGTATGAACTCTTTGAATATCCATAGTACTAATGATGATTCACTAGTAATGATAAAAATGTCTCTTATAAGCATGTCAATTTTTGTGGAGTGCATAGATCTTGCAAGCACACACCAAATAGGGAAGATAGATTTTGCAAGGGGCATAAGTATTTAGAAACTAAATGGTTGCAAGAGAGGCCAGATGCTTGTGCTGAAAATTTAAAATTTCTTTGCCATCCTTGTGAACTTTGCAATGAACATGATCATTTAAATCACCAATGCAAATTGTTTCATGATCGAATCATGTCCAAAAATTGTGATGACTTGATTTCCCTTGCACATCATAATGAACTTAGTTTGCTTGTGGGTTATGAAGAAATGAAATGTATAACTAAGGATCTTCCATAATTTGTCCTTGATAAAGTTCTTGATTTTGATCTAGAGGAAATTTATATGTATTGTGCGGTGAATTGCATTGAAAATCCTTATATTTCCAATTACATAAAGATAAGAAAACAAATAGAAGATGAAGAGAATACTAATGAGAGGGAAGAGGTTTCACCGTATCCTCCTATTCTTTCTTATGATGAATCAGGTAACGAGGAGGAGCTTCCTATTCAACCAATCTCATTAATAAGGAGCTCCAGAAAGAGGATTAAACCCACACATAATGTGAAGAAGAAAAAGAAAAGATGGAGAAGCAAAGGTAAAAAGGTATCCCTCCCAAATGATGTTGCACCTATTACTCATTGTGATGTTGATAATTGCTATACTATTGGTGCTATCCATACTATTAATGATGAGAGTGATTATGCTTATGATATGCAAAGGCCCAAGCTTGGGGATGCTATGTTTGATGAGAATGACATGTTTGAGAATTTATTTGCTGCAATTAATGTTTGTCCCAAGCTTGGGGATGCTATGTTTTATAAAGATGATATTTTTAACCTCCCTAGTTTTGATATGCAAATTTATTATGATGATAGCATGCCTCCTATTTTATGATGATTATATTGATGAAAGTGGGTTTGGAAGAGTGTCAACTTTAGGAAGTAATGATCCCACTATTTTGGAGGGTGTTGAATCTTATTGTGACAATTATGAAAGTGGATTTGGAGAGGTCATGACTTTATTTAGTAATGATTCCACTATCTTGGAAGAGGTTTCAATTGATTATGGTGAGAACAAAGTTGCTACTTATGATGATTATTGTGATGACACTTATGCTATAAAAAGTAGTGACGATTAAATTTATAAAACTTGTCATGATTATGATTACCCTATTTCTGAACATTACTCTTTTAATGTGGAAACAATATATAGTATTCGAGTTTCTTATGATACTCCCACTATTCCGAATGAGAAGAATTTTGCTTATGTGGAGAGTAATAAAATTTATATGCTTGTGCATCATGAAAATAGTGCTTTATGTGATAGTTATATTGTTGAATTCATTCATGATGCTACTTGAGTTTATTATGAAGGAGGAACATATGCTTGTAGGAATTGCAATAATATCAAGTTTCCTCTCTATGTGTTGAAAATCTTGAAGCTATGCTTGTTTTGCTTTCCTATGCTAGTTGATTCTTGTTACCATAAGTTATTTGATCACAAAATCCCTATGCATAGGAAGTGGGTTAGGCTTAAATGTGCTAGTTATATTCTTCATGATGCTCTCTTTATATTTCAAATCTTATCTTTTATGTGAGCATCATTGAAATCATCATGCCTAGCTAGAAAGGCATTAAAGAAAAGCGCTTGTTGGGAGACAACCCAATATTTACCCCTACTGTTTTTGTGTGTCCACCTGATTAAGCTACTGTAGTAATCATGTTTTATAGCTTTAGTTTCAATAAAGTTCCAAGTAGAACCTTTGGGAAGACTTGGGTGAAAGTTAATGTGATCTTGCTGTAAAAAACAGAAACTTTGCTCTCACTAGATTAGTTGTCATTTTTACAGAAGAGTGCTTTTAAGTTGATTCTTTTTGCGTAATATTAACAGAAAAATTCCTCACGTCCAACAATCTATTTCAGAATTTTTGGATTTACAGAAGTATTCAAGAGTTACAGATTACTACAGACTGTTCTGTTTTTGACAGATTCTATTTTCTATGTGTTGTTTGCTTATTTTGATGAATCTATGAGTAGTATCAGAGGGTATGAACCATAAAGAAGTTGGAATACAGTAGATATTAAACCAATATAAATAAAGAATGAGTTCACAACAGTACCAAAAGTGGTGATTTTATTTTCTTATACTAACGGAGCTTACGAGTTTTCTGTTGAGTTTTGTGTTGTGAAGTTTTCAAGTTTTGGGTAAAGATTCGATGGACTATGGAATAAGGAGTTGCAAGAGCCTAAGCTTGGGGATTACCAAGTCACCCCAAGGTAATACTCAAGGACAACTAAGAACCTAAGCTTGGGGATGCCCCGGAAGGCATCCCCTCTTTCGTCTTCGTTCATCAGTAACTTTACTTGGAGCTATATTTTTATTCACCACATGATATGTGTTTTTCTTGGAGCATCAATTTATTTTATTTTGATTTTCTTGCTGTTTGAATAATTCTTAAATGTTAGACAGTCTTCACATAGTTACATAATTATTCAACTACTCATTGATCTTCACTTATATCTTTCGGAGTAGTTTGTCATTTGCTCTAGTGCTTCACTTATATCTTTTTTAGAGCACGGCGGTGGTTTTATTTTGAAGAAATAGATGAACTCTCATGCTTCACTTATATTATTTTGAGAGTCTTAAACAACATGGTAATTTGCTTTGGTTATAAATTTAGTCCTAATATGATAGGCATCCAAGAGGGATATAATAAAAACTTTCATATAAAGTGCATTGAATACTATGAGAAGTTTGATACTTTATGATTGTTTTGAGATATGGAGATCGTGATATTAGAGTCATGCTAGTGGAGTAGTTGTGAATTTGAGAGATACTTGTGTTGAAGTTTGTGATTCCCGTAGCATGCACGTATGGTGAACCGTTATGTGATGAAGTTGGAGCATGATTTATTTATTGATTGTCTTCCTTATGAGTGGAGGTCGGGATCGCGATGGTTAACTCCTACCAACCCTTCCCCTAGGAGCATGCACATAGTAATTTGTTTTGATGACTTGTAGATTTTTGCAATAAGTATATGAGTTCTTTATGACTAATGTTGAGTCCGTGGATTATACGCACTCTCACCCTTCCACCATTGCTAGCCTCTCTTGTGTCGCGCAATTTTCACTGATACCATACACCCACCATATACCTTCCTCGGAATAGCCACAATGCATACCTATTATGGCATTTCCATAGCCATTCCGAGATATATTGCCAAGCAACTTTTCACCGTTTCGTTTATTATAACACGCTTCATCATTGTCATATTGCTTTGCATGATTATGTAGTTGACATCATATTTGTGGCAAAGCCACCTTTCATAATTCTTTCGTACATGTCACTCTTGATTCATTGCACATCCCGGTACACCGCCGGAGGCATTCATATAGAGTCATATCTTGTTCTAAGTATCGAGTTGTAATTCATGAGTTGTAAGTAAATCAAAGTGTGATGATCATCATTATTAGAGCATTGTCCCATGTGAGGAAAGGATGATGGAAACTATGATTCGCCCATAGTCGGGATGAGACTCGGGACGAAAATAAAAAATAAAAAAAATAAAAGAGGCCAAAAAAACAGAGAAGGCCCAAAAAAGAACAAAAAAATGAGAGAAAAAGAGAGAAGGGGCAATGCTACTATCCTTTTACCACACTTGTGCTTCCAAGTAGCACCATGATCTTCATGATAGAGAGTCTCCTATGTTGTTACTTTCATATACTAGTGGCAAGTTTTCATTATAGAACTTGGCTTGTATATTCCAGTGATGGGCTTCCTTAAATGCCCTAGGTCTTCATGAGCAAGCAAGTTGGATGCACACCCACTTAGTTTCTTTTTGAGCTTTCATACACTTATAGCTCTAGTGCATCCGTTGCATGGCAATCCCTACTCACTCACATTGATATCTATTGATGGGCATCTCCATAGCCCACTAATACGCCTAGTTGATGTGAGACCACCTTCCTCTTTTTTGTTTTCTCCACAACCACCATTCTATTGCACCCATAGTGCTATATCCATGGCTCACGCTCATGTATTGCGTGAAAATTGAAAAGGTTTGAGAATACTACAATATGAAACAATTGCTTCGCTGAAACCGGGGTTGTGCATGATTTAAATATTTTGTGTGATAAAGACAGAGCATAGCCAGACTATATGATTTTGTAGGGATAGCTTTCTTTGGCCACGTTATATTGAGAAAACATAATTGCTTTCTTAGTATGCTTGAAGTATTATCTTTTTATGTCAATATTAAACTTTTGTTTTGAATCTTATGGATCTGAATATTCTTTCCACAGTAGAGAAGATTACATTGATAAATATGTTAGGTAGCATTTCACATCAAAAAATTCTGTTTTTATCATTTTTCTACTCGAGGACGAGCAGGAATAAGCTTGGGGATACTGATACGTCTCCAACATATCTATAATTTTTTATGTATTCATGCCATGTTTATAATATTTTTACATGATTTTGGTATGATTAGGTTAGAACTAACCCGGACTGACGCTATTTTCAGCAGAACTATCGTGGTGTTGTTTTTGTGCAGAAATAAAAGTTCTCGGAATGCGCTGCAAATCAACGGAGATTTTTTTGGAAAATATAAAATATACTGGAACAAAAAGTTATCAGAGGGGAGGCCCGTGGGCCCCACGAGGGTGGAGGGCGCGCCCCTGTGCCTCGTGGACTCTCCGTGCGACCTCCTGACTTGTTCTCGACGCCAACCTCTCCTATAAATCTCCAAACCTCCAGAAAATTACCTAGATCGGGAGTTCCACCACCGCAAGCCTCTGTAGCCACCAAAAACCAATCGGGACCCTATTACGACACCCTGCCGGAGGGGGATCCATCACCGGTGGCCATCTTCATCATTCCGGCGCTCTCCATGACGAGGAGGGAGTAGTTCACCCTCGGGGCTGAGGGTATGTACCAGTAGCTATGTGTTTGATCTCTCTCTCGTGTTCTTGATTTAGCACGATCTAGATGTATCGCGAGCTTTGCTATTATAGTTGGATCTTATGATGTTTCTCCCCCTCTACTCTCTTGTAATGGATTGAGTTTTCCCTTTGAAGTTATCTTATCAGATTGAGTCTTTAAGGATTTGAGAACACTTAATGTATGTCTTGCGTGGGATACCCGTGGTGACAATGGGGTATTCTATTGATCCATTTGATGTATGTTTTGGTGATCAACTTGCAGGTTCCGTGACCTTGGTAATCTATGCATAGGGGTTGGCACACGTTTTCGTCTTGACTCTCCTGTTGAAACTTTGGGGCACTCTTTGAAGTTCTTTGTGTTGGTTGAATAGATGAATCTGAGATTGTGTGATGCATATCGTATAACCATACCCGCAGATACTTGAGGTGACATTGGAGTATCTCGGTGACATAGGGTTTTGGGTGATTTGTGTCTTAAGGTATTATTTTACTACGAACTCCAGGGCTATTTGTGACACTTATAGGAATAGCCCAATGGATTGATCGGAAAGAATAACTTTGAGGTGGTTTCGTACCATACAATAATCTCTTCGTTTCTTCTCCGCTATTAGTGACTTCGGAGTGAATCTTTGTTGCATGTTGAGGGATTGTTATATAATCTAATTATGTTATCCTTGTTGAGAGAACTTGCACTAGTGAAAGTATGAACCCTAGGCCTTGTTTTGAAGCATCGCAATACCGTTTGTGCTCACTTTTATCATTAGTTACCTTGCTATTTTTATATTTTCAGATTACAACAACCCATATCTACCATCCATATTGCACTTGTATCACCATGTGTTCGCCGAAGTAGTGCACCTATACCATTTACCATTGTATCGGGTGTGTTGGGGACACAAGAGACTCTTTGTTATTTGGTTGCAGGGTTTTTTGAGAGAGACCATCTTCATCCTACGCCTCCGATGGATTGATAAACCTTAGGTCATCCACTTGAGGGAAATTTGCAACTGTCCTACAGACCTCTGCACTTGGAGGCCCAACAACATCTACAAGAAGAAGGTTGTGTAGTAGACATCAGCTGTAGCGACCCGACCTCAGACGGTCAAGCCTTCGTGTTCTTTGTGCCATCCTCGGATCAAGATCTTGGCACACACAAGACATCAATGTATATATCAAAGTGCAATCACATGTATAAATAATGTAAAATGATATATACCTCATAATACTCAGCGGAAACAATCAAGCGGGTGTGGAGTCCCATCAACGCCATCGGCAGGTTGAGTGTAGACTGTAACCTGTATCGTAACTCTTACTCGTCGAGGAAAGTATACGCAACATGATACGTTGCAGCCGTGTAGGTCAGTACATTGAATGTACCGCAAGATCACAATATGAGAAAACAGATGATAACCTATACTATATGCGTATGGCTTTATGGCTCAGATCTGAGTTTTGTTTGCATAAAAGCTGATTTTATTTTACCTACATCAAAGGCATAAATGGAGTCTGTACTATGGAGTTTTCTATCATGACATGGTTCCGCCAACCGATGTCTCATAGCCCAAAATTCATCATATGTTGCCCACAATTAAGTTATCAATCCGGTGTTGAGAGTTCCGAGATAGATCCAAGTCCAGAGGCTCAAATTGTCCGTAACCGGGGACACGGCTAATCGATTAGGTTATAACCCTCTGCAGAGGTTTGTACACTTTACCCGCAAGATTCGATCCCTCTTTTTACGTTCTCGCACTTCAGAGTGTTTGAGAACAAGATGACCGAAACATGGTCTTCCAAAGAGTTCCTCTGACCACTGTCCGGTACCCATCCAATCCTACCGTAGTTCTACATCTGCTAGCACCGCCCCAGCCAGAGTCACCACTAAGGTCAACCAAGCGAGCCCATAATGACTTGCGGTTGCACAGTAAGCTTCCGGCGTGAAGTATTCTTCCGTCTCTTTGAGTCTGGGTGAAGCTTTCCGCAAGATGTCATGGCGCTTCTCCATGCATCCCGCCAACCACTGGTTTCTCCAGGTGCCCGTCAACCATCCTTCACCCAGTGAGTGTGTATTGAATTCTTGTCTCGAGTCTTGAAGTCTTGAGGCCTTGAAGATGCAGTCCTTGCAGATTCCATCATGGAGTTGTCGTCATTGGCGTAGATCCTCCATTCTCACACCACTCCGAGCACTCATACCAACCCGTCTACTATAGCGTAGCATTAAAATAAATAACGTCCGGGCTTGGTAACAGGGTGATGGGTTCCTACCTCATGCATACTACTCAACTACAAGGATTCAATAACACTCTGAGGGGTGGTTGCAAAGGTGCCACTAAATGCAATAAAACATAGGTATGAAAGCATGGTCAAAGTGAACTTGCCTTGTTGACGATCTTGAAAACTAGGGTTTCAGAGTAGCAATCTTAGCACTCGGAAATTCTACCGAGGCAAACAATAACTATAATAAGCACATAGCATAACATCACTTAACACAATAACATAACAAAGTAACACACCAAAACCAACAAAAGCAAAACCCAAAGGGAAAACTTAAAGAAAAACAACTCAAAGTTTTCCTACTTCAAATAACAACAAAAAATAGTTTTATATAACAAAATTTTCTTAACATCACCTAATCATGTTTTTATGTTAACTAAACAGAAAATATTTCATTAAGCAACTAGGAGCAAAAAGAATTAAATAAAAATCTATTTTAAACTCCCGAATAAGCAAAACAAGCTTTAATTCAAATCTGATCTAACTCAATTTTATAAATCCAAACATAGACAAATTATATATTTTTGGAAACTACAAGAAAATTGTGATCTAACGCAAAAAGAATCAGCATCATTGGACTTCTAGATCAAAAGTTATAAGCTAAACAAGAACGGAACTAAATCTGTTACGGAAATAAATCTGAAAAACGAAACGGAGTTACCTGTACGTGAGGTAGAGATGGCAGGAAGGAGACGGCGATGTGGAGGGCTGCTCGGCGAGGGGGGCGAGGTCGCCAAGCGAGGTGGGGTGGCGGAGGAGGGTCGGCGCTTGGGGAGGTGACGCTGGGCGATGGGAGGTTCGGGAGAGCTCCGGTGGCGTTCTAGGCAGGAAAAGGAGGACGGTGGCGAGAAGGCTACGGGCAGGAGGCGTGGTGATGGGAAAAATGGAACGAGGAGAGGAGGGGTTTTATAGGCGGTCTCGGGAGGCGCTGGGATGGAAAGACGAGGGAGATCGGGAAGGTGGAGATTTCCTGTCTCCATGGACATGGAAAGCTTCTGTAACGTGAGAGGAAACAGAGGAAGGAGATGATCTCTTGTTGGGCTAGAATAGGAAAGTGCTTAATGGGCCAGGTTTTTCCTAATAAAAACGATTCCATTCCTATTTTTAAAATTAGGAAACTAAAACAATAAAAAGGAAATCAAATCAATTCGGAATCAAGAGTTTTATATACTAAAATTATCAAAAAATAAAATGTAGATGATGAGCATTATTCCACGGCCAAAATAAAAACTTAAAAAAATGTTTTCAGAAAATCCCTAAAGGCTTTATTTCTTTTTGCAAATAATTTTAAATAAAACTTTGGTTTTCTTGGCTCAAATATTTTCAAAATGCCCCTGATTTTGGAGGGTCATTTTCCTCCGCTCTTTCTTGCTTGCAAGAATTTATTTTTCGGGGTATTTCTCGGGGAAGAAAAATAGAGAAGCAAGTGCAAATATTTGAAAGAATTAAATTGCAAAACTCCGTTCAAATTCTTTATAGTTGAAGAAGTCATGTCATATTCTCTCATTGATTTTAATAGGATGAATTTGAATTTACCGGAGAAGGGGGAAGTCATTTTATTCCCTCTCTTTCAAAAGTTTTTGAAAAGGTTCAAATTCCACTCAAGTTTAATTCACTCAAGCAAACAAACAAACAATTCAATTAATTATATTAACATTCCAAAATTTGGGATGTTACATCAGCCTGCTACGCGTGCTGCACGCTATCAGCCAGCCATGCGTCGCTATCATGGCCACAGGGTTCATGCCCAGTGTTTTGAGGAAGGCGGCCTTGTCCTTAGGCGCGTTCAGTCCTCCAAGGGTATAAACAAGTTGACGCCGAAGTGGGAAGGCCCTTTCTGGGTAGTACGAGTCACCAGACCTGGCGCATGATACGTCTCTAATGTATCTATAATTTTTGATTGTTCCATGCTATTATATTATCTGTTTTGGATGTTTAATGGGCTTTACTAAGCACTTTTATTATTTTTGGGACTAACCTATTAACCGAAGGCCCAGTGCAAATTGATGTCTTTTTGCCTATTTCAGTGTTTCGCAGAAAAGGAATATCAAACGGAGTCCAAACGGAATGAACTTTCAGGAGAGTTATTTTTGGAACAAACGTGATCCACAGGACTTGGAGTGGACGTCAAGAAGGAAGCGAGTAGGCCACGAGGCAGGGAGGTGCACCTGCCCCCCTAGGCGCGCCCCCACCCTCGTGGGCCCCTCGCAGCTCCACTGACCTACTTCTTCCTCCTATATATACCCATATACCCCAAAACCATCCAGGAGCACCACGAAACCCTATTTCCACCGCCGCAACCTTCTGTACCCGTGAGATCCCATCTTGGGGCCTTTTCCGGCGCTCCGCCGGAGGGGGAATCGATCACGGAGGGCTTCTACATCAACACCATTGCCTCTCCGATGATGTGTGAGTCGTTTACCACAGACCATCGGGCCCATAGTTATTAGCTAGATGTCTTCTTATCCCTCTTTGGATCTCAATACAAAGTTCTCCTCGATCTTCTTGGAGATCTATTCGATGTAATTCTTTTTGCGGTGTGTTTGTCGAGATCCGATGAATTGTGGCTTTACAATCAAGATTATCTATGAATAATATATGAATCTCCTCTGAATTCTTTTATGTATGATTTGTTATCTTTGCAAGTCTCTTCGAATTATCAGTTTGGTTTGGCCTACTATATTGATCTTTCTTGCAATGGGAGAAGTGCTTAGCTTTGGGTTCAATCTTGCGGTGTCCTTTCCCAGTGACAGCAGGGGCAGCAAGGCACGTATTGTATTGTTGCCATCGAGGATAAAAAGATGTGATTTATATCATATTGCTTGAGTTTATACCTCTACATCATGTCATCTTGCCTAATGAGTTACTCTGTTCTTATGAACTTAATACTCTAGATGCATGCTGGATAGCGGTCAATGTGTGGAGTAATAGTAGTAGATGCAGAATCGTTTTGGTCTACTTGTCGCGAACGTGATGCCTATATACATAATCATGCCTAGATATTCTCATAATTATGCACTTTTCTATCAATTGCTCGACAGTAATTTGTTCACCCACCGTAATACTTATGCTATCTTGAGAGAAGCCACTAGTGAAACCTATGGCCCCCGGGTCTATTTTCCATCATATAAGTTTCCAATCTATTTTTACTTTGCAATCTTTACTTTCAATCTATATCATAAAAATACCAAAAATATTTATCTTATTATCTCTGTCAGATCTCACTTTTGCAAGTGGCCGTGAAGGGATTGACAACCCCTTTATGACGTTGGTTGCAACGTTCTTATTTGTTTGTGTAGGTACGAGGCGACTTGTGTGTGGTCTCCTACTGGATTGAGACCTTGGTTCTCAAAAACTAAGGGAATATACTTATGCTATTTTGCTGCATCACCCTTTCCTCTTCAAGGGAAAAACCAACGCAGTGCTCAAGAGGTAGCAGCGCAGTCTGTCTGGAAATCGGAGATTGAATTCAATTGCAAAACTCATGGAATATTGAGCATCTCTGCAAGTTCTACCCGTAAGGCAAGGCGGTCGGGCAGGGCGATGACCCTGTGCAAGATAAAAATAAACGAAGCGCTGGCGGCCCCCGACCAAGTTGCATGCATGCACTGGTACGCGTCGGTGCTATACAAACGGTTTTTAACCCCTTTCCGCGACGGCATTTGGAACCGTCGCCAAGTGAGTGTGTGCGATAGGGTGTCCTTACCACACGACCCAGAAATCGTCGGGGATAGGCCCTCCACAGACCTGTGTCAGGGCCGTGTGCGATCGGGCGAGGCATCAAAACCCAATCATTTCCATAGGTATGTACATCCCACACGGTAATCCGAGAATATCATTTCCGTAGGTATGTACATCCCACGCGGTGAATCCCAAAAAAACATTTCCGTTCGTATGTATATCACACACTGTCAATCCAAGGAATACGTTTCCGTTCTTATGTACATCCCACACAGTCAATCCAGGGAAAACGTTTCCGCTCGTATGTACATCCCACACAGTTTTATGTATACGCTCGTGTGTGAAAGGTGTAACTATCACACACGCTCTGCCTTGGTTAACTGTTTTCTTTCATTAACTACATCACACACGATTTGATGTAGAAAACTGTGTGGCATGGGGCTATCCATCACAAGCGTTTTTACTGGCAGAACCGTTTGCAAAGTTCCATGACTGTCTATTCTCTTTTTATTTTTGCCTATAATTTATTATTCGAGTTGGAAATTTTGAAATATGAAACGTGCAATTCAAATTCTCAGCACAATGGTTCAACAACAAATCCATAAATAAAATTGCCAGTACAATATGTTCAGTAATTATAGGATTAGGCAGCAATTAACTATGATGAACCATGGTATTTAAAGGTGGTAAAGGTGAAGAGACAAGTGTAAATCATTTTGACTGCCGACGGTGTTGAAGAAGCGGAATGCCCATAATGTGCCTTCCTGCATGCAATAGGCACGAACCACTTTTGTCCAACCCCTTGTGACAATCGCCCGCCCATCCTTCACCGCCTTCAGGAAGACTTCTGTAGCATTATCATGGTAGCATGAATTATATACTTTAACCTTAGTTGTCTCCACTCTGGTCATGTAGTTTGCAACGTAATCATCAGTAAATAGTTTCAGAAACCACTGAAAAGATGAAAATATTAGATACTGAGGTATAATAGAGTAACTTGTTGTGGGCAGGGGGAAAAGGCAACACATTACTTACCATCCTAAAGTTCACAGTTGTCTTCGACAAAGTGTAAATAAAGATCTTAACTCCAATCACCCGTTTCTTTCGCCTAACAATCTTTATTAGTTTCCTCACTTGACGCTTGTTCATGAATATCTCATTGCCCCATACGCAAAAGGGATCAAAGCGTGGATCAGTACCCCTCCTATATGTACCTACAAGCAACCAGTAAATGTTAGAAGCTAAACTGAGATTGCACAAATGATGTAAAATACAGCTATCTATGTTCCTAACTACAAGTATTTTTTTTTAGATTTCAATATGAACTACATACTGATGTATATAGAATTATAGATATTGTTTAGATTAGAATCTAGATTCACTCATTTTGCTCCTTATGTAGTCTATATTGGAATCTCTAAAAATACTTATATTCAGGAATAGATGGTGTATAAGACATGGGATGCAGCTAACCTCGACGGCAAACAACAACATCGCCCATTGTAGCCCTGTGTAAGTACATGGAAAGCCAATGTTAACTACAACAGGGTTAACATCCACCAAAATAGCAAATGGTAATAAAATGGCAGCATCTGTAGTGATATCTTCATTTTGAAAGAGTAGCACGGTAGCAAAGGGACGGATTAAAAAATAGATACAACTGTTAATTGCAACAGGCTTAACAACATCCTAATTCATGTTTTGTATATTTGTAGCCATTGAAATACAACTATTTAAAAATGGATACAACTGTTAATTGCAATAGGCTTAATGGCCATTGAAACTGGTACTGATAAAAATGCAATTGGCAGAGTTAAACATCAAGGGCTGGTGCTGCCAGAGCAGATAATGGCCCAGTTGTCTATAAAAAGGTAGGGAAAATAGCTAAAACACGTTAGGCATGTTTACTACAACATGCTTAATACATCGACCGTACAAAACATAGCCATTAATTGCAACTTGTATTGGTAAGATTGAACTGGTGGGTACATACTTGGTAAGTCCTAAGAGGTAGTTGCTGGGGCACTTCATCTTGGCCAGAGCCCGCCCAAAGTCAGCGGCGGCGGAGGCGAGTTGTTCCTCCGGGTTGAAGCATGGATCAATGCCACTGACATGTGTACCTATATGCAGCCAGTAAATGGTAGAAGTTAAACTGCAATTGCACAAATGATGTGAAATACTGTAAGACATAGGATGCATCTAACCTCGACAGCAAACAACAGCAACGGCCATTATGACCCTGATGACGGTGACGATGAAGCTACCGGCGCAGGGCTTCGCCTAAGCACTACGACAATATGATCGAGGTGGATTATGGTGGAGGGGGGCACCGCACACGGCTAAGGGATCAATGATCAACTTGTATGTCCTAGGGTGCCCCCATGCCCCCGTATATAAAGGAGAAAGGGGAGGCTGGCCGGCCCTTGGGGCGCGCTAGGAGAGGAGGATTCCTCCTAGTAGGAATAGGACTCCCTTTCCTAGTCCTACAAGGAGGGGAAAAGGAAGGAGGAGAGGGAGAAGGAAAGGGGGGCGCCGACCCCCCCCCCTTCCCTAGTCCAATTCAGACCAGAGGGGGAGGGGGGGCGCGGACTGCCCTGGCTGGCCCTCTCTCTCTCCACTAAGGCCCATGTGGCCCATTAGTTCCCCAGGGGGGTTCCAGTAACCCTCCAGCACTCCGGTTTTCTCCGAAATCACTTGGAACACTTCCGGTGTCCGAATATAGCCGTCCAATATATCAATCTTTATGTCTCGACCATTTCGAGACTCCACGTCATGTCCGTGATCACATCTGGGACTCCGAAATACCTTTGGTACATCAAAACACATAAACTCATAATACCGATCGTCACCGAACGTTAAGCGTGCGGACCCTACGGGTTCGAGAACTATGTAGACATGACCGAGACACGTCTCCGGTCAATAACCAATAGCGGAACCTGGATGCTCATATTGGCTCCCACATGTTCTACGAAGATCTTTATCGGTCAAACCGCATAACAACATACGTTGTTCCCTTTGTCATCGGTGTGTTACTTGCCTGAGATTCGATCGTCGGTATCTCAATATCTAGTTCAATCTCGTTACCGGCAAGTCTCTTTACTCGTTCCGTAATGCATCATCCCGCAACTAACTCATTAGTCACATTGCTTGCAAGGCTTATAGTGATGTGCATTACCGAGAGGGCCCAGAGATACCTCTCCGGCAATCGGATTGACAAGTCCTAATCTCGATCTATGCCAACTCAACAAGTACCATCGGTGTAGCGACCCGACCTCAGACGGTCAAGCCTCTGTGTTGCTGTGCCATCCCTGGATCAGTATGCTGGCACACACAGTACATCAATGTATATATAAAAGTGCAATCACATGTATAAATAACGTAAAATGATATATACCTCGTAATAATCAGCGGAAACAATCAAACGGGTGTGGAGTCCCATCAACGCCATCGGCAGGTTGAGTGTAGATCAGAACCTCAGATCGTAACTCTTACTCGTCGAGGAAAAATATCTGCAACATGATACGTTGCAGCCGTGTAGGTCAGTACATTGAATGTACCGGCAAGATCACAATAAGATAAAACAGATGATAAACTATACTATATGCAGTATGGCCTTGTGGCTCTGTATCTGAGTTTTGTTTTGCGTAAAAGCTGGTTTTTATTTTCCCTACATCAAAGGAATAAATGAAGTCTGTACTATAGAGTTTTCTATCATGACATGGTTCCGCCAACCGATGTCTCCTAGCCCAAGATCATCATAAGTTGCCCACAATTAAGTTATCAGTCCGGTGTTGAGAGTTCCGAGATAGATCCAAGTCCAGATGCTCAAATTGTCCGTAACCGGGGACACGGCTAATCGATTAGGTTTTAACCCTCTGCAGAGGTTTGTACACTTTACCCGCAAGATTCGATCCCTCTTTTACGTTCTCGCACTTCAGAGTGTTTGAGAACAAGATGACCAAACATGGTCTTCCAAAGAGTTCCTCGACCACCGTCCGTACCCATCCAATCCTACCGTAGTTCTACATCTGCTAGCACCGCCCCAGCCAGAGTCACCACTAAGGTCAACCAAGCCAGAGCCCATAATGACTTGCGGTTGCACAGTAAGCTTCGGGCATGAAGTATTCTTCCGTCTCTTTGAGTCTGGGTGAAGCTTTCCGCAAGATGTCATGGCGCTTCTCCATGCATCCCGGCCAACCACTAGTTTCTCCAGGGTGCCCGTCAACCATCCTTCACCCAGTAGTGTGTATTGAATTCTTGTCTTGAGTCTTGAAGTCTTGAGGCCTTGAAAATGCAGTCCTTGTAGATGCCATCATGGAGTTGTCGTCATTGACGTAGAGTCCTCCTTCTTCACACCACTCCCGAGCACTCATACCAAACCCCGTCTACTATAGCGTAGCATTAAAATAAAATATCGTCCCGGGCTTGGTAACAGGGTGATGGGTTCCTACCTCATGCATACTACTCAACTACAAGAATTCAATATCACTACTGGAGGGTTTGTTGCGAAGATGACACTAGATGCAATAAAACACATAGGTATGAAAAACATGGTCAAAGTGAACTTGCCTTGCTGACGATCTTCGAAAACTAGGGACTCGTGGTAGCAAACTTTGCACTCCGGAAATTCTACCGAGGCAAACAATAATCACAATAAGCATATAGCATATGATCACTTACATAACAGCATAGCAACATAACACACCAAAAACAAGCGAATCAAAACCCAAAGGAAAACTCGAAGAAATCCAACTCAAAGTTGTCCTACTACAAGCAACAACTAAAAATAGTTTTGCATAACAAAAATTTTCTTAACATAACCTAAGCATGGGTTTATGTTAACTTAACAGAAAAGAATGCATTATGCAACTAGGAGCAAAAAGAATTAATTTAAAAGCTATTATAAAACTCCTATTAGGCCTAATTCAAATTCTATTAAGAAAAATAAAATAAAAGTTTTATTTATTATAAATAAAAGTTCATGCTCTAAAGTGACAGAAACTATCCTAGAATAATCATTCACATGTGAAAAATAAATTTATTTGCTAATTAAAATAATAGGAAAACAGTAGCTAGTTAATTAATTAAGAATAACATGAATCTGCTAGAAACTAAATTTTTATTAATCCTAAAATGCCCAAATTAATTCATACGGTTAGGCAATGTCAAAACAAAGTGGGGACAAAAGAATCATTAAAAATAATTTTCCTAACTCATTTTATAGCAGATTTACTATTCTGACTAAATCTAAAATAAAGCAATTATAAATATTTTTAACATAGCTAATTATATTTTCTACAGAAACTATAAGAAATTTGCAAACCAACAAAAAAAAGAATCACTTAAAAATATTAAGTAGATTAAAAGATATGAATTTTTCAAATCTGGAACTATTCTGTTAAAACAGAAAAACGAAAATAAAGAAAAATGGCCTAATGGGCCTAACTAACGCACTGAGCGTAACTTAACTAAAACGGGCCCTAGGGTTTAAACGAATCGGGCCGATTAAAAATAAAAACCCTAAATAAGAATAAACTGGACTAAACCGGTTTATTTTAAAAGAACATACCCCTTCGGGGGGTTCTAATCCTAACCGTTGCGATGTAGATCGGACGGCGGAGGTGAACTCCGGTGGCTTACCGGTCGGCGGCGGCGGCGGAGGCTCGGGCGGCGATGGTTCCGGCGACTCCGGTGGTCGGGGGCGTCGGCGGAGGTCTCCGGCGGGTGCAGCGCGGCGAGGGGAGTCCGGGGGTGGGGTCGGTCGAGCTCGGGGTGGCCGGGGTGGGTCGGAACGGTGGCAATGGCGGCGGCGGCGCTCTCGGGCTCCGGCGAGGCCTTGCGGGGAGAGGGAGAGGTCCGCGAGAGGCGAGGGGAGAATGGGGTGAGGGGAGGCATTTATAGGGCGGGGCGTCGGCGTCTTGGGAGCGAATCGGGAGGGATCGGGTGGATCCCGGAGATCACGGGATCTCCGGCGAGCGGCGCGCTCGTCTTGAGGGGCGAGGGGAGAAGGAGGTGGGGGCCCTGTCGGTGAGGAAGGAAGGAGCGGCGCGGTCGGTCGGCCGACCGGAGGGGTTTCGGCGTGGGGGCGCGGGCTGGCTCATTGGCTGGCTCGGCCGTTAGGTGGGCAGTTGATGGGCAGCAGGGTGGTCGCCAGTCTTTGGCTGGGCCGGTCGGCTGGCCGGTGCACGGGCATTTTCTTTTCTAGTTTTTATTATTTTTTGGAAAACAAAACAGATATAATATATAAACTATAAATATTTTATATAGGACATATATATACCAAAATGATCAGGGGAATATTCCCTATCATTTGAACATTTTTCCAGGGGCAAAATCCAAACTTTATAAAAATTCATTTTTTTTAAAATTCAAATAAACTCAAATTTGAATTTCAAACTTTTGGCAATGTTTTTCCTCTGATATTTTTGGAGTGTCATGTTTACTCCTCTCATACTTTTTCTCAAGTATTTATCAGGCATAGTTTTTTTTTGAAATGATTTCCACTTGCCAAAATTTTGAATTCAAATTCCAAAACCCCAAAACTTCAAAGGCCACTCAAATTCAAACAACATGCATAGATGCTTAGCTATAAATGTAAAACATTCCAAATAGTAAATTTGGGATGTTACAATCGGAGACACCTGTAGAGCACCTTTATAATCACCCAGTTACGTTGTGACGTTTGGTAGCACATAAAGTGTTCCTCCGGTATTCGGGAGTTGCATAATCTCATAGTCATAGGAACATGTATAAGTCATGAAGAAAGCAATAGCAATATACTAAACGATCAAGTGGTAAGCTAACAGAATTGGTCAAGTCAATCACATCATTCTCTAATGATGTGATCCCGTTAATCAAATGACAACTCATGTCTATGGCTAGGAAACTTAACCATCTTTGATTCAACGAGCTAGTCAAGTAGAGGCATACTAGTGACACTCTATTTGTCTATGTATTCGCACATGTACTAAGTTTCCGGTTAATACAATTCTAGCATGAATAATAAACATTTATCATGATATAAGGAAATATAAATAACAAATTTATTATTTCCTCTAGGGCATATTTCCTTCAAAAACGTGTTAGGCATGTTTACTAGAACATGGTTAATACATCGACCGTACAAAACATAGCCATTAATTGCAACTGGTATTGGTAAGATTGAACTGGTGAGTACATACTTGGTAATTCCTAAGAGGTAGTTGCTGGGGCACTTCATCTTGGCCAGAGCTCGCCCAAGGTCAGCGACGGCGGAGGCGAGCTATTCCTCCGGGTCGAAGCGTGGATCGATTACCAGCGACATGTGTACCTACAGGAAACCAGTAAATGGTAGAAGTTAAACTGCAATTGCACAAATTATGTGAAATACTGTAAGATATGGGATGCAACTCACGTCGATGGCAAACAAAAGCATCGGCCGTTATGACCCTGCGTAAGTACATGGACAGGCATGTTAAGTACAACAGGGTTAGGATCTAGCAAATGGGCAGCATCTCTAGTGATATCCTGAGTCATGTATTGTAAGTTTGTTGCTGGTATTGGTGAAATTGAGCTAGACACGGTAATATTTGAACATCACATAGTGTGCAGTACTGAAAGTGGTATTGGTAAGATTTAGCTGGTCAGATCTTACCTGTTAAGTCCTGGGGGGTAGTCGCTGTGGGACTTCATCTGGGCTAGAGCCTGCACCATGTCGGCGGCGGCGGCGGAGGCGAGGTGTTCCTCCGGGTCAACATGCACAGCGGCCATCGTGCCATGGACCGCCATCAACTCCTGGCGGGGGGCAGCGGATTTGGAGGCATGAGGATTGATAACCCACAAGTGTAGGGGATCGCAACAGCTTTCGAGGGTAGAGTATTCAACCCAAATTTATTGATTCAACACAAGGGGAGCCAAAGAATATTCTCAAGTATTAGCAACTGAGTTGTCAATTTAGCCACACCTGGATAACTTAATATCTGCATCAAAGTATTTAGTAGCAAAGTAATATGATAGTAGTGGTAATGGTAATAAAAGTAACAAAAGCAAAAGTAATATTTTTGGTGTTTTGTAGTGATTGTAACAATAGCAACGGGAAAGTACATAAGCGAAAACCAGTATATGGAAAGCTCGTAGGCATTGGATCGGTGATGGATAATTATGCCGGATGCGGTTCATCATGTAATAGTCATAACATAGGGTGACACAGAACTAGCTCCAATTCATCAATGTAATGTAGGCATGTATTCTGAATATAGTCATACGTGCTTATGGAAAAGAACTTGCATGACATCTTCTGTCCTACCCTCCCGTGGCAGCGGGGTCCTAATGGAAACTAAGGGATATTAAGGCCTCCTTTTAATAGAGAACCGGAACAAAGCATAAGCACATAGTAAATACATGAACTCCTCAAACTATGGTCATCACCGGGAGTGGTCCCGATTATTGTTACTTCGGGGTTGCCGGATCATAACACATAGTAGGTGACTATAGACTTGCAAGATAGAATCAAGAACTCACATATATTCATGGAAACATAATAGGTTCAGATCTGAAATCATGGCACTCGGGCCCTAGTGACAAGCATTAAGCATAGCAAAGTCATAGCAACATCAATCTCACAACATAGTGGATACTAGGGATCAAACCCTAACAAAACTAACTCGATTACATGATAGATCTCATCAAACCCATCACCGTCCAGCAAGCCTATGATGGAATTACTCACGCACGGCGGTGAGCATCATGAAATTGGTTATGGAGGATGGTTGATGATGACGACGGCGATGAATCCCCCTCTCCGGAGCCCCGAACAGACTCCAGAGCAGCCCTCCCGAGAGGTTGTAGGGCTTGGCAGCGGCTCCGTATCGTAAAACGCGATGATTTCTTCTCCTTGATTTTTTTCTCTCCGAAAGAAAATATATAGAGTTGGAGTTGGCGTCGGAGGAGCTCCAGGGGGCCCACGAGGTAGGGGGGCGCCCCCCACCCTCGTGGACAGGTGGCGGGCCCCTTGGCCTTCATCTTTTGCAACGATTTTTTATTATTTCCTAAAAGATGTTCTGTGAAGTTTCAGGTCATTCCGAGAAGTTTTGTTTCTGCACATAAATAACACCATGACAATTCTGCTGAAAACAGCGTCAGTCCGGGGTTAGTTCCATTCAAATCATGCAAATTAGAGTCGAAAACAAGAGCAAAAGTGTTTGGAAAAGTAGATAACATCGGAGACGTATCAACTCCCCCAAGCTTAAACCTTTGCTTGTCCTCAAGCAATTCAGTTGATGAACTGAAAGAGATAAAGAAAAACTTTTACAAACTCTGTTTGCTCTTGTTGTTGTAAATATGTAAAGCCAGCATTCAAGTTTTCAGCAAAGATTATAACTAACCACATTTGCAATAATTCTCAGGTCTCATGTTTACTCATATCAATAGCATAGTCAACTAGCGAGTCATAATAATAAATCTCGGATGACAACACTTTCTCAAAACAATCATAATATGACATAACAGGATGGTATCTCGCTAGCCCTTTCTAAGAACGCAAAACATAAATGCAGAGCACCTTTAAAGATCAAGGACTGACTAGACATTGTAATTCATGGTAAAAGAGATCCAGTCATAGTCATACCCAATATAAATTAATAGTAATGAATGCAAATGACAGCCGTGCTCTCTAGCTAGTGCTTTTAATAAGAGGGTGATGACTCAACATAAAAGTAAATAGATAGGCCCTTCGCAGAGGGAAGCAGGGATTTGTGAGGTGCCAGAGCTCGGTTTTGAAATAGAGATAAATAATATTTTGAGCGGCATACTTTCATTGTCAACATAACAACTAAGAGATGGCGATATCTTCCATGCTACACACATTATAGGCGGTTCCCAAATAGAATGGTAAAGTTTATACTCCCCCTCCACCAACAAGCATCAATCCATGACTTGCTCGAAACAACGAGTGTCTCCAACTAGCAACAGTCCCAAGGGAGTTTTGTTTGCAATTAATTTTGATTTAGTTTGCATAAAGCAGGGGACTGGGCATCCCGGAGACCAGCCAATTTCTCGTGAATGAGGAGCGGAGTCCACTCCTCATGAGAATAACCCGCCTAACATGGAAGATAAGGGCAACCGTAGTTGATACATGAGCTATTCGAGCATACAAAACATAATGTTTATTTGAAGGTTTAGAGTTTGGCACATACAAATTTACTTGGAACGGCAGGTAGATACCGCATATAGGAAGGTATGGTGGACTCATATGGAATAACTTTGGGGTTTAAAGGATTGGATGCACAAGCAGTATTCCCGCTTAGTACAAGTGAAGGCTAGCAAAAGACTGGGAAGCGACCAATTAGAGAGCGACAACAGTCGTGAACATGCATTAAAATTAATAAACATTGGATGCAAGCATGAGTAGGATATAATCCACCATGAACATAAATATCGTGAAGGCTATGTTGATTTGTTTCAACTACATGCGTGAACATGTGCCAAGTCAAGTCACTTAAATCATTCAAAGGAGGATACCACCCCACTATACCACATCACAACCATTTTAATAGCATGTTGGCACACAAGGTAAACCATTATAACTCATAGCTAATCAAGCATGGCACGAGCAACTATGATCTCTAATTTTCATTGCAAACTTGTTTATTCATAATAAGCTGAATCAGGAACGATTAACTCATCATATTTACAAAAACAAGAGAGGTTGAGTTCATACCAGATTTTCTCATCTCGGTCAGTCCATTTTATATCATCATAATTGCCTTTCACTTGCATGACTGAACGATGTGAATAATAATAAGAGTGCACGTGCATTGGACTAAGCTGGAATCTGCGGGCATTCAATAAGCAGGAGAAGACAAGGCAGTACGGGCTCTTGGTTAAATCAACAATAATGCATATAAGAGCCACTTCAACAATTTAATCATGGTCTTCTCCTATCGACCCCCAAAGAAAAGAAAGGAAATAAAAACTATTTACACGGGAAAGCTCCCAACAAGCAAAAGAATAACGGGAAATATTTTTGGCTTTTCTTTTTAATTATTACTACTACAGCAAGAAAAGTAAACTACTACTAATTTTTTTGTTTTTTCTTAAGGTTTAACAAACACACAATAAGGAAGCAGGAAATAGAAAATAAACTAGCATGGATATTACAGTGAAAGAGTATGAGCACCGACATCTAGCAATGAGTGTGTGTAAACATAAATGTAATGTCGGTGGGAAATACGTACTCCCCCAAGCTTAGGCTTTTGGCCTAAGTTGGTTCATTGCCAAGGATGGCCTGACGGATATCCGTAGGTGTAGCTGGGGTCGTACTGTGATGAAGAGGACTCTGACTGCCACTGACTGGCAGCCACCTCCGGATCCCAAGAATAAACAGAGTGGCGTGGAGGCTCATATTGTGGTTCTGGCTCCGGGGCTGGTGTAGGGTTCCGGTAGGCTTGAACAGCCGCCCACGGAATGAGATAAGGACCTTCAGACAAATTAAACAAAGAAGGAGCAGGCAAAGTAATAGTCTCAGGGTGATGTTTATTAAAGTACAATTTATACTTAAGCTCCCCTTCCCTGCCCTTAACAATAAAGTCATGCGCTAGCATACTCTTATAATCTAAATAAGCACTAGGCAGCATTTTTTCTTCTTTCTCATAGAGTCTAATAGGTATGTTAAAATGCGCAGCTAGGCGTGAAGCATAAATACCTCCAAAGATGGGGCCCTTTGTACGGTTCAAACTTAACCGTTTAGCAATAATTCCGCCCATACTAACAGTGTTATCATCGTATAAACCATGGAACAAAATTATAATATCAGGAACACTAAGGTTTCCACGGTTCCTGCGACCAATCAAGCAACGACTAGCAAATAAGGCAAAGTAGCGTAAAACAGGAAAATGTATGCTAGTGATTCTTGCATCGGAAACCTTCCTGGTTTCCCCCACAGTGATAGTGTTAATAAATTCTTCCACATCCTTACGATGTGGTTCATCTAAGGTACCCTCGAAGGGTATTTTGCAAACCTCGCAAAATTCATCTAGTGGCATTTTCTTAACAACGTCATATAAATGAAACTCTACTGAAGGAGGTGATTCCTTAGGGAAATAGTAGGAAGTTTTGCACAAAAGTATTAGTGAGTAAGAGATACTGATGACGTTGGTCGCGGAGGAAGTCGGTGAGGCCGGCATTATCAGCCAATGAATAAAAATCCTCATAAATCCCGTCTTGTCTCAAGAAGTCATCGGAAGGCCATTCACACAACCGGACCTCCGCGGTACGAGGCAAATTATATTTGGGCCTCTGTGCTTCTTCATTTTGCTTTTCCTTCGAGCTTCGGCTCGATGAGCCCCTCAAAAGTATCTTCATCATTTTTTGAAATATTCTGAAATTTTTAGTAACCTCAAACAAAAAATGAGCCAAGCTCAACAAAATTGATAGCAACTACTCCTACAAGTGCCTAGAGGATATATCATGCATTAGAACTACTTGGAACCATATAAATTTGACATGCAAGCTCAAGAACATGGTCACCTATGCAACACAAATTTGCACTGAATAAAGTACTAGAGCAAAAACTAATTGGACCAATGGAGGAGTCACATACCAAGGAACAATCTCCCCAAGCAGTTTTGCGAGAGGTGCTTTGAGCAAGGAGATCGAAAATCACAGCCACGTGAGCTAGAACTCATGCTTGAGCCAGATATTCGTGTTTGTGGGAGGAAGAAGAAGAGGATGGGTGCAGGAATAAGTGGAGGAGGGCCACCATGGGCCAACGAGGTAGGGGGCACACCCAGGGGGGTAGGGCGCGCCCTCCACCCTCGTGGCCAGGTGGCAGCTCCCCCGCAGTGTTTTCAGTACCATAAATCCTCAAATATTCCAGAAAAATCATATTAAATTGGCATGGCATTTGGAGGACTTTTATTTTTGGGGTATTTTTATAATGCACGGATAAATCAGAAAACAGACAGAAAAATACTATTTTTACTTTATTTCAACTAAATAACAGAAAGTATAAAGAGGGTACAGAAGGTTGTGCCTTCTAGTTTCATCCATCTCATGCTCATCAAAAGGAATCCACTAACAAGGTTGATCAGGTCTTGTTAATAAACTCATTCCGAATAACATGAAACCGGAGAAATTTCGAATAACACTAAGTTACCTCAACGGGGATATGCACATCCCCAATAATAAAAATATCATATTTCTTCTTGACAGTAGGAAGAGGAAATTCAAAACCTCCAAATATAATTGATGGAATTTTCCCAATAGAGTTGATACTATGAACTTGAGGTTGTTTCCTCGGAAAGTGTACCGTATGCTCATTACCATTAACATGAAAAGTGGAATTGCCTTTGTTGCAATCAATAACAGCTCCTGCAGTATTCAAAAAAGGTCTTCCAAGAATAATAGACATACTATCGTCCTCGGGGATATCAAGAATAACAAAGTCCGTTAAAATAGTAACGTTTGCAACCACAACAGGCACATCCTCACAAATACTGACAGGTATAGCAGTTGATTTATCGTCCATTTGCAAATATATTTCAGTAGGTGTCAACTTATTCAAGTCAAGTCTATGATATAAAGAGAGAGGCATAACACTAACACCGTCTCCAAGATCACATAAAGCAGTTTTAACATAATTTCTTTTAATGGAGCATGGTATAGTAGGCACTCCTGGATCTCCAAGTTTCTTTGCTATTCCACCCTTAAAAGTATAATTAGCAAGCATGGTGGAAATTTCAGCTTCCGGTATCTTTATCTTATTAGTGACAATATCTTTCATATATTTAGAATAAGGATTCATTTTGAGCATATCAGTTAATCGCATACGCAAAAAGATAGGTCTAATCATTTCAGCAAAGCGCTCAAAATCCTCATCATCCTTTTTCTTGGATGGTTTGGGAGGAAAAGGCATGGGTTTATGAACCCATGGTTCTCTTTCTTTACCATGTTTCCTAGCAACAAAGTCTCTCTTATCATAACGTTGATTCTTTGATTGTGGGTTATCAAGATCAACAGCAGGTTCAACTTCTACATCATTATCATTACTAGGTTGAGCATCATCATGAACATCATCATTAACATTTTCACTAGGTTCATGTTCATTACCAGATTGTGTTTCAGCATCAGACATAGAGATATCATTTGGATTCTCAGGTGGTTCGGCAATAGGTTCACTAGAAGTTTGCAAAGTCCTATCATTTTCTTTTTCTTCCTTTTAGAAGAACTAGGTACACCAGTATTATTTCTCTGATAATCTTGCTCAATTCTCTTAGGGTGGCCTTCAGGATACAAAGGTTCCTGAGTCATTCTACCAGTTCTAGTAGCCACTCTAACAGCATAATCATTTTTCTTACTATTCATTTCATTGAGCAAATCATTTTGAGCCTTAAGTACTTGTTCTACTTGAGTGGTAACCATAGAAGCATGTTTGCTAACAAGTTTAAGTTCACCTCTAATATTAGTCATATAATCACCCAAGTTTTTAATCATATAAGCATTTTGTTTTAATTGTCTACCAAAATAAGCATTGAAATCTTCTTGCTTAAACATAAACTTATCAAACTCATCCAAGCACTGACTAGCAATTTTAGTAGGAGGGATTTCAGCTCTATCAAATCTATAGAGATAATTTACCTTTACTACCTGTGTCGGGTTATCAGGACCTCGAGGTTCTTCAATAGGTAATGGATCAAGATCATATGTTTCTTCAACAGGCGGTAAATTAAGACCATGTATTTCTTCAATAGGAGGTAAATTCTTAACATCTTCAGCTTTAATACCCTTTTCTTTCATAGATTTCTTTGCCTCTTGCATATCTTTAGGACTGAGAAATAGAACACCTCTCTTTTTCAGAGTTGGTTTAGGAATAGGATCAGTAATTGGCTCAGGGGCTGGCTCAGGAGGTGCACAATTATTTTCATTTGTCAACATATTATTCAATAGAATTTCAGCTTCATCCGGTGTTCTTTCCCTGAAAAGAGAACCAGCACAACTATCCAGGTAATCTCTGGAAGCATCGGTTAGTCCATTATAAAAGATATCAAGTATTTCATTTTTCTTAAGAGGATGATCAGGCAAAGCATTAAGTAACTTGAGAAGCCTCCCCCAAGCTTGTGGGGGACTCTCTTCTTCAATTTGCACAAAATTATATATATCCCTCAAAGCAGCTTGTTTCTTATGAGCAGGAAATATTTAGCGAGAAGTAATAAATCATATCACAGGGACTACGCACACAACAAGGATCAAGAGAATTAAACCATATCTTAGCATCACCCTTTAATGAGAACGGAAATATTTTAAGGATATAAAAGTAGCAAGATCTCTCATCATTAGTGAACAGGTGGCTATATCATTTAATTTAGTAAGATGTGCCACAACAGTTTGATTCATAGCCATGAAAAGGATCAGATTCAACCAAAGTAATTATATCAGGATCAACAGAGAATTCATAATCCTTATCAGCAACACAAATAGGTGAAGTAGCAAAAGCTGGGTCGGGCCTCATTCTATCATTAAGAGATTGCTTATTCCATTTAGCTAATAACCTTCTAAGCTCATCGTTACCTTTGCAAGCTAAAATAGCAGCAGAAGCTTCTTTATCAAAAATATAACCCTCGGGAATACAGGCATATAACTAAGGGGCACATCATAGAAGTAGTTTCATCATAAATATCATGCATAGCAGAAGTGGCATCATCAATAACATGTGATATATCAGAACGAATAGCAGAAGCAGGTTTAGGTGTCTCAAGCTTGCTCAAAACAGAAGGTGAATCGAGTGCAAAGCTAGATGGCAGTTCCTTACCTCCCCACGTAGTTGAGGGATAAATTGTTGTCTTAGCGTCTTTCAAGTTCTTCATAGTGTCCAGCAGATATAAATCCCAAGTGACTCAAAGAATAGAGCTATGCTCCCCGGCAACGGCGCCAGAAATTAGTCTTGATAACCCACAAGTGTAGGGGATCGCAACAGCTTTCGAGGGTAGAGTATTCAACCCAAATTTATTGATTCGACACAAGGGGAGCTAAAGAATACTCTCAAGTATTAGCAACTGAGTTGTCAATTCAGCCACACCTGGATAACTTAATATCTGTAGCAAAGTATTTAGTAGCAAAGTAATATGATAGTAGTGGTAATGGTAATAAAAGTAACAAAAGCAAAAGTAATATTTTTGGTGTTTTGTAGTGATTGTAACAATAGCAACGGGAAAGTAAATAAGCGAAAACCATTATATGGAAAGCTCGTAGGCATTGGATCGGTGATGGATAATTATGCCGGATGCGGTTCATCATGTAACAGTCATAACATAGGGTGACACAGAACTAGCTCCAATTCATCAATGTAATGTAGGCATGTATTTCGAATATAGTCATACGTGCTTATGGAAAAGAACTTGCATGACATCTTCTGTCCTACCCTCCCGTGGCAGCGGGGTCCTAATGGAAACTAAGGGATATTGAGGCCTCCTTTTAATAGAGAACCGGAACAAAGCATTAGCACATAGTGAATACATGAACTCCTCAAACTATGGTCATCACCGGGAGTGGTCCCGATTATTGTCACTTCGGGGTTGCCGGATCATAACATATAGTAGGTGACTATAGACTTGCAAGATAGGATCAAGAACTCACATATATTCATGAAAACATAATAGGTTCAGATCTGAAATCATGGCACTCGGGCCCTAGTGACAAGCATTAAGCATAGCAAAGTCATAGCAACATCAATCTCAGAACATAGTGGATACTAGGGATCAAACCCTAACAAAACTAACTCGATTACATGATAGATCTCATCCAACCCATCACTGTCCAGCAAGCCTACGATGGAATTACTCATGCATGGTGGTGAGCATCATGAAATTGGTGATGGAGGATGGTTGATGATGACGACGGCGACGAATCCCCCTCTCCGGAGCCCCGAATAGACTCCAGATCAGCCCTCCCGAGAGGTTTTAGGGCTTGGCGGCGGCTCCGTATCGTAAAATGCAATGATGTCTTCTCCTTGATTTTTTCTCTCTGAAAGCAAATATATAGAGTTGGAGTTGGCGTCGGAGGAGCTCCAGGGGGCCCACGAGGTAGGGGGTGCGCCCCCACCCTCGTGGACAGGTGGTGGGCCCCCTGGCCTTCATCTTTTGCAACGATTTTTTATTATTTCCTAAAAGGTGTTCCGTGAAGTTTCAGGTCATTCCGAGAAGTTTTGTTTCTGCACATAAATAACACCATGGCAATTCTGCTGAAAACAGCGTCAGTCCGGGGTTAGTTCCATTCAAATCATGCAAATTAGAGTCCAAAACATGGGCAAAAGTGTTTGGTAAAGTAGATACGCCGGAGACGTATCAAGGATGTTTCACAGGCGCCATTTAAGCAATGATGCCGGTAGGGGGAGGCACGAGGGACAGTGGGATACTGAGGGGAAGGGGATGTGGTTGGAGGAATAAATTCTGAAATCGCGTGCTAATGAAAATTTTGGTGCGAAACTTTGAAACTTGGGCGGGGGAAACACACAACACAGAAGAAGCGCGTAAAATACTCGTGTGCGAGAAAAAAGAAAGTTGGCAGATCGCGTCTCCAAAAAATGTACACATGTACTTGTTTTTTCGGTCAATGGTACGCCTGGTTTATTAGGAAACATCGCACAGGTAACTGACTTATGGGTCATTAACGCAGAAAAACACAGACGGGTACGACATAGAAACCGTGTGTTTTGTGATCTTCTAATGATTAACGCAAAAAACGCCCACGGGCACACATGCTAATCAACGCTCAAAACACTCAAAGGATGCTCTTACCGACATTGTACGTTAATACTACAAACTTAAAGTACTACTGGTAATTTGTTCTAATACTACAAACTTAAACTACTTCTCACATGCTGCCAATGGGCCATGCTGGCCAGACACCGGCGTTCTCCTTCCCGGCCTTGTAGGCGGCAGCCCACTGTGCTTAGATCTCCGCCAAGCTCTCCTCACCACAGCGTGCGGCTCTTTTTTCTTGCAGCGGTGGGACTCTCTTTTCTTGACTGCTTTCTGCCTTTTCCGCTCCTTATGTGCGGCTTTGGTCGCCTCTAGATCCACCACCCATTCGGCCATGGCAGCCTCAAAGTCTGCCCATGTAACTGTCTGGCCGCCGCCGGTGATGAACTCGGCGCGGCGAGATGCCATCGCTTCCTTACCATGTGTGCAGTCACAGGCGGCGAGGAACGTGGCGCGGCGGGATGCCATCGCTTCCTTACCAGTTACTGTGCGCCGCGGTGCCATGGACGACGCCTGGAGAGAGCTCTGGGATGGAGGGGCTGGGCAGCCGTACAGTGCAGTGGTATTCAAGAGCTCAACGACAAACGACAACAAAATTTTGGCTTCCCTTACAATTTTGCTCGTTCATTATCGCACACGGTTCATCTCCGTCGCTTCCGGATGCGCTGAGCCTATTGTGTGTTGCGTTATGATTGGCCAAAACCCCAACCACGCGGATCGAGCGTGTGCACCATACGATGCTCCGCGATCGAACGGCAATCCACGTCCCTCACATCACACCCATGCACCTGTAGCTGGATTGGATTTATATGCGCTAAATACCTAGAAAATGCACATAATCCCCTAAATATGGTAAATGAGCCTGGAAAAATGCCAAATTTGAACACGGTGATTTGTAGGGTGTATATTCATCGTAGAAAAAAACTCCAGGGCAAAGAATGAAGAAATTTTGGATTCCCCTTCAATATTGGGGATTTCCCTCTCGAAAGCATGGAACTTCCTCGGTGATGGTTCGATTTATGAAGGGCGTGCATGATGACATAAGCCAAACCTTCTCAAATTTTTACCAGGGCATGGTGAGGTCATACCATGGCACCATCCTAGGCGTCATGTTTTTTAAGAATTTATTTCATTTTTTCTATAGTTGAAAACCCAACAAACAAACATTTGTGGTTGACTATTGCCACACGTTTCATCGAAATATCTGTCCATTCCTTGTAAAAGGCATGAGAATTTACTAAATGGCACGAGCATGGTTTTCTAGGCCGTTCTTGTGGACCCTTTCATGCATCGATTGTTTGAACTTGAATTATGCACATTAATGCCTAGGAAATGCACATAATCCCCTAAATATGGCAAATGAACCCGGAAAAGTGCCAAATTTGAACACGGTGATTTGCAGGTTGTATGTTCATCAAGAAAAAAAACTCGTGGACAAAGGACAAAGGAAATTTGGACACCCCCCCCCCTCAATCTTGGCGTTTTCCCCCTCGAAACCATGAAACTTCCTCAGCGATGGCTCGATTTATGAAAGGCGCGCATCACGACATAAGGAAAACATTCTCCAATTTTTACCAGGGCACGGTGAGGCCATACCATGGCACCATGCCAGGCGTCATGTTTTCCAACCATGTGTTTCATTTTTGTATAGTTGTTAACCGATTAAATGACACGTTTATGGTTGACTATTGCCACACATTTCCTTGAAATATCTGCCCATTCCTTGTAAAAGGCATGAGAATGTACTAAATAACACGAGCATGGTTTTCCAGACGGTGCTTGTGCACCTTTTCATGCACCTATTGTTCAAATTTGAATTATGTCCGTTAATGCCTAGAAAATGCACATAATCACCTAAATATGGTAAATGAGCCCGGGAAAATGTCAAATTTGAACACGTTGCATTTGAGGCAGTATGATGATCGTTGGAAAAAACTGAATGACAAACAAGGACGGAAATTTGGATTCCCCTTCAATCTTGGGGATTTCCCTCTTGAAAGCATGGAACTTCCTCGGCGATGGTTCGATTTATGAAGGGCGTGCATGACGACATAAGACAAACCTTCTCAATTTTTTACCAGGGCATGGTGAGGTCATACCATGACACAATGCCAGGTGTCATGTTTTTTAAGCATTTATTTCATTTTTTCTATAGTTGAAAACCCAACAAACAAACATTTTTGGTTGACTATTGCCACACATTTCATCAAATATCTGTCTATTATTCCTTGTAAAAGGCATGAGAATTTACTAAATGGCACGAGCATGGTTTTCCAGGCCGTTTTTGTGGACCCTTTCATGCATCGATTGTTTGAACTTGAGTTATGTGCATTAATGCCTAGGAAATGCACATAATCCCCTAAATATAGCAAATGAACCTGGAAAAGTGCCAAATTTGAACACGATGATTTGCAGGTTGTATGTTCATCATAGAAAAAAATTAGTGGACAAAGGACAAAGGAAATTTGGATCCCCCTTCAATCTTGGTGATATCCCCCTCGAAACCATGAAACTTACTCGGTGATGGTTCGTTTTATGAAAGGCGTGCATGACGACATTTTTACCAGGGCATGGTGAGGTCATACCATGGCACCACACCAGGCGTCATGTTTTCCAAGCATGTATTTCATTTTTGTATAGTTGTTAACCCAGTAAAAAACGCGTTTATGGTTGACTATTGCCACACATTTCCTTGAAATATTTGCCCATTCCTTGTAAAAGGCATGAGAATGTACTAAATAGCACGAGCATGGTTTTCCAGACCGTTCTTGTGCACCTTTTCATGCAGCGATTGTTTGAATTTGAATTATGTGCATAATTAATGCCTAGAAAATGCACATAATCCCCTAAATATGGTAAATGTGTTCGGAAAAATGTCAAATTTGAACACGTTGCATTTGAGGTGGTATGTTGATCATTGGAAAAAAATTGAATGATAAACTAGGACTGAAATTTGGATTCCCCTTCAATCTTGGTGATTTCCCTCTCGAAAGCATTGAATTTCCTCACTGATGGTTCGATTTATGAAGGGCGTGCATGATGACATAAGCCAAACCTTCTCAAATTTTTACCAGGGCATGGTGAGGTCATACCATGGCACCATCCTAGGCATCATGTTTTTTAAGCATTTATTTCATTTTTTCTATAGTTGAAAACCCAACAAACAAACATTTGTGGTTGACTATTGCCACACGTTTCATCGAAATATCTGTCCATTCCTTGTAAAAGGCATGATAATTTACTAAATGGCACGAGCATGGTTTTCTAGGCCGTTCTTGTGGACCCTTTCATGCATCGATTGTTTGAACTTGAATTATGCGCATTAATGCCTAGGAAATGCACATAATCCCCTAAATATGGCAAATGAACCCGGAAAAGTGCCAAATTTGAACACGGTGATTTGCAGGTTGTATGTTCATCATAGAAAAAAACTCGTGGACAAAGGACAAAGGAAATTTGGACCCCCCCCCTTCAATCTTGGTGTTTTCCCCCTCGAAACCATGAAACTTCCTCGGTGATGGTTCGATTTATGAAAGGCGCGCATCACGACATAAGGAAAACATTCTCCAATTTTTACCACGGCATGGTGAGGCCATACCATGGAACCATGCCAGGCGTCATGTTTTCAAACCATGTGTTTCATTTTTGTATAGTTGTTAACCGAGTAAACAACACATTTATGGTTGACTATTGCCACACATTTCCTTGAAATGTCTGCCCATTACTTGTAAAAGGCATGAGAATGTACTAAATAACACGAGCATGGTTTTCCAGACGGTTCTTATGCACCTTTTCATGCACCGGTTGTTCGAATTTGAATTATGTCCATTAATGCCAAGAAAATGCACATAATCACCTAAATATGGTAAATGAGCCCGGGAAAATGTCAAATTTCAACACATTGCATTTGAGGCGGTATGATGATCGTTGGAAAAAACTGAATGACAAACTAGGACGGAAATTTGGATTCCCCTTCAATCTTGGGGATTTCCCTCTCGAAAGCATGGAACTTCCTCGGCGATGGTTCGATTTATGAAGGGCGTGCATGACGACATAAGCCAAACCTTCTCAAATTTTTACCAGGGCATGGTGAGGTCATACCATGGCACCATGCCAGGCGTCATCTTTTTAAGCATTTATTTCATTTTTCTATAGTTGAAAACCCAACAAACAAACATTTTTGGTTGACTATTGCCACACATTTCATCAAATATCTGCCCATTATTCCTTGTAAAAGGCATGAGAATTTATTAAATGGCACGAGCATGGTTTTCCAGGCCGTTCTTGTGGACCCTTTCATGCATCGATTGTTTGAACTTGAATTATGTGCATTAATGCCTAGGAAATGCACATAATCCCCTAAATATGGCAAATGAACCCGGAAAAGTGCCAAATTTGAACACGGTGATTTGCAGGTTGTATGTTCATCATAGAAAAAAACTCATGGACAAAGGACAAAGGAAATTTGGATCCCCCTTCAATCTTGGTGATGTCCCCCTCGAAACATGAAACTTACTCGGTGATGGTTCGTTTTAAGAAAGGCGTGCATGACGACATTTTTACCAGGGCATGGTGAGGTCATACCATGGCACCACACCAGGCGTCATGTTTTCCAAGCATGTATTTCATTTTTGTATAGTTGTTAACCCAGTAAACGACGCGTTTATGGTTGACTATTGCCACACATTTCCTTGAAATATTTGCCCATTCCTTGTAAAAGGCATGAGAATGTACTAAATAGCACGAGCATGGTTTTCTAGACCGTTCTTGTGCACCTTTTCATGTAGCGATTGTTTGAATTTGAATTATGTGCATAATTAATGCCTAGAAAATGCACATAATCCCCTAAATATGGTAAATGAGTTCGGAAAAATGTCAAATTTGAACACGTTGCATTCGAGGTGGTATGTTGATCGTTGGAAAAAAATTGAATGACAAACTAGGACGGAAATTTGGATTCCCCTTCAATCTTGGTGATTTCCCTCTCGAAAGCATTGAACTTCCTCAGTGATTGTTTGATTTATGAAGGGCGTGCATGCCGACATCAATCAAACCTTCTCATATTTTAACCAGGGCACGGTGAGGCCATACCATGGCACAATGCCAGCCGTCATGTTTTTCAAGCACATATTTCATTGTTCTATAGTTGATAACCCAGTAAATGACGCGTTTGTGGGTGACTATTGCCACGCATTCCATTGAAATCTCTGCCCATTCCTTGTAAAAGGCTTGAGAAATTACTAAATACCACGAGTACGGTTTTTCCAGACCGTTCTTGTGCACCCTTTCATGCACCGATTGTTTAAATTCGAATTACGTGCATTAATGCCTACAAAATGCACATAATCCCCTAAATATTGTAAATGAACCCTGAAAAGTGTCAAAATTGAACACGGTGATTAGCAGGGTTTATGTTCATCATAGAAAAAAACTCATGGATGAAGGACAAAGAAAATTTGGATTCCCATTCAATCTCGGTGATTTACTATCGCACATGATTCATCTCCTTCGCCTCTACGAACTGTGTGTGTTCACTCACACATGCAAAAGTAAAAGAAAACCCTCGCCCACTTCGTCCCCACTCACTCGCCGCGGACTCCTCCGCAACTTTGCACCCTAAGCTCGACGAATGTTGGCGGCGGGCGTAGGTTGCACTCCAAACGGCACCGATTCGCCCCTACCGCTTTCCGCCGCCTAACTGCACCGACATTCTAGACCCTGGTCAACTGGGGTTTTCTGCGGGATTGGGCCGGGGATTTTTCTCATGGAGAAAGTAATCAACTTAATTAGCAAAATATTCACTCATCTCTTATCACAGTCCGTCCATAGCTGTTAATCAACTAGCGGAAATCGCCGTGGAATTATTTTTGTTCTAGCTGATTCATGGGTGTTCATTCATGTGTCCACAGTGCAAGCACAAATCGGGCAACTGTGGTCGTAGCCAGTCGGAAACGAAGTTCTATCTCACCATTTCGGATGAGTTCAGGGAGCGCTCGGTATGTTCAATATCAACCTACCATGGTCGGCATGGCCTAAATTTGTGAACATATACCGTCTGTTGCTACAGTATCTATATATTTGCATCAAATCTTTGTTACATTATCTATTTTTAATTCTATATTTTTGTACTTTGCTTTCATCTATACATATATGGATCTGTTCTATCAGTTACTCCCATATTTGCATCTTGCTCTGTTGTTTCAATCTATCTAATTTACGATCTTAATTTTCATTTCAAGTAGTACATCCCTTGCTTTGCAAGAATAGGAGTAGAAGGAAATCTTGGGCTTTACTTTGCAGATGACTCCCAGGATGTCATATTGACAACGCAACATGGATTTACATTGAAGATTAGCATAAAACTTGGTAAAGATGGTCACTCCTATTTTAATGCGGACCTTTGCAGAAAAATGTCTAAGTGTTATGAACTGAAAGCTGGCAATAAAATTCTAGTGCGTGCACCACAACCTGGTCTAATTAACATGGATGTTTACTTCCCCAACATCATCAGCCGGTCAAAGTCTGATCGAGGTTAGTTTCCTTTCAACTTTCTCCTTGCTGTCATATTACTATTTAAGCAACCAATTGATCACTATTTAAGTAACCAATTGTGATGTCATATTCTGACTCCGTTCCTAGGCAGTAACAAATTCTATTTACCAATTTATGCGCACTATATATTCTTCTGCCATGTTCTAAATGAATAATACATTTCCACCTTTTAAGCAGGATATGTTGGACGCATAGTGAACGATCTGTATGTTACTAAGCGTACCAAATTTCACTGGAAGGACTTGAAGCATGTCATAAACTTTGTTGATAATCTGACAGAGATAGCACATCATATGAACGCTGGATTTTGGATGGGATTAATTAGACCTTTGGTGCACACACTGAACAAGACCAATTGTGTGCACAAAACGATGGTAAAAAGTCTTATTTTAATTTTGATGCTCATAAACTATATTTATCTTCAACGATATGGTACAATTGTTTTTTATTCTACATGTCAACAGAAATTGCCCCCTGTAGCAGTTCCTGGATCGATTTCCCGGCGTGGTCGAATTACACGTGTGCCTGCTAATAACGCCAAAGTGATTGCAAGGTACTGCATTTCCCGCAGAAATGGAACCATTCAAATTAACAAGTTCTCGCTTCTCGTGGAAATGCATCCATATTGGAAAATTGGAGACACTGTTCTACTCATGATCAACCAAGGCACAGGAGGGCTCTTCCTTTTCATTGACGAGATGTCGAGTCGTCGTGATCAAGCTGCTTCCAGTGGATAGTTGTGGTTGTTGGCCCTCAGCCTCTTAAAATGTGCTAGCTATTACTATATATGTTAAGTATGTAGATATGGACCATATGGTTGTTGGCCCTTAGCCTCTTAAAATGTGATAGTTGTTACTATGTTAAGTATGTAGACATGGACCATATGGTTGTCAAAACCATGTTATGAAGATCCTCCTTTTGTCGAATATTGTAACCACTATATATATGTTACTCAAATGCTGTTACCAAAGTTCATAAATTTTCATGGAAAGTATTAGTATCGTACACAGTTCATTGAGTTTAAGCGTGTGCCCGATGACCAGAAGGCATTTGCATATTAACTGTCTGTATTGCAAATTCACACACATGTTAACATAAGGAAACGTATGTGTAACATACTAATCATCGCACATGAGTACTCGCAGACGCATCGTGTGCGATACTCCACCACCGCAAGCAACTAGTTTGAATTTTTCAAAGTTTTTTGTACACACAAATGGCACACGAAGTAATTGCATTGACCGTCTGTGTTGTAATTTCTCATCGCAAACAGTGCATCCGAGTCGGCTCTTTGCCACATATCACACACATCTTGTTTACACGACTCATTTGTGTTCTTTTGGCTCATCGCAAACAGTTCATCCATGTGAACTGTATGCCGCATATCACACACATCTTGTTAAGTTGAACCATTTTTGTTGTGTTCCCTAATCGAAAACAGTTCGTCCGAGTTAACCGTATGCCGTATATCTCACACACATTGATATGGCTGCCCGTTTCTGTTGTTCTACCTCATCGCAAACAGTTCGAATGGATTAACCGTGTGTCCTGCATCACACACACATTGTTATGGCTGCCCGTTTCTGTTGTTCTGCCTCATCGCAGACAGTTTGAATGAATTAACCGTGTGTCCTGCATCACACACGCAACTAAAATCTGAACCATGTTTGATGGCTCCGCATTGCAAACATTTTGCACCTTTTTTGACGGTTTTTTACACCACTGTTTGTAATTATTGCATCGCACATAGTTTCGGCAAAGGGTCTCTGATCGTAGTGTCGCGTTAGCAGTATCCTGCAGTAGTGATGCATGAGCATTCCAAGAGCATTGCATAAGCATTTTCATATGTATATAGATAGGATCGCATCCTGCATACATTCTCATCTGCACAAAGTTGCAGGTTCCTGCTGCGAACTTGGCTTCAACAAGGAGTTGAGAAGATAGCCCGGCACTGCGATCCCCGGCAAGCCAAACAGATAAGTTCTACCTCTTGTCCATTTGTGTTCTGTAAGCTATAACTTGTGCATGAGAAAACCTCGCCACCCTTTTGAGACTTAGGTGCTCCCATCCTTGACTTGAACGTTGCTTCAGTCAGGATGGTCGCAGTGGCCTTTGGTAAAAGGAAGTTGGCGGGGGGCTGGTCTCTTTGTTTTTTCCCGGTAGACATAGTTCTCCGACAAACAAAAGGGTACCGGCAGGATAGCCTGCCAGGGAAAACTCGTTTGTTTAAAACAAGGAGGCATCTCACCTCTGCATGGACATATACATGCATGGGTTCCCGGCAAGATTCATCTTTTTCATTAATATGCTGATACAAGTACAAGCATCACAGAACACAAACATGGACTCAAGAGATTACATTAATTGAATTAAAATTTGGCAAATGCCTAACAAGTTTAAGATTAAAAAAAGATAAGTGCCCCATAATGCCCTTTCTTGTCCCTCCCTTCATAGGCACGGCCGTCGAAGCCGAGGAGGGAAAAAGGAGCGCCTGGGCAGAAGCCCAGCCCGCACCCCTCGTGCTCCAGGAGAGGTAGCCCGGCGGGAGCGGGAGAGCACCGGGGAACGCGTCGATGGAGAGCATGGCGGAGGCGACCCGTTGACCACCGCCACCAGGGCCAGAAGGGCTCGGCAGGGCAAATAGAGCTGCAGCCCGAGAGGAAGCCTGCCGAGGTCCAGCTGGGGGACTGCTGTAGTGTGACAGCCTGGTTTTTGCCCTCTTCTCTTTGCCTAATTTTCAGTTGGTTTGGTTTTGAAATTTGGAGTTTTGAATCTTTTCAGATGGACTTAAACACTTGGGTACCCCTTGACCTTCACCCAAGTGCCTCATTTCCCTCTGTAACTATCATTTCCTCTCTGGTTCACCCCAAAATAATATTTTGAATATTTTTCTTAAAGGAAAATATTCATCCTAGCTAGCTCAATGTGCTCCAAAGCAACCCCAATTTTTCTTGCCCACAAAAATCTGAGAAAATTCCCAAATATTCATTGAACCCTATGGCACCTTCCTGAGCAAAAATATTTCATCACTTTTTGGAATATTTTTGCTACAGAAAATATTTTCTGTTCTGGACAGAAATGGTAGGTTCTACAGCAACTACCATTTTACTTGCTCCATTGTGGCTGATTTTTCTTGTGCATCATCACCTTAGTAGATGATTGCTAACCTCCAAATCCCAGCTCCCAACTCTCAGTAGTTTGACGACAGTAAGCTCTTAGAGTTACTGACCAGAAACTTACCAGGAAGTTGAAATCCATTCTACTGCGTCTGAGCTCAAACCAAAGCGTGGTAACCTCTTAATCTACCACAAACTACACGCCAAACATGAAGTTTGGGCTTAGGTCGGCCTGAGGTCAGAGTTCATGCGGTTACCGCGTTCGTCCAGGCGTGCTGGCATACGGCTGTCGCGCTCTGCATCGCGCCCGCGCCTCTGTTACTCGCGTGATCGCTTCCCCGCCTGCCAAACCTTGCCAAACTTTGCCATGATCTTCGTCCCGACCTTCTTAACTCTCTCCTGGCGCTCGCTGATGCTGGAGCCCGCTGCAGCGAGCACGGGCGCGGTCCGGCCAACACAACAGCAGCATCGCAGACTGCTCGCTGACACCTTCGCCTCGCATGCTCGTCTCCGCCGCCCACGCCTCCCGCATGAGCTGCGCCGCCATCCCCTCGCCATCGACACCGCTTAAATGCGCCGGGCGCCGTGTCTAGGTGTCCTCCGGTGGAGCCCGATCCCCTCTCGACGCTCGGCTATAAATAAAGCCCTCCCCAGCTTCCTCGAGCATCATCCACTCCTCACACACACCCCACAAACTCGTAGAAAGCCGTAGCCCGGCCAGGCAGGTCGCGGGCCGCCGTCCCCGAGCTCGAGCTCATCGGCGATCCCCTCGGGTCGACTCTGCAGCTCCAGCCCCTCCCAAGCTCGGGCCACCCTTCCAGGGCCTCCGCCGTGCCTCGGTGGTGCCGTTCCGCCCGGTTGGAGCCCCTGGTGTCGCTTCTAGTCGACGTCGTCTTCGACTCCAGCGACCTCTACTTCCTGTCGCCGCTGGAGAGGTTGTTTCTGACGCCGTTCGACCACCCCTAGCTAACCTACGGGTACGGACAGGTGCGCCTCCGTCACCTCTTTCGATCCCTCCCTCTAGTTCGGGCCAAAAAGCCCTCCTAGCCGGCGTGTCCTCCAGCGAAGTCGCGCCGTCCTCTGTTTCCCTCTCCCCTCCCTCTCACCTAACTAGCGGGGCCCGCTAGTCTGCCACTCTGTACGCGTGCGAAGCGGTACGAGTGGTGGCGCCCGCTAGGTTTACGCCTTCGACGTCACCCCCCCCAGTTCTGTTTTATTTTAATTCAAATTTAATTATGTCAAGAGAGCATGTTATGACCTATTTATTTCCGATGATATATGATGCATATATTTGTGTTGCACTTTCATGGCATGTTATGACACCGGTTACTTTCACGTTAAGTTGAACCTGCTAATAACTCAACTTAAATATATCGTTGACTGGGTCATGGTGCCACTGAATCGAGTTTTCCGAGTGCAACCACATTTGCCTTTATTGGAAGGCCTTTATTAGGTCCGTTGTCATGCCTCTGGTCGGTGCCTCCAATGAGGGAAGGTTATGGGTGTGCGGTACCCTGGCCCGGTAAGCAGACATAACTTTGTGCGCCCGTTGTTGATGTTATGGTACCTTGTCCCCATTTGGGACCGTTTATGTTTTGCCACGACGGTGGCTATTGGTGTCTTTGGTAGACACGGGGCCACCTAGGACTAGCCCAGTGGGGAGTGAGTCGGAGTGGCCGAGAGAGTGTCATGGCAATGGAGGGGTTTCGTCGGAATGCCGTTGGTCCACCCGAATGGGAGTGCGAGGCCATGGGTTCCGTGGTGCGGGTACAGTGCGCTACCTCTGCAGAGTGTATTAAATCTATCGATAGCCGAGTCCACGGTTACGGACACACTCGAAAGTAGGTCACACCATGGGTCAATGTTTAAATTAATCTTGCACACTAAGTTACGAACGTCGCACTATTGAGAAGATGATGGTGGGTAAACCAATTTGATGTTTGATCGTCGGAAAGATCACCGTTTGAGACCAAGTGTTCGTCATGGTTGTCATCGCCGAAAAGATCACCATTTGGTTACAAGGTAACCCGATCCAAGACCATGAGGTTGGTCCGTTTGTGATCCAAGAGCGATCACCGTTGGTAAGCAAGTCCAAGGGAATTTTATCACGAGATCATGATCACAGCATGTATGATATGTTGTTGCATTGCTAATTGGTTAAGTATCATGATATTGTTTGTCATTATGTTTATGTTTGTTGTGAGCTTGCAAGTACATTCAATGTACTGACTTGACGTGTCATGCCAGCTTTCAGGAAAGTCTCATTGGAAAGGAGTGATGTCCTAGTCTAGATCGTGTCCACATCGGTGTCCATGTGCTATGGAGTTCCACTACGACGTTGTTCTGCTGCCACGTAGTTGTTATGATCGAGGCCCCTTTATGTTCACTAAATAATGTACATATTGTTCAGCCGCACCGTGTGTGCCGCTTGGCCTCGCAACCTATTGTAATGTAAACTATGATCCGCTAACATCAATAAAGCGGTTGTTTTCTGTACCAAGATGTTGTGTGTTGCCAGAAGACATGGTCTCTGGGCTCGTAATGAATGGTAAACCGGTTGCTCTCAGCCGGGGTGCCACAATGCTTGGTACTTGGTATCAGAGCCGCACTGACTATAGGCCACGCTAGACTACGACGTGTTAACCGGACGTTATTTACGAGTTTAAGTTGAGTGCCGGTAGCATTTGTAGCTGGTTGTTGCATTGTATGCAGTCGTTTTACTTTTATGCTAACCTGCTAATGGTTGTGAGTGTAGATGGCTCCAGTAGCCAGATCCGCGCTGGGCTTGCACTCGATGCCGCACGTCACCGCATCTCCTTCGTAACGTGTGGCGTTGGCTGTACCCCCTCGGTGACGACCCAGTCTATCGTGTGTATCGGGAGCGTATTGCAGACTCAGTGTACGAGTATCACGCAGTGGTTACTCTGCGCACCAGTTCCGATTCCAGCACTTACACTCGTACCTCCCGGAGCGATTTTGCTTCTACCGCTTCTCAGGTTGTCTAGTTTGCTGGATTCAAGGTCCTTGTCGAGCTTTGTTATAACGAGGTCCGGATGCAGAACCACCCAGGTTTCTACTACTATCCCTCTTTGCACGACAATGGTCGTGACCATTTTCCTATCATTGATCCGGAGTCTGATAGTGTTGCTAGCCACCTTTCCCGTTATATCACTGCTAGCTATCTTATGATCCACGAGCTGGCTCGAGAGCTGACTCGTGCTTGTACTGCTTTAGCCTCTACTAGATCTGTCACTACTCCATCCTCTACGGGATTTACTCCTTATATTCCATCCAGCTCTAGTTCCCCTATTTCACCGGTTACTCCTCCGAGTAGCTTGGGCACCTCGACCATGAATCCTCTCAGTGCTCCTGCTGTGTGGGTTTCACTTCTCACTACTCCTGTAGCCTCGATGCTTCACCCTGCACCTGCCCCGGAGGGAGAGCCCTCGAGGCAGCATCGTCATGTTACCTTTAACCCGGAGGTTTCAGTTAACCTTGTTAGTTCAGGATCCGAGTCCGCTTCAGGAGAGGACCCTGCAGCACCAGCAGAGCAGTAGAGCTTCTGAGTGTCCGCAGTTGTCGGGATGATGTAAGGATGTAGTCGTACGAGTCATGATGTTCCATTTCATGTATGAGAGTAGTTGAACCTGGCATGATGTTTATCTTTCATGTATGAGTCTATGTATAATTATGTTGGAACTCTATTTTATTCGTCGTATTTTCTTTGTTATTTCATTTTCTCTCGGGATTTGTTGCTGGCTTTTCCCCAATTTATTTTTGGATGTTTCTCATCTCGGTTGCGTTGTCTTGGGAAAATCCACAATAGGATGACGCGGGGAGGCAGCAGTAGCGACGCTCATGCGGATACTCCTGCTCGTTGTTCCGCACGACAGGCAGAACACTCCCCCGAGCCATACGTTCCACCACCGCCTCCACCGCCAAATCCGTCCTCCACAGAGCAAATTCTGCGTATGTTTGAGGAAAGAAGGAATAATGATCTGATTGAAATATTAAGGAGTGTGCAAGCTGTGGTTGGACAAAATGGAAATCAGAACGGTCATCACTCCAAGCTGTCGATTTTCAAAGAACCAAGCCTCCCACTTTCAACAAAGTTATTGATCCCTTGATGCGCATTTATTGGTTGCGAACCATTGAGAGGAAGCTCGAGATTGCTCGTACTGAAGAAGATGATAAAGTTCCATTTGCAACCCATTATCTTGAAGGCGCTTCTGCCATATGGTGGGAAAATGCAAAAGCCATGTGGCCTGCTGATGAAGAAATCACCTGGGCAAAATTCAAGGATCAGTTTCGGAAATATCATATTCCTACTGGAATTATGAAGGTTAAGCAGCGTGAATTTCTCGTGCTCCTTCAAGAAAATCAGTCTGTGGGTGAATATTTGCAAAAGTTCAATCATTTGGCCTGTTACTCTCTTTATGACGTGGCCACCAAAGAAAGAAAGATTGACAGATTTCTTGGGGGATTAAACCCGCAACTCTGATGTACCCTCGGTATGTTTGATTTCCCAGATTTCCAAACTCTGGTAAACAAGGCTTTCATTGCTGAAAAGGAGCACAAGATCGTATCAGGAAACAGGCCTGCCAATAACGATCACAAGTGCAAGTTCGAGCCAAGGAAGGAAGGGCGGGCAGTGCAAAGGGCTCGTACCTGACAGCATACTCAGGTGGAATACAAACCCAATTGGCAACAGAATGTTAACAAGACCACCACACAAGTCAAGAATGTCGTGACCAACCCGGTGTGAGACGAGTGCCAACAATACAATTCTTGCTTCAATTGTGGGCAAACCGGACATTATGCCAGACAGTGTCCCAAGAACAGCAAGGCAAATGCCCTATTCAGGCCACAAGTCAACTTTATGGAGTCATGCCCTACCCAGCAAAACATCACTGGGAACGTTCATCACCTCTCCGCAGATGAAGCCCAAGAGAACCCCGAAGTCGTCATTGGTATGTTTTCTGTTAATAACATACCTGCCGAAATTTTATTTGACTCTGGGCTTCCCACTCTTTTATTTCGTGGAGTTTTGTTGCCCAAAACAAATTTCCTTGTTTGCTTTTGGGCAAGAATATGCTGGTACAATCCCCGGAATCCTTAATCCAGAGCAATCTGGTCTGCCGTAATCTGGAAATCAATATCAACGGAGCCCGTTTTCCAACTACCTTGATAATCATTGAGTCTGTAAAGTTTGATGTTATCTTGGGTATGAATTGGTTGACCCAATGTCAAGTATGCATAAACTGCGCGACCCGAGAAGTCACTTTGACCAGTCAAGAGGGGCAGAATACCAAATTCCATCCTCGCAGAAGCATACCCAAGAAAGAAATGGTTTTCACCGCTATGGCTGGTGAGTTGGAATTAATTCATGTGGTCAGTGAGTTTCCTGATTGTTGGCATTCTGGGAACAGGGGTCCCCAGACTTGCCTGCCTGCGGCTCACGGTGTGGCTAAGCTAGCAGGTCGTACGGCCCATCTTCATAAACAAGGCATCCAAGACCCTCGCGAGGGTCCAAACCTCGCGAGGTGGACGACACAAGACCTCCTCTGGAGTGGCCTAGACAGGCAGGCTCACAAGGAGAGGAGATATCAAGGCGGGGCGAACTTCACGAGGCTCTCATGACGTGAGCCATGACGAACGACACCAGGCGGGCACCAGCACGCGCAGCGTCCTTATTTCCTCTTTAGTGCTAAGGAGGCCAGCGCAGGCGAAGAGTACCGAGGCATCAGGCAAAGGTTTCTATTGGTGCAATGATACCAAGACCAGGAGGACAGCAAGACGGAGGTCATCGTGGAGCCCAAGACGGCGTCACCACAAGAGCTTTTCGCAGGCGAAGACCACTTTTGTCAGGATAGCTTGTACTAGCTGTCCCCCTTCAAATTTGCCCGCCGTTGTCGGCTCCTTTCCTGCTCGATATTTGGGAAGAGGACCAGGGCCTATATAAGTAGAGCTAGCCACCATAGTAGAGGCATCTCATCTTAGCTTGATCCAACCCGATCGAGAGCCTACCCTAGCCACAAGAACACCTCAACCTCAGGAGGCTGTTCTTCCCTTGTACTGTTCTTCATCATCCCAAGAGGTAATCCACCACCACCACACCGGAGTAGGGTATTACACCACAACGTGGCCCAACCAAGATAAACCTCGTGTCTTTCTCGTGTTATGAAGTCTGCCGAGTTCGCCCACGAGATCTTAGCGAGCTAGGGCGAGATCGGTAGGAGGGAAAGACTTCGCAGATCCCAGTGTTCAACCTTAAGGGTTTGCCGAACCCCACATCCGACATTTGGCGCTAGGTAGGGGTGCGCCAGCTTCCTTCCATCAGCTTCGCGCCCGTCACTCCGCTGCCTCCATGGCGGATGCTCGCTGCTCGAGCTGAGCGTCAGGCTGCCCTCACAGCCCGCGTCGCTCAGACGGCTCCCGTCGGCGGGCCACCTCGTCGTTCTCCGTCTCCCGCCGCCAACGTTGCCATCGGCCCGGCGGGGAACGAGCAGCAGGCGTCCTCACTGCACCCTTCGGTGCGGCAGGACGGCCGCACCGCCACTCCATCGCTGACCCCTACCGGTTCTTTGTCTCACGCGCGCCGCGCTCCTCGCGGCGAACGAACTCCTGCGCTACCGCCCCGTCGACGACATCTATGAGGAGTGGCTCGACCACGTCGCCGAGCTCGTCCGAGCCGCAAGGGGCTCCCCAGCGCCGTCCCTCTCTCTACCTCCCCCTCAACCATCCATGGGCGACGAGGCTCATGGCGTGCCTCCACCACCACTACCTCAAGACGGTGCCTTGGCACCAAGGCACGCGGCTCCGCGGTGTGATCCACCACGCCCGGTGCCCGTGCGCGAAGAGAGAAGCTGCCAAGAAATCCCGCGGCCGCGAGAAGCTGCACCTGCACTTCCGCTGCCTCGTCAAGACCGCGCGCCGCCTGCGGCGGCGCCGTGGACCTCGCCCAGACCAAGCTCCACCTCCGAAGCGGGCCCCGGCAACCACGGCCGGCTGCCGCGCCTACACCCCCAAGCTGCGTAGCATCGCCTGGCCAGGCAAGTTCAAGCCGGATCTGTCTCCTCGCTACGACGGCACTGCCGACCCCGTGGAGTTCCTGCAGCTCTATGAGCTGAGCATCGAAGCGGCCAATGGCGACGAAAAAGTCATGGCGAACTGGTTTCCCATGGCTCTCAAGGATGGAGCCTGCTCCTGGCTCCTGAACCTGCAGCACGGCTCAATCTCCTCCTGGGACGAAATGCGTGACCGCTTCGTTGCCAACTTCCAGGGCACTCGCGACCGCCCGCCGGCCGCGGGTCATCTACGCCGCATCAAGCAACAACCAGGAGAGACCCTCCAGAAGTACATCCAGCGCTTCAACAACACTCGCCTCAAGATCCCCAAGGTCACGGATGAGGCCATCATCTCCGCGTTTTCCGACGGTGTCCGTGACGTCAAGATGAAGGAAGAGCTCGCTATCCACGAGGAACTCTGCACCTCCCAGGAGCTATTCAACCTGGCGACCAAGTGTGCAAGAGCTGAGGAGGGGCGTCTCTCTCTCTCTCTCTTAGAGCTGCCAGCCGTGGGCGCAGAGGAGAAGAAAACCAAGGCCAAGGACGTGAAGTGCAAGGCGGCAGTTGTGCTCGCAGCGGAGCCCGACACCAAGCGGGGCAGAGATCTGCCCGAGTCGTCTAAGAACAGCCGACCGTTCTGCGCCTTCCACAACCTGAACACCCACAACACCAGCGACTGTCAAGAGCTCAGAGCCATACGAGAAGGGCGCTTCGGTCGACGCCCTGAGCGCAACGACCGGGGATACGGCCGAGGAGGAGGACGAGGAGATGGACGCTGGGACGACCATGGCCCGCGCCAGGAATGGCGCGACAGGCCTCGCGAGGACCGCTGGTAGGACCAACCACGCGAGGGCGCATGGAGGGACCCGCCTCGTGAGGATCGCCCTCAGGGCAACACCGGTCTTCCCCCACTGCCGCCACAAAGAAGGAACGACAGCCACCACCAGGACGAGGGGGCTAGGGGCTTCTAGGAGCCGCGTGCAATCGCTTTCATCTTGGGCGGCGCCCTGGCCCCAGAATCTTAGCGCATCTTCAAACAGTTCGCTCGCGAGGTGAATGCGGTGCTCCCCAAGCTCGAGGCCACGCGCCCGCTCAAGTGGTCCCAATGCGCCATCACTTTCAACTCGGTAGATCAGCTCAAATGCGCGGCCATCGCCGGTGCCCTCCCGATGTTGTGTTCCCCAGTCATCAGCAATGTGCAGCTCACCAAGACCCTCATCGACGGCGGTGCAGGGCTCAACGTCCTGTCCATCGACACGTTCGACAACCTCCAAGTGCCATACGAGAAGCTCCAGCCTACCAAGCCTTTCTCAGGATTGACCGACGGTTCCACCACACGGATAGGGCAGGTCCGCCTGCCTGCCACCTTCGGGGAGCACAAGAACTACCGCACCGAGCTCATCGACTTCGACGTCGCGCACATCCTGAAAGTGCGTTATATCGACTAGAGGGGGGTGAATAGGTGACTTTTTTGAATTCTTCACTGAGGAATTTGCCGTAGAGGAAATTCCTTAGCTAAGAACTACTTGCAGCGAATAAGTACTCGAAGTAAGCATAAGAGAATGCGGCATGGTCATCATGATGAAATGAAGACAATCAAAGAGTACAGAAAGCGTAAACACAGATAACACAAGATGAAGACAAACAGATCAAGAATTGAACTGAGGAAATTGAGAAAGTCTTCACCAAAGTCTTCAAACACAGATATGAACGAACACTCAACACAAGAATGAGGAAATGAAAGAGTTGAGGAAATAGAACCAGTTAGGTTGGTGAAGACAATGATTTGGTAGACCAGTTCCAACTGCTGTCTCAGCTTATACGTCTGGTTGGAGCGGCTGAGTATTTAAACTCGAGGACACACAGTCCCGGACACCCAATCGCGAGCACGCAGCTCAGACACCAAGTCCTCACCGATTCTCCTTGAACTAAGGTCACATGCACTCGCCCAATCACTCGTGGTAAGTCTTCAGCGACTTCCAAACCTTCACAGACTTGGTCACTCGGCGATCCACAATTCCTCTTGATGTTCTAGACCATGACGCCTAACCGTCTGGAAGAAGCACAGTCTTCAAAGGTAACAAGCGCCGGATCCACGCAGGATCAATCTCTTCAAGGATGCTCAATCACTTTGGGTTTGTAGGGTTTGGTTTTGGGTTTTCCTCACTGATGATTTTCGCCAAAGTCCTCGAGGATGGGTTGCTCTCAAATGACAAGTGTCAAGTTCTTCGAGCAGCCAACCAGCTAGTGGTTGTAGGGGCGGCTATTTATAGCCTAGGGAGCAGCCCGACATGATAAGACATAAATGCCCTTCAATGATATGACCGTTAGGTGGATAAGATATTTTGGGACAGTGGCGCAAGAAGACAAGAACGGTCGGAAATTTGACTCTCAAATTCCTCGTGGCTATCATGTTCCTCATCGTAGGCAATCCAGACTGGCGAATTCCTAACTCCTCGGTCGAATAAATTCTCAACACTGTAAGAACTTCGCCTCTCACATCAAGAAATTGACTGAACTGTATGAGATTTCCAAAGGCTTCACTCAAGGGATTGGTAGGTGTAGGATTTTGAGTTGAGCATCACATGGAAATTTTTCCTTAGTATTTCCTCGACCCCTTTAACAAAGACGGTGTTTCCTATGACTCAAGAAAGAGAAAACGAAACTACGAAAACAAAAGTCTTCACGCTTCATGTTCCTCAAATGAATACCAAGTCTTCAAGGTCACACCAATTTCTTCACTTTCAAAGTCTTCGTAAAGTCTTCGAATATCAAAGTCTTCAACAAGAACTTCATTTTAGGGTCGACTTTCTCTGTAAATATCAAACTCCTCATAGACTTATAGACCTGTGTACACTCATAAACACATTAGTCCCTTAACCTATAAGTCTTCAATACACCAAAATCACTAAGGGCACTAGATGCACTTACAATCTCCCCTTTTGGTGATTGATGACAATATAGGTTAAGTTTTCAACGGGATAAACATATGAAGTGTAAATACTGATATTGAGGAATTTGATTGCAAGATATAGAAGAACTCCCCTCAAGATGTGCATAGTGAGGAATTTGCTTTTGAGGCAATGCACATTTGAAGAGTTGAATCATGGAGATCTCCCCTATATCTTGTAATTCATACACGATTTGACATATAATATGAAGAATTTGAAATGCATGATGAAATATGGTGATCGATGTAATTCAGCATGCGGCATTAACATATAATGAGGAATAAGCATGCAGAGGAACACATCAAAAGTATCGAGCACCATCGGTTTTAAGATTACAACTCGATCCAATAAAAGTTTCGTAAGAACGAGAGTTGTAACTTAGCAAAAAAAATGTATATGGGCGTATCAATAGACCCGCTTGAAGATTAACTCAAATTTCTCCCCCTTTGTCATCAAATGACCAAAAGGATTGAAACTGAGGATTAACGCCCCTGAAGAATTTCAAGTTGATGAAGGAGCGCCAGCGTTGTTGGGGTCGGTTGTCGTAGTAGGGCCTGCCGCAGTTGTCGCCCAAGTCTTCATTTTCATCGTTGTCTCGCGATGAAGAATAGGAGCTGGCCACCAAGGAAGGAACTTTGACCTTCTTGTATTTCTTCGGTGGAGGTGCGACTACCAAATTCTTCCTTGAGACCCATTGTCTTCAGCCTTCCGCTGTAGACATTAGAAAGAACAGCCCAAAAGCGGTTGAAGGTTTCATGGAGGTAGTATTGGTTTTTCTTCACTGCATTGTGTGTAGAGGTCATGTTGTGAAGAATTGAACCAAACTGACGCTTGACCCATTTATGATTGCGATCAACCTTCTGATGAAGACTGAGGAGTAACTCACGATCACCATCACCCCGGTGCCGTGGCTTGAGGATTTTGCTTGGTTGTATTGGCGGCAGAGTCATGTGTGGCGAGTCATCATTGGTGGAGTAGGATGCAGCTTTGCTAAATTGACCATCCAATGGACGAATGCCTTCATCTATCACAGCAGTTGCCTTGCCCTTGTCATCACCGAGGAAAATGTCCGCTTGAGGACTTCAATTGGAGGCAAGTAGCTGCAGTGGTTCGTAGTATCAGCCTTGTAATTGAGTGAAGACCTTGTCCCGATGAACCTCATAATCCATGGTGCATAAGGCTTCAGCTCAAAAGGTGACATAGCAATGTTTGCCGAGTCCTCATGAAGAAATCATGGAAGTTGACGGAACGCCATGAATGATATTGAAAAGCATATTCTTCATGATGCCAACGACTTCTTCATCATTTGAGTCGTGGCCTTTGATAGGACTCATTGTCTTCGCTGAAATCCGATAGACAGTCCGAGGCACATATAGTAATTCCTTGACGAGGAATTTGGTTCTTGGGCCTGCCCTCGCTTCAAAGGCTTCATCAAGACTTGCACATAGTGATTTGAAAGCTCAGTTCGTTGTAGATATAACGAGCACCATCAAGTGGAGGATCGAGTGGTAGGGCACGGCAATTCAGTTGTCGGTGCCTTGTAGTGAGTGTTTTCGCACATCCAGCCTAATACCCATGAGTTCACATCTTCAGCGCCTCCGTGATGTGCAGCGTCACATAGAATTGAAGAATGAGTTCTTCATTCCAATCACGTATATCAAGCAGAAATTCGAAGTCCCGCATCGTGAAGAACACCGAGGACCGCTCAAGCCCGGCAGAGATTCCATGTCCACATGAGGAATATGTGCATGATCAAGACTTTGTCTTTGTTGAACAAAGACCGAGGAATAGAAATTGGCTTGACTAGCAGTCCGTAAACGCCTTTTCCTTATGCGAGCAGAATCATATGGATTGTAATCATGAAGAATACGTGTTCGCCAAGAAATCTTCAGCCTTGACTTTTGCTTTGTTGAGAATGGATTCTTTGGCTTTGGCAGTGGAGTGTTAGTGAGTTGCATCACGACCTCGAATCGCAATCTCAGGTTCTTCAGCCGAGGAATTTCTGGTTCCTCTACATGTGCAGTCCGAGGATCAGCAGAAGCAGGTTCATCAAAGCTTAGTGGCTGGAATTTCTTCATGTACACATGAAGTGGGATGAGTTTCTTCAGAGCCCATTTGAACTGTTGGAGCAGGGGACTGAGGAATCTGTTGAATTGGGGTGAAGAGTGGAGAATTTGGATGCTGACTTTCCAAAAAGTCATCGCTCATCACCGGGTTGTGCTTCCAATGTCCACATCTTCTTCAATTTCTCAACACCGCCTCTTCACCGTGAACCGAGGCATAGGCGAGGAAATGATTGGGGTTGAAGGGATAGCTTCCACTTCAATTTCTTCATCAATCTGCTCTGACGAAGCAGCAGACTGATTTTCTTCATCAGATCCGCTTGGGATCTCATAATCTTCACCAAAAGGAACAAGGTCCTTTGATGGCACGGAGGAAATTGGAACAACATCAATAGGATTTTCAAAAGAGCTGGTCATTGGCTTCATTTTCTTCGCAGCCGAAGAATTTGACGCAGCTGATGCTTTCCGTTTCTTCACTGCAGCTCGTTCTGCAGCCTTGGTCTTCTTCACATCAGATGCAGATGGAAGAATTGGAGTTGGTGTTGGCGCAGGAGGAGCCGAGGAATCTGGTTGATTTTCCTCAGCGAATCGATGCAGCTTGTTCTCGACTTGTTCAGCTTTTCAGCGCACCACTAGTGGATGCCCGGCAATTTCTTCAAATGGGCTGGAATGGAGTCATCAGCCCCGAACTAGCATTTTCTTCAGCAGCTCTGAACTTCATCACAGCCAGACAGCCTCGGTCGGCTGAGCAGAGGCTCCACCGAGGAATTTCTTGTTGCGCTGGGGCTGCAACATTGGTGAACTTCTTCGTCAGTTGATTTAATCTGACTTTGGCTCCTTGCCAATCAGCATAATAGGAGTCAAATTTGTCGCCGAGGGCTTTGATGTCACCGCATCTTGATAAGTTCTTCGCTTGTCATCTTGACAACGCTTTTTCTTCAGCAGCTTTCTTTTTTCAGATCGCGATTTCTTGATCTCTCTCGCCAGATCAAATTTCCATTTCTCCTCTTGGATGAAATGAGTCAAGATGTGACTTTGACCAGTGTCGATTGAAGTCGACATAGGAGTGTTTGGGTCCTTGTGCCGTAGATCAATGTAATCTAGGATCGCTTCTTGATCCAAAGAAGAAGGGCACATGTGTGCCTTTGGCTCTAGCGGCCCTTTCTTGGCGGTCTCGATGATTTCCGCAAGTTCATCATCATCAGCCTCATCATCTTCGTGTGGCTCTTGGAAGGCGACTGCTTCTTCTTGGGACTTGGCCGAGGACCTCGCCCACTGTAGCCTTAGTCTTCAGCATAGTCGGGCCAGATGAAGAATTTGGTGCAGCTGAGGAACTTGCTGAAACACCAGAGGCAATGGAGATGCCTTCAGTCCTTTGGCACGTGGCCAAATGCACAGGTGCTGAGGACTTTGTCGGAACTGCTGAGGATTTTGTAGGAGCTGCTGAGGACTTGAGAGGAGCTGAGGATTTGGGAGGAGCAGGAGCAGCATGAGGAATTGGCCGTGAGGGCAGAGCTGAGGAACTTGGCCGTGAGGGCACTGTTGGTGAAGCACTTGGCTTGTGTGCGGGCTTCTTTGCCATAGATTTTCTTGGCTTGACAGAGGCCTCAGTGGCAGCAGCAGTAGCAGAGTCCTCATTAAATTTCCTCACTGCCTCGTTGGCTTGTCTTGCCAATTTGGCTTGACGCTGGCCCATTCTTCAGAAAGTCCTCACCATGCTTGATGTCGGTGGGGTCACTTCTTGACCAGTGCCAATGGAGCTCTTGGGCATGGAGGATTGAGAGCGAATTTCTTCATGTACTTTGGAGTTACATATCTGTACTCCCTCCATTCCCTTGCCCATCTCCGTTCAATCCTTTGAATGCGCACCTTGCGCTGATAATTGTTTTCTTTGCCGTACTCGGCTTCATCAGAAGTGCAATAATCAGCATAGATTTCCTCAGGAATCTCAAACGCAGTCATGACCTCAGGCCTCTTTCCTCCTTTCTGTGGCTTCTTTCCTTCTGCCATATTCTTCAGATGAGGAATTTGAACAATCGAATTCTCTGAAGAAATATGCAACTTTTCTTCGAGGAACGCTGTAAATGAGTTAAGTTGATGAGAACCTAGTGATTCAGCAGCGGACATGAGTACCTGTGAACAGAGTATAGTTGCGAGGAATTTGGAGAGGTCATATGCGTTCTCAGAAGGTTTTTAAAAAGAACTAGTTTGAGGAATTTGACCAGATGAGCCTTGAAGAATTTCACTAAGCGATCTTTGTCTTAGGTTCCAGAGTTGTATAGATCAAGAATCCACACAATTGAGGAATCTTGAAGAAAATCATTGCTTACAGAAACGAATCAAGAGCATGTTTTGTTTGAGGTGTTCATATGTGTGAAGACTTGAAGAATAAACACCTTTGAAGATTTTCAGGAAGGTTTGAGAATCAAAGCGAGTAATAAAAGTAACTTTTAATTACCCGAACTGAAGAACACGAAGAACTGAGAAGAACAGATGGGAAGTTTGTCAGGTTAGATCTTCCACGCCCTAACTCGGCGGAGGAAGACAGCTACGGCGGCGGCGGAGTGAAGATTTCCGCGGTCGGCGCGAGTACGACGGCGACGAGGTCGAGGCAGTGAAGCTCTTCCTCACCGGCAACGATGGAGAAGCGGCGGCGCTTAGGGTTTGAGAAGCTCGAGAGAGAGAGAGAGCGTCGAGCGGAGTAAAGGAAGTGAGGAAGGGAGAGGGGTATATATAGCCACGGTGAAAAACTGTTCGCTCAAGATTTGGGACTAACGTGCCTGCACTTCTTCTCATTCGCTGACATGTGTCACCCACGCATCGAGAAGTGGAGATTGTGTTAGATCGTGGTGAATAGATAAATCTATCATGGAATGCGGAACGGTTTGAGCGGCAAAAAGAAAGTTTGATAAGATCAGTTTTAAGGTTCCGTCGCAATTTCTTCAAATTGACAAGGACACAAAGAAGATTTTGAACGAAGTTTCAAATAGAACGCATATGAAGAATTTGTGAATAGATTGGGTTGAGTATAGCATAGAGGGGAAGGGTCCCATCACATTCACTTAGCAAAAAAACGACTTGAAGAAATAGCCATAAGTGAATGTCAGAGAGGACATAAACCCATATATATATATAGCCAATGAAGAAAAACGACGGAAACAAAGGAAGATTTTGCAAAGTTGAAGAATTTGAAAACTCAAGAATTTCAAAACTGAGGAAAACCCAAATTGAAGATTTTCAACTTTGGTGGTGGCGTGTCCCATCAGATAAGAATGATGATTTCAGACACCGCTGCATAATTGTCGAGGGTTCTCAAAATCAAATTCTTCATTAATTTCTTCACACTTAGAGTGTTATTCTTCATTGATTGAAGAAAACGCTTCTTCATGTGTTGCACGCCTAAGTCATCAATTTTGCATAAGTGTCGGATGTGTGTCCTTTTCAAAGAACATTCAAGATTCTAAGATATTTAGCTCACACCGCAACTTGCTAAATCTCTTCTCATCCAAGGGCTTTGTGAAGATATCGCAAGTTGTTCTTCAGCCTTCACATGCTCGATGGAGATGTCGCCTTCAACACATGATCACGAAGAAAATGATGACGAATTTGAATGTGCTTTGTCTTCGAAAGTGCTGAACTGGTTGTGAGCAATCTTGATGGCACTCTCATTGTCACAGAGAGAGGCACATTCTTCACGTTGATTCCGTAGTCCTTGAGAGTTTGCTTCATCCACAGAATTGAGCACAACAAGAGCCAGCAGCAATGTATTCAGCTTCCGCAGAGACAAGGATACGCAGTTCTGCTTTCTTCGAGGACCAATGCATCAAAGATCGTCCGAGGAAATGACAAGTACCAGATGTTGACTTGCGGTCCACACGATCACCAAAGATAGTCGAGTCGTAATATCCAATGAGATCAAAAGTAGAGCCCTTGGGGTACCATAATCCTAGTGTTGGTGTGTGAGCTAGATATCAAGAATATGCTTCACAGCCTTATGGTGTGATTCCTTCGTGTAGCTTGAAATCGGGCACACATGCAAACACTAAGCATTATATCTGGCCTAGATGCACATAAGTACAATAAAGAACCAATCATGGAGCGGTATACCTTGTGATCAAGTCAATACCATTTTCATCAAGGCATAGATGGCCATTTGTGGGCATAGGAATTTTGACGCTTTTGCAATCTTGCATGCCAATTTCTTCAGACATCTTTGAGGTATTTCTCCTGAGATATGAATATGCCATTGTGTTGTTGATGAATTTGAAGACCTAAGAAGAATTTCAACTCTCCCATCTTAGACATTTGATATTCTTCACTCATCATATAGGCAAATTCATCACTATAACGTTGGTCAGTACAGCCAAAGATAATATCATCAACATATATTTGGCACACAAACAGTTCACCATCATATGACTTAGTAAAGAGAGTAGGGTCGAGTGAACCGGGTGTGAAGCCATTCTTCACGAAGAATTCCTTCAATGTATCATACCACACCCGTGGGGCCTGTTTGAGACCATAGAGGGCCTTGTTGAGTCTGAAGACTTTGTCGGGATTCTTTGGATCTTCAAAACCTGGGGGTTGAGCAACATATACTTCTTCCTCAAGATTACCATTGAGGAATGCACTTTTCACATCCATTTGATATAAGATGATATTATGATGGTTAGCATAAGCAAGTAATATGCGAATAGCCTCAAGTCTAGCAACAGTGCAAAAGTTTCATCGAAATCAATTCCTTCAACCTGTGTGTAGCCTTGAGCTACAAGTCGTGCCTTATTCCTTACCACAAGGCCATTTTCATCTTGCTTGTTGCGGTAGATCCACTTTGTGCCAATGATATTATGCTTGCGAGGATCTGGACGCTTGACCAGTTCCCTGCACATTGTTGAGCTCGAATCGATGTAATTCTTCTTGCATGGCCTGAATCCACTCAGCTCCGAAATGCTTCATCTACCTTAGTGGGCTCTGTGATAGAGACAAAAGCATAGTGCCCACAAAAGTTAGATAAATGTGAAGCTTTTGAGCGTGTGAGAGGACCCGGCGCTCAATGTCATTGATGATCTTGTCAACTTGCATTTCTTTTGCAACGCGAGGATGAGCTGGTTGTCGCCGAGGAATTTGATCAGCATTTTCTTCAAAGACCATTGTCTTCAAAGATTATCTTCAGTGCATCACTCGATGTTCTTCACAGACAGAATGAATTCTTCAAAGAGATTCTTCAAGAGGAATGACATCCTCGCTGCCTTGAATTTGATAGATTCCTCAGAGCTGGTTCATCTAACACGTAGGTAGGTGCTCTCTTTGCAGCCATTAGTTTCATCGAATCAAGACATCTACAGATCAACAATCTTGTGAAGAGCGATGTTGAAGACTCAGAGGTGTGCGTAGTCCTTTCCAGTAACCAAGCATAAACCTTCATGTGCTTTCGTGCCAATTTAGAATTGTGATGAGGATCTCTAATCCAGCATTTAGCAATCAAGACTTTGAAATAACTCACATTGGGTTTCTTGTCGCTGAGGAGTTCATAGGCAGTCTTCTTGAAGAATTTGTGAAGATATACTGCTGATGATGTGGCACGCGGTATCAATCGCATAAATCCAAAAACGACTAGGCGTTTTGTATTCATCAAGCATAGTTTGAGCCACCTCAACAAGAGTTCTATTCTTGCGCTCCCCGACGCCATTTTGCTGAGGAGTATAGGGAGCAGATAACTCATGAGTAATACCAAGTTCATCAAGATAGGCATCAAGACCGGAATTCTTGAACTCAGTCCCATTGTCACTCCTGATGTGTCTGATCTTCACACCAAAGTTGGCCGAAGCCCTCGAGGAAAATCGTTTGAAGACTTCCTGCACTTCATTTTTGTAAGTAACAATGTGTACCCATGTGTAACGAGAATAATCATCAACAATAAAAAGCCATATAGAGATGCATCATTAGTGACTGCTGAGTAATGATTAGGACCAAAGAGGTCCATGTGAAGCAATTCGAATGGACGAGTAGTGGTCATGATAGTCTTCGCTGGATGCTTGGCCTTGGTCATTTTTCTAGCCTCACAGGCTCCACACAAGTGATCCTTGAGGAATTTGACATTTTCAATGCCAATGACATGCTTCTTCTTCGCAAGCGCAGTAAATTCCTCATGCCTCAAGTGACTAAGTCGCCGATGCCATAGCCAGCCTTCAAGCTTTTGCAAGTAGACACACGGCTGGTTGTGGTCCCAGAGAGAAATCAACAATATACAAGTCCCTCTCCTAAAGCCTTCAAGACTTTGGAATTGTCACTTCCATGATCACAACACAAGGATACTTGCCAAAGATGACAACCATATCAAGATCACAAAGCATTGAGATCGACATGAGGTTGTATCCTAAGGACTCAACAAGCATGACTTTGTCCATGTGTATGTCCTTAGAGATCGCAACCTTACCAAGACCCAATACCGACTTTTGCCTTTGTCAAGAAAGATGATATGCTTCAGATGTGACGGTGATAAGGAGTATCCATCAATAGATTCTTGTCACCAATATGTGATTTGTACATCCACTATCGAGGACCCACTCATTGGCTTTGGGTTGATCATCCCGCAGATGAATTAGTGTAACTTACGATCTCATATACTTCATCGCTGAAGAATATGATATCAAGTTCATCGATGAATTTCATCAGTAGTATAATAGATAAGCAAGATGAGGACATGTGAAATGAAAGTTCATTTCTTCATGCTTAGCCTCAAGGCCCTTTCGTGCATTTTTGTCGTGCCCCAAAGAAATTCTTCAGACGTTAAAGCACGCCCGAGACCTGACCTCTGCAGAAGAGGTTAGTTCTTTTCTTCACCACCCACATCTCAAGGGGTGGCAAAGAGTTCATCACTCACGAGCTCCATATGAGAATGGTGGCATAGAGGCCAATCCATTTCGCTTTCACATAAGAGGGGTTAGGTAAGCATATGAATAAGTAGAGAAATTCTTCGAGGACTTATGAACATATTGGTTTGAAGAATAATGAACATATTCATAGCCCTTAGCTCTACCCTCATGAAACAGAGTTGTTAGCACGATGATAATCATATGAGGACATTGATCCTTTTGAGGAATTTGATCCACGTGAGGAATTTGGTCCATATGAGGAATTTGGTCCATATGAAGAATTTGATCTGGGGTTCCTATTCTTCACATGTGGTGTCATGAGGACATTCACCAAGACTTTCAAGGCATTTCTTGGGAACCCAGATTTTCTTCATAGGGGAACTGCTCTCGCAGCTTAGTGCCAACATATCTAGCAAATACTTCACCATTCTGATTTTTGAACAGTTTATAGTTGAGTCAAATGACTCATCGTAAGAATGAGGAGATTCGCATGTAAAGCCAGATAAGTTAGATGGATCAACTGGAGGTCCCGTTGCAGCAACCCATGAGGTTTTGGGATACTGCTCAGGCTTCCAATATGTTCCATCAGCATTGAGTTTCCTCTCAAAGGAAATACCCTCTTTCCTAGGGTTTCTGTTGAGGATCTGCTTTTTAAGCACATCACAAAGAGTCTGATGCCCTTTGAGGCTCTTGTACATGCCTGTCATGTACAATTCTTTCAGCCCTGCATCATCAGTAATACTAGGAATGTTCTCAGATGAGGAATTAGTGATAGCAGAGGCAGGAGAAGAATTTGTAACATTTGAAGAATTTGAACATTCAGGTGAAGAATTAGCAGATTCACGTTCAATGCACTTTAAGCATGGAGGAACAAATTCTTCCTGAGAAGCGCTGATTTGTTGAGCAAGTAATGAATCGCGCCCTTCAAGATCTTCATAACTCACTCTTAGCTTCTCAAGATCTTGCTTTTGAAGAAACTCATAAGAAAGTTTCTCATGATCGATAAGAGAGTGTTATGATGACCTTGAAGGTTGTCAAACCTAGACTCAAGTCTCAAGATTTTCACCGTGGGCTTTAGTGCGATCCATTTCTTCACCTAACATATCATCACTTTTATCTAGCATGTTTTGAACCTTTTCCAAGGCATGTTGTTGTTTGGTGGCAATACAAACAAGCTTGGTATAGCTAGGTTCAATATCATCATCAGATCCATCATCATCAGATTCATCGTCACTATACTCGGATGAGGAACAATCGGTTACCTTGTCACCCTTTGCCATGAGACATGATGCTGAGGATGATGATTCTAGTTCGAAAGTCATCGTTTTGAGAGATTCCTTGAAGTCCTCAAACCAGGGATCATGACGAGTTCGATGACCTTCATAGACGTCGGAGATTCGGTCCCAGATAAGCTTCGCATTGCAGAGATGCATAATGCGCTTGAATTCGTCTCTAGATAGGCAGGAACAGATGATATCCTTCGCCATGATGTCAAGTCGAGTGTACTTGCAAATATCATCTCATCTCGCTTGCTTGCATAGATCAAGAAGACCAATTTCAGTGACGCCCACAGCTCGTTGTCCATTGCCATGAGGCGCTTCTCATCATGGCCTTCCATTTGGGATAATCATGACCGCCAAAGATAGGGCATGTCACTTTCTTCATACCGTGGTCGATATAACTAAAACTCCGTGGTTAAACTAAAATCACGCAGTAACAAGGAGTACCTTGCTCGATACCAATTGAAAGTGCTATATCGACTAGAGGGGGTGAATAGGCATTTTATGAATTCTTCAATGAGGAATTTGCCGTGAGGAAATTCCTAAGTGAAGAACTACTTGCAGCGAATAAGTACTCGAAGTAAGCATAAGAGAATGCGGCATGGTCATCATGATGAAATGAAGACAATCAAAGAGTACACAAAGCGTAAACACAGATAACACAAGATGAAGACAAACAGATCAAGAAATTGAACGGAGGAAATTGAGAAAGTCTTCACCAAAGTCTTCAAACACAGATATGAACGAACACTCAACACAAGAATGAGGAAATGAAAGAGTTGAGGAAATAGAACCAGTTAGGTTGGTGAAGACAATGATTTGGTAGACCAGTTCCAACTGCTGTCTCGCTTGTACGTCTGGTTGGAGCGGCCGAGTATTTAAACTCGAGGACACACAGTCCCCGACACCCAATCGCCGAGCACGCAGCTCAGACACCAAGTCCTCACCAGATTCTCCTTGAACTAAGGTCACACAGACCTTGTCCAATCACTGTGGTAAGTCTTCAGCGACTTCCAAACCTTCACAGACTTGGTCACTAGGCGATCCACAATTCCTCTTGGATGCTCTAGACCATGACGCCTAACCGTCTGGAAGAAGCACAGCCTTCAAAGGTAATAAGCTTCGGATCCACGCAGATCAATCTCTTCAAGGATGCTCAATCACTTTGGGTTTGTAGGGTTTGGTTTTGGGTTTTCCTCACTCGATGATTTTCACCAAAGTCCCTGAGGATGGGTTGCTCTCAAATGACAAGTGTCAAGTTCTTCGAGCAGCCAACCAGCTAGTGGTTGTAGGGGCGGCTATTTATAGCCTAGGAGCAGCCCGACATGATAAGACATAAATGCCCTTCAATGATATGACCGTTAGGTGGATAAGATATTTTGGGACAGTCAAGCCAAGAAGACAAGAACGGTCGGAAATTTGACTATCAAATTCCTCGTATTATCATGTTCTCATCGTAGGCAATCCAAGACCGGCGAATTCCTAACTCCTCGCCGAATAAATTCTCAACACTGTAAGAACTTCGCTCTCACATCAAGAAATTGACTGAACTGTATGAGATTTCCAATGGCTTCACTCAAGGGATTGGTAGGTGTAGGATTTTGAGTTGAGCATCACATGGAAATTTTTCCTTAGTATTTCTCGACCCCTTTAACAAAGACGGTGTTTCCTATGACTCAAGAAAGAGAAAACGAAACTATGAAAGCAAAAGTCTTCACGCTTCATGTTCCTCAAATGAATACCAAGTCTTCAAGGTCACACCAATTTCTTCACTTTCAAAGTCTTCGTAAAGTCTTCGTAATATCAAAGTCTTCAATCAAGAACTTCATTTTAGGAGTCGACTTTCTCTCAGAATATCAAACTCCTCATAGACTTATAGACATGTGTACACTCATAAACACATTAGTCCCTTAACCTATAAGTCTTCAATACACCAAAATCACTAAGGGCACTAGATGCACTTACAGCAGCTCCCCATCCTGGCGAGGATGCTGGGCTGCGTGTCTGCATCGACGTCCCAGGGCTCAATAGGGTTGCGTCTCAGGAGCGCTTATGGCCTTCGCGTGTGGGCCGCTGCGAGGGCCCGCCACACAGCTACGTTTGCATGCCCTTCGGCTTGCCGAGCGTGGCGTCGGCCTATCAGCACAACATGTGGCGTGTCCTGGCGGCTCAGGAGGCCAGGTACCACGCCGTCTTGGAGGAGATGGAGACGGTCTTCAGGGAACCTCCCGCGCCCCCAGAGCCTCCCGAGGCTCTGGACTCGGGTGGCTCGTGAGGAGTCATTTCTTCAACGCACGCCTTCAGCCACACTGACTCTACTTCGTCTACAGAACCAGGTGACATCTTCCAAGCTCATTTAGCTGGGAGCGCCCCTCGGGCTACATTATTCCCAGGCCGCGTGGGTCCGTCCCTGTGGCATGTATCCCTTTTGCTTATGTCTTTAGCTTACCTTGTTGGGGGCGCCCCTCGGGCTGCATCATCCCCAAGCCGCTCGGGCCGGACCCGGTGGCATGTATCTTCCTGCATTTATCCATGTTGATCTGCTCTTCGTGCCTTCACCTCATCAAGAGCAACCAGTGGCACGCTGACAGCTTTAACGGCAAACCGCGTTTCTTCTTGTGCCGGTTCACAGAGATCCCGTGGGAAGGATGGCAGGCGGCACCGCGAGTCTCCTTTTCTCTCGTGCAATTCACTTGCGCGTTAAAAGGGTGGCTCCTGAGCATCGCGACTGAGGATCTCTTACTGGCTCTCCAGCCCTAACCCCTTGGCCTTGACCGCGGCATCACGACTTGGCATACCAGCGGCGGCTGAGCTAGCTCGAGGGCCGGGACCAGAGGACGTAGAGCACTAAGGAGGGCTTGAGGGGAAGGAAACTCGTATGGGCTGGCCTAGCTGTGCCGCATGAGTGGGCACGCAGCCCTAGCGCACCGTCAGGAATCGTCGCGAAGTCGACAAGATAAGTCCCGCTCTCGGACCGGCTAAATGTTGGGGCCTGATGGCCACCCTCGCCTTGCCGCGACCCCGTTGCGGCCACGTCAACTCCCTCTCTTGCCTTGCCATGGATGCTTGAGCGCTAAGGCGGACCTCCTGAGCATCGCATCTCAGGGCTCTTATCGACCTCGGCCGCACACGCCCCGGCTTGACCACGGCACGCGACACAGATACCAGCGACGGCAGTAGCCGCTGGGACTCGGACCACAAGCAGAGCAACAAGCCATCATGAGGAAAGAAAGGGGACCGAGCCTTAACGGACACGATTCGCTAAGTTTTCATAACAAGGAAGATAAGTACAAAGACAATGCAGATCCTTACATGTTTCACGGGTGATTCATGATTCTTCGCAGAAACAAAAGCTGATACTAAGGGGGATCCTATCTACACCCTTCCGTGGCGGACGCCATCATCAACAGTGGGCCACGGGAGGCCGGCGCCAACCCCATCCAGATCAGCAGCGGCGATGGCCGGGCGCCGCAGCTCTGCTCCGAGCGCGGCGAGAGCTCGGGCGGACGTAGCTGTCATCGCTCATCTCTGGAGTCTCATAGAGCTCATGAGAGTTGCTGAAATCCCAAGGGCTGCTGCTGCTGGAGTGGCCGCGAGCGGAGCGCTGCTGTCGCTTACGCGCTCTTCCGGAGCAGCACTCCGTGCGGCGGCCCTCGGCGTCAAGACCTTGAAGAAGAGCGTGAAGCGCCATCGATTTCGCGTGGATCGCGAGGGCGCCGCGACGGCAGACCCGCGCGATCTCCCCCACCCCCAGCCGCTGGTCATGAAGATCTTGCCGGTGGGAACCGCTTCGATCGCCGCTCCGGCCGCCGGAGCGCTGCAGTCGGCATGCTGCAACCAGAGCTCAAGAGGCCCCCTTGGCGGCATCGCGACGGAGAAGAACCGCGGGAAGCGGATCCAGGAGCTTGGAGGCATCAGCGCCTACAGCACCAACTAGCGCGAGGAGTCCGCGGCGTGGATTCCGTGGGCGACGGCGCGCATCGCCATGGTGCGGCGACCCCGGGCGCGGCGTGGGCGGCGTTGCTCGTTGCTCCGTCCTCCCGATCCCTCGGCTCGGGCGTACAAGGGTAGCGGATACCCCGGAGGAGGCCCCTTGCACCAAGGCCTCGTCACCACCTGCATCACCGCTTCATCACGGCGATGGATCGACCTCTTCTTCGGCGAAAGTGGCCCCGGATCATCACGGGGGGCCTTTCCTTTCTTTTTGGCAGAAAATCTTCTGATAGGCGCCATTGTTGTTAGCAGTGGAGCAGGGAGGAAGAAGCGAGCAAGCGAGGAAGAGATGGGCGACGGGGGCTCCGCCCCCCTCCCCATTTATAGCGGAAGAAGGCCAACCGGCGTCTCCCACGATCGCAGGCAACGATGGTTTTCCTTGCATGTCGCAGGGACTTGTCAAGTCGTGCAGTTGCCGAGGCAGCGTGGGGAAGCGGAGACGCCCACGTCCAATCAACCGCCACGCGTCAACCGAGGCCGTAGGCTTTTGGGGCCCGCGATGCTCCAAATTTGACCCTTGGCTTTGCCGCGAAGCCAAGCCCGAGCGCACCTTGGGCCCGGGAGCTACTGTCGGTGTTCTGGCAATGGGGGTCCCCAGACTTGCCTGCCTGCGGCCCACGGCGTGGCTAAGCTAGCAGGCCGTACAGCCCATCTTCATCAACAAGGCATGCAAGACCCTCGCGAGGGTCCAAGCCTCGCGAGGTGGACGATGCAAGACCTCCTCTGGAGTGGCCTAGCTAGGCATGCTCACGAGGAGCGGAGACATCAAGGCGGGGCGAACCTCATGAGGCTCTCGTGACGTCAGCCATGACGAACGACACCAAAGTGAGCGCCAAGCCAGCAGCAATGTCCTTATTTCCTCTTTGGTGCTAAGGAGGCCAGCGCAGGCGAAGAGTACCGAGGCATCAGGCAAAGGTTGCTATATTGTTGCAACGAGACCAAGACCAGGAGGACGGCAAGATGGAGGTCATCATGGAGCCCAAGACGGCGTCACCACCAGAGCTTTTCACAGGCGAAGACCACTTTTGTCAGGATAGCTTGTACTAGCTGTCCCCCTTCAAATTTTCCCGCCGTTGTCGGCTCCCTTCCCGCTCGATATTTGGGAAGAGGACCAGGGCCTATATAAGTAGAGCTAGCCACCATAGTAGAGGCATCTCTTCTTAGCTTGATCCAACCCGATCGAGAGCCTACCCTAGCCACAAGAACACCTCAACCTCAGGAGGCTGTTCTTCCCTTCTACTGTTCTTCATCAGCCCAAGAGGCAATCCACCACCACCACACTGGAGTAGGGTATTACACCACAACGGTGGCCCGAACCAGTATAAACCTCGTGTCTTTCTGTGATGCTAGTTCATCGAGTTCGTCCGCGAGATCTTAGCGAGCTAGGGCATAGATCGGTAGGAGGGAAAGACTTCGTGCGCACCCCAGTGTTTGAACCTTAAGGGTTTGCCGGAACCCCGCATCCGACACTGATGTATTCCCAGAAGAACTGCTAGGCATGCCACCCGATCGAGAGCTTGAGTTTGCAATAGACCTTGTGCCCGGGACTGCACCGTTATACAAGAAGTATTACCGGATGCCCTCATCAGAATTAGTGGAGCTAAAGAAACAGCTTGATGAAATGCTCCAGAAAGGATATATCCGTCCTAGCTCTTCACCATGGGGATCACCCGCTATCTTCGTGGATAAGAAGGATGGCAGCCTTCGTGGATAAGAAGGATGGCAGCCTCCGCATGTGTGTGGATTACCGTCAGCTGAATGATGTCACCATCAAAAATAAATATCCACTGCCCAGGATTGATGACTTGTTTGATCAGCTCAGGGGGGCCAAGGTATTCTGCAAGATTGATTTAAGGACAGGATATCATCAACTCAAGATTAAAAAGGAAGATATTCCTAAGACCGCATTCACTACTCGGTATGGTCTTTATGAATATACAGTTATGTCCTTTGGTCTCACCAATGCCCCTGCCTTCTTCATGCATATGATGAGCAAAGTATTCATGGACTTCCTCGATAAATTCGTGGTAGTCTTTATCAATGACATACTTATATACTCAAAAGTGAAGAAGAGCACAAAGAACACCTCCGAGCAGTGCTACAACGACTCCGCGACCATCAGCTATATGCCAAATTCAGTAAATGCGAGTTTTGGCTCAAGCAAGTTGGATTTCTCGGACTTGTGCTATCAGCTGAAGGTATAGCCGTGGACCTGAGCAAATTAAAGGATGTGCTAGATTGGTTGCCACCCACAACCATACACAGATCCGGAGTTTTCTTGGATTAGCCGGATACTACCGTTGTTTCATTGAAGGATTTTCCAAGATTGCTAAACCCATGACGGAGCTGCTCAAGAAGGATAAAAAGTTTGAATGGACTGAGGACTGTGAGAAAAGTTTCAATGAGCTAAAGATACGGCTGACGACCGCACGTGTGTTGACTCTTCCAGATATCTACCGCAGCTTTGATATGTACTGCGACGCCTCCAGACAAGGTCTTGGATGCGTACTTATGCAAGACGGCAAGGTGGTAGCATATGCATCGCGACAGCTAGGACCCCACGAGGGAAATTATCCTACTCATGATCTGGAATTGGCCGTGGTGGTTCATGCTCTAAAAATTTGGAGACACTACCTCATTGGGAAGAGGTGTCAAATTTTTACCGACCACAAAAGTCTCAAGTATATATTTACTCAGCCAGATTTAAATCTCCATCAACGAAGATGGCTTGAGTTAGTCAAGGATTATGATCTTGGAATAAATTACCACCCGGGTAAGGCCAACATGGTTGCCGATGCACTCAGTCGAAAGCCTGTCAGCTTGAATGTCATAATGAAATCTTTGCCTCCTGAACTTCGAGAGGAGATTGCTCATCTCAACCTGGTCATAGTTGATGCTGGTCTTGCTAACATTTTGGAAATTGCACCTACACTTGAGGAAGAGATCTGCAAGGCCCAGCCAGTTGACACCGTCCTGTAGAAACGTGCCAAGCGTATGATAGCAGGACAGACTACAGATTTTTCTAAGGATCAACTTGGTACGCTCCGATTCTGTGGAAGGATTTGTGTACCCAACAAAGCGGATTTAAAGAACAAAATCTTGTCGAAGCACCACCTAATCTTCGTGATTCTATTCACCTCGGAGGTACTAAAATGTATGAATACCTTTTGACAAATATTCGTGGGATGTAATGAAGAAAGACATTGCCTATTTTGTGGCCTGCTATACATATGTAACAAGGTGAAGGTAGAGCATCGGCCAAATTGACTTTTCCAACCGCTGCCGGCTTCACAATGGAAATGGGATTATGTCTCGCATGGATTTTGTCACAGGCTACCTAAGACTCAGCGAGGCAATGATGCAATCTGGGTCATAGTGGACACCTTAACCAAGGTAGCTCACTTTATCCCGATCAGAACCACATATCGAGCAGATCAACTTGCACAACTGTATGTATCCAGGATAGTCAGTCTGCATGGAGTACCCCGAACAATAACTTCTGAATGGGGGTCACTTTTTACCTCCGCTTTCTGGTCACGTCTCCATCAAGCCTTGGGACAGTGCTAAAATATAGTACCGCTTATCATCCTCAAACTGATGAACAGACTAAGCGGGTAAACCAAATACTCGAAGATATGCTACAAGCATGTGCTTTGGCCCAAGGATCTAAATGGGAAGACTGCCTGCCGTATGCCGAGTTCTCATACAACAACAGCTTCCAGACTAGTCTAAAGATGTCACCGTATGAGGCTTTGTATGGCCGTAAGTGTCGCACCCCTTTAAATTGGTCTCAAACTGGAGATAGCCGTATTTTTGGAACGGATCTCATGATGCAAGCTGAGAAGCAAGTCAAGGAAATCCGAAACCGATTGCAATTGGCCAAATCAAGATAAAAGAGTTATTATGATGCAAAGCACCGACAAATCAGTTTTGAACCCGGAGAACACGTATACCTCCAAGTCACTCCTATGAAAGGAGTCAAGAGATTCCAGACTCGTGGAAAGTTGGCACCCAGATTTATTGGTCCATTTCCGGTTATGTCCAGAGTGGGTACTGTTGCATATTAATTAGAATTACCCCCCGAATTGTCGGAAGTGCACAATGTGTTTCATGTTTCACAATTGAGGCGATGCATATCGCCGCCTGAGAAAAAGACTGCTGTGACTGAAATAGAATTGGCAAAGGATTTAACATATGAAGAGAGACCGGTCAGAATTATGGATCAGATGGAAAGGGTCACTCGTAGTAAAGCAAGGAAGGTTTACAAAGTTCAGTAGGAGCATCACACAGAGGCATAATCGACTTGGGAACGAGAAGAATTTCAAAAAGGCACATTATCCAGAATGGTTTTTCCTAGCAACCGAATCTCGAGGACGAGATTCATCCTAAGTGGGGAAGGTTTGTGACAGCCTGGTTTTTGCCCTCTTCTCTTTGCCTGATTTTCAGTTGGTTTGGTTTTGAAATTTGGAGTTTTGCATCTTTTTAGATGGACTTAAACACTTGGGTACCCCTTGACTTTCACCCAAGTGCCTCATTTCCCTCTCTAACTATCATTTCCTCTTTGGTTCACCCCAAAATAATATTTTGAATATTTTTCTTAAAGGAAAATATTCATCTCCTCTCTAAAATGTAGCGACCTGACCCAAAATCGGTCAAATCTCCTCGTGTCTGTATTCATCCCAAGATCATGCCGGTACTCACAAGACATCGATAAAGTAATCAAAGTTCAATCACACCTGAATATCATTAAACGATTCTCATATAGAGTCTTTATTACAAGGAATAAATTCGCTCAAGGCCAACTCATGAGAAATAAACTAATAACACTGCGAAGCGTCAAGATAAGCGAGTCCATCCGACTCAAAGGGCAATCGCCAAGCGCGAGCGTAGCCTCACTCCCGATCGAATATATCTCGCAACATAATACGTTGCAGCCATGTAGGTCAGCTTTTGGAATAAGTGGCAAGTCATGAAGAATAACAATAATAAAGTTACTAACTCTATATGCATTTTGGCTGTGGAGCTCTAAGTTTCATCATTTTGCTAAAAGCAAATTTTATCCTACTACAAAGGACTTGCTTGCAAATTACTACAATTGTTGGTAGTTATTGAGATGGTTCCGCCAACCAATATCTCGCTCCCAATTATTAAGTCATAAAACCCTCAAATTAATTCATTAGTTTTAGTGTTGAGATATCCGAATACTTCCAAGTTCCAGAGGCTCAAATGTCCGTAATCGGGACACGGCTAATCGATTAGATCTTTAACTCGCAGAGGGTTGCGACTTTCCCGCAAGAATCATTCCTCCTTTAAAGTCTTCGACTTCATGGTGTTTGAAGACGGACGAATGAAACAGGTCTTCCAAAGAGTTCTTCCGCCACCGCCGTACCCATCCAATCCTACCGCTCGCTCTACTCGTAGTACCGCCCAGCCAGCGCCACTACTAGGGTCAACCCAGCCAGAGCCCATAATGGCTTGCGGCTGCACAGTAAGCTTCCGTCATGGGGCATCCATCCTTCTCTTCGTGGCTGGGTGAAGCTTTCGCAGGATGTCATGGCGCTTCTCCATGCATCCCGCCACCACTGGTGCTCCAGGTGCCCACAACCGCCCTCCACCCAAAGAGTGATTTTCCAAGTCCATCTTGATCATTGTAGTTCATGGGTTGTCATCATCATTGACTCTCACATCTTGCTTATGAATTTCACTCATCCCAAAACCCGCTCACGAGCATAGCAAAGTAACTACTACGCCCCGGTCATGGTAACAAGGGATTGGTTCATCCTACCACATGATACTACTCAAGTTTAATGACTTCAAGATTTCACTATTGCATGCATGGTGGGTGGTGACAACTACTAATGCACAAAAACATAGGTATAGAAATAACATGATCAAAACTTGCCTTGCCGATGATCCTCGAAGCTAAAGAGTCGAGTAGCAAGCTTCAGACTCGAAACTCTACCGAGACAAACAATAACACAATAAGCACAAAGCAATAGGATCACATAACACAACATAACAAAAGTAACATAACACAACAAAACAACCAAAACCAAATCCAAAAGGAAAACTCAAAGAAACCAATTCAAAGTTTTTCCTACTCCAAACAATAACTAAAATAGTTTTTATATAACAAAATTCCTTAATATAACCTAATCATGGTTTTAAGTTAACTTAACAGAAAAGGTTTCACTAAGCAACTAGGAGCAAAAAGAATTAATTAAAAGCTATTATAAAACTCATTTTAGGCCTAATCCAATTTCTATTAAGAAAATAAATTAAAACTTTTATTAATTATAAATAAAAGTTCATCTACTAGAGTGACAGAAACTAACCTAGAATAACTAATCACAAGTTAAAAATAAATTCATTTACTAATTAAAATATTAGGAAAACAGAACTAGTTAATTAATTAGGATTAATAGGATTCTGCTTAAAACTAATTATTTATTAATCCTAAAATACCCAAGTTAATTTCTAGGGTTTGGCAATGTTAAAATAAAGTTGGGACAAAAAGAATCATGCAAAATAATTTTTCTAACTCAAGTTATAGCAGATTTACTATTCTGACTAAAACTAAAATAAAGCAATTTTAATTAATTTTAACATAGCTAAATATATATTCTACAGAAACTACATAAAATTTGCAATCCAACAAAAAAGAATCACTCAAAAATATTAAACAGAATAAAAGATATGAATTTTTGAAAACAGAAACTATTCTGCTAAATCAGAAAATCAAAATAAAAGAAAAGGCCTAATGGGCCTAAACTGTGCCCTCGTCGCGTTAAATAGTCTAAACGGGCCCTAGGGTTAACTAAAACGAACCGGCCTAAAAATAAAAACCTAACTAATACTAAACCGATTGAACCGCCGGTTTTCTAATAAAACTTATTCTTCGGGGTTCTAATCCTAGCCGCCATTTAGGATCGGACGGGGGAGGGTGTTGCCGGTGGCTTACCGGAGTCCGGCGACGGCGGCGGCGGCGGCGAGAGTGCGCTGGGCTTCCAAGGCCGGGAGGTCCGGGAGTCGCCGGGAGGATGCGGGGAGCACGGGAGGGGTTCGTGGGGTCGGGGTGGTCGGGAGGGCTAGGGCGCCGACGGCGGCGACTTTGGCGGCGGGAGAGCTCTGGGCCGGGCGAGCACGAACGGGAGGGAGAGGGGTCCGCGAGGTCTCGGGGGGAATGGGTGCGGGGCTCGGCTTTATAGCCAGGGCCTCGGCTCGCCTGGGGGATCGATCGGGCGATCGGGATCCCGGATCCTTCGATCCGCGATCTCCCATGAGGTCGGCGCGGGGCGAGGGGGAAGAAGATGGGCGGGCCCACGGGTCGAGAGAGAGAGGGAGGTGGTTCGAGCGGGTGGCCGAGGCCTAGGGGTTCGGGGGGGGGGGGCTGAGCTGGGCTGGCTGGCTGGCTGGCTGGGCTGGCTGGGCCGGGCTGGCTGGGCCGGGCCAAAGGGGGGTGCGGCGCTGGCCGGGCCTGGGTGGCTCGGCGGGCGCCCGAGGGGGTTTTTTTTTAAAATTTTATTTTTTAAATAAAACAAAACAGAAATAAAACAATATCTATAAATATTTTATATAGGGTATATATATACCAAAATGATCAGGGAATATTCCTTTCATTTGAACATTTTTCCAAAGGCAAAATCCAAACTTTATAAAAATCCATTTTTTCAAATTCAAATAAAATTCAGATTTGAATCCAAATCTTTTGGCATTGTTTCTCTCTGATATTTTTGGAGTGTCATGTTTGCTCCTCTCATACTTTTGATCAAGTATTTATCAGCTTAGTTTTTGAAATGTTTCCCACATGCCAAAGTTTGAAATTCAAATTCAAAACTCAAAATTCTCTCAAACTTCAAATGGCATTCAAATTCAAACAGATGCATAGGATGCTTAGCTATAATTGTAAAACATTCCAAATAGGAAATTTGGGATGTTACAAACCTACCCACCTTAAGATGAATCTCGCCGAGATTCGGGTTGGCTAGCAAATAGGTGCGGTGGTCTCAAGAAGATCTTCTTCGCTCCTGTGTGGCTTCTTCCTCGTGTGGTGACTCCACAAAGACCTTGCAAAATTTGATGACCTTGCTGCGGTGACTCGCTTGCAGTCTCGAGAATTCGGACGGTTTCTCCTTGTAAGTCGATCACCGCTGTCTGTATGGCCTCTAGGGGCACCGTGTCTCTCAACGGAACATCGCCATGTCGGCATGGCACTTCTTCACCGAGAAACATGGAAGACATCATGAACTCCGGACAATCCTTCCGCAATTCCAACTTGTATGCAACTTCTCCACGACGCTCGAGGATTTTGTAGGGCCAATGAATCGGGTGCTAACTTTCCTTGACACCAAACCTCTTGATTCCACGAAGTGGAGACACACGAAGATATGCTCGGTCTCCCACTTCGTAAGTCACCTCCTTGCGCCATCGTCGGCATAACTCTTCCGTCTCGACCGTGCTATCTTGAGCCTGTCTCAATCAGCTTGACTTTCTTCGAATCCTTGATAAGGTCGGAACCAAAAGTGATCGATCTCCAACACTATCCCACAAAGAATGGTGTTCTCGCACCTCCTTCCGTGATAGAGCTTCGAAGGGGCCATCTTCAAACCGGATTGATAACTGTTGTTGTATGAGAACTCACGATGGCAAATTATCATCCCAGCTAGACCCATAGTCTAGCACACAAGCTCTCAACATGTCCTCCGTAATCTGATTGACTCTCTCGGTCTGTCCATCTGTCTCATGGATGAAAAGCTGTATCAATTCCAGCCTCGCACTCCAAAGTTTCATGCAACCGCTTCCAAAACTTTGAGGTAAACCGCTCCTCTATCCGACACGATTTTCCTCGAACTCCATGCGCATATACGATCCTGGTCATGTATATCTTGGCCAACTTGGCACTGGTATAGGTAGTCTTCACGGAATGAAGTGAGCTACCTTGGTCAAACGATCAACCACTACCCAGATAGAATCATAACCTGAACGGGTCCCGGTAATCCTGTGATGAAATCCATACCAAGTTTCTCCCATTTCCAATCGAATCGCAAAGGTTGAAGTAACCTCGCTGGCTTCGATGTTCTGCCTTTACACGCTGACAAACATCGATATCGCTACGCACTCGCAATATCCTTCTTCATACCGCCCACCGTAAACTTTGCTTCAAATCCAGTACATCTTGGTGTTGCCGGGGTGAATCGAGTACGGTGAATCATGAGCCTCCTGAAGAATTAGCTTCCTGAGCTCGGGATCATTGGGCACATAAATACGATCCTCAAACCATATAGTTCCGTGTTCATCCTTACGGAATCCTTTAGCTTTTCCTTCCTCCATCTTTTGCTTAATCTCATCAATTTCCTTGTCCGACTTCTGGGCTTCACGAATCCTTTCGGTCAAGGTGGACTGAACTTCCAGAGTTGCAACAAATCCTTTCGGAACTATCTCCAGTCGGAGATCTCTGAGGTCATCGACTAACTCCTGGGTAATCCTCCGCTGTAAGAGTATTCACATAACTCTTACGGCTCAAAGCATCTGCTACAACATTAGCTTTACCGGGTGGTAATGCAATCTCATGTCATAGTCCTTTATCAACTCTAGCCATCTCCTCTCGCTCGAGGTTCAATTCTTCATGTGAAGATATACTTCAAACTCTTGTGATCTGTAGACATCACAACGATTTCCGGCGAGGAAATGTCTCTGTGTCTTGAGTGCATGCACTACAGCTGCTAACTCCAAATCATGCGTGGTATAATTCATCTCATGAGGCCGAGCTGTCCGGAGGCATAAGCTACAACCTTACCTTCCTGCATCAATACTCCTCCGAGTCCTTGACGAGAAGCGCCACAATAAACCTGGTATTCCTTGTGTATGTCCGCAAAATCAACACCGGGCGTGACCAACCGCTTTTTCAATTCCTGAAAACTGGCTTCACATTCCTCGTCCAAACATACTTGGCTTCCTTCTTCAACAGCTCACCATGGGCTTGGCAATCTTCGAGAAGTTCTCAATGAACCTCCGATAATATCCTCGCGAGTCCGAGAAAATCATGGATCTCCTTGATCGAGGTGGGTGATCGCCAATCGGTGACTCGATTCAACCTTGGCGGATCAACTGCTATTCCTTCTCCTGAAATAACATGTCCGAGGAATCCAACTTCCTTCAACCAAAATTCACATTTGCTGAACTTGGCATACAACTGATGTTCTCAAGTTTCTCCGTAACTAGACGCAAATGTTCCTTATGCTCTTCCTCGCTCTGGAGAAAATCAATATATCATCGATGAACACCACGACAAACTTGTCCAAATATTCCATGAACACCTTGTTCATCAAATTCATGAAGTATGCAGGAGCATTAGTCAATCCAAATGACATGACGGTATACTCATATAAACCATACCGTAGTGAATGCTGTTTTGGGTATATCCTTTTCACGAATCTTCAATCGATGATACCCGATCAAGATCGATCTTAGAGAATACCTTGGCTCCAACAAGCTGATCAAACAAGTCATTGATCATCGGCAGAGGGTACTTGTTCTTGATGGTTACTTCGCTCAATGCACGATAATCCACAACCATCCTCAAGCTTCCATCCTTCTTCTCTACCAAAAGAACTGGGCTCCCAAGGTGATGAGCTTGGACGAATATATCCTTTCTCCAATAACTCATTTATTTGATCCTTGATCTCTTTCAACTCATTCGTGGCATCCGATAAGGTCTCTTGGATATTGGGGCTGTGCCGCAATAGCTCAATCAGAAATTCAATGTCCCCGTCCGTGGCATTCCCTGTAATTCCTCCGGAACACATCGGAAAGTCTTGCACCACCGCACTTCCTCCCGAACAACTCCCGTGAGGGAATGCACCGATTCTTCATCCGGCTGTGCTCGCTACATACTTGATCCTCTTCGCCCGGTGGTGAGCAGAATAGACTTGCGGGCACACCAATGTTCCTTCAAACTTTGACAACCAATCCATGCCTAGGATTACATCCAAGGTCTGGGTTTCCAACACTATGAGGTCCACGGAAATTTGTGGTTCCCGATGTTGAGGGTTGCAGGACAGCCTACACCGCCATCATTTCTCCTCCTCGCGAACCGACGCCAAGGGGCTTCTAAGGGTTCTAGTGCGCAACCCGCATTTTTCCACAACTACCCTTGATATGAATGAATGCGCTGCACCGTAATCAAAGAGAACCAAAACTGAACGTGAATTCAATAAAACTTACCAACCACAAGTTGTCCGGTTGATCATAGACGCCCTCCACGCCGATGTGGTTCACCCGAGCACGAGGGAACGGATTTGGCTTCTTCACGAGCCTCCATTGCCATTTCCATTCCTCCGCTTGGCCTCCGGCAGTCGGTGGCGAGTGCCCCGCCTTCCGCACTTGAAGCAGTGTGATGTGGCTCAGATCCTTCGAGCCGGGCAGAACGGTGCTGATTGCCATTACCATTGCCATTGCCATTGCCATGGCCTGACTTGTTGTCCTGGCTGCGGTTGTTCCCATTTCTCCATGGTTATGACCTCCATGGTTATGATGGGTGTGCCTCCCGAGTATGGTGCATAGCGGGCTTCGCCGAGCTCCCGAGTTGTGCTTCCCCGGCTGTACTTCCGCTATGCTTTCTATCTGCTGCTGCTTGCCTTCAAGAATGGTGGCCTTGTCTACCAGCTCCCGGTAGTTGTTGAAAGTAGCCACAATAAGCTGCATGCTCAGCTCATCATTGAGTCCTCAAGGAACTTCTCCGCTTATGCATCTGTGGCCACATCATCGGGGCATAGCGAGCGAGCTTGCTGATTCATCCACGATCGTGCCACAAGACGGTTCCTCGGGCGCAAGTTGCGGAACTCACGCTTCTTCGCACTCATGGCTCCAATGAGACATGAGCGTGCGGAAGGCTCGCTGGAATTGATCCCAAGTGATGGCACCAATGGGAAAAGTGGCGTGTAATTCTCCCACCAAGAAGCTGCAGGTCCATCCAGTTGATGCGCGGCAAAGCGCACCTTCTCAAAGATCGCATCCAACGGTGACTAGCTCTTCCGACTTTATGGAGCCAATCATCAGCCACAATCGGCTCAAGGTTACTAGAGAACACCGCGGATTCAACCTCGTAAATCGAGTCAAGTTGTCCACAAGGGTGGTGGCGGTGGCGGTGGATTGTTGGCGTTGTTGTTCGATTCTCAATAAGGAGCTGCATCAAGGCATTCTCGCTGTTGGAGCAGCTGGGTGAGCTCCGCGGAAACCAAAGGTCACGCCCTGAGGCATCCGTGTTTTGGAGGGATGAGAAAATTAGAATAGAACAATGGTCTATGAGGAATAACACTACCCATATGAATGCACAATCATAACACACCAATCATTTATTCATTCCATTCAAACATGGTTCAAACTCGATTACAAAAGCTCATGACTAATCGAAGGAAAAACATCGCCTAACTGATCGATTTAAAAAGTAAAAGATAACATGGTGGTCGACTAAAAGTCTTCATCGCTGGCGCCTCTCTTGGGGTTTCCTTCGTGGTACTCCTTCAAATCCTGATCATTGCTCACGAGGGTGCTTCATCTCCACTGGTAAAGGTCCTCTCCCAAGTCCATCTTTTCCTCTATCGCGCAAGCTTCATCTTCGTGTCGTCGACTATCTCCATGAAGTCCGTGATTTCTTCCTCATGGCCAAGGAAGTCTGCGCGCCTTTCTCCTCCAGCCCAGTCATGGAACAAAGCTTCCGTGTGTCTTCGAAGTTACGGCGAGTCCGAATCTCCCGCTTCCGAGAAGACACTCCAAGTCCCGGATGTACGAGAGAGTGGAATCGCCCTCAATGGTACGGATGATATCTCCATTCCTTGCCCCGCGAGAAACCATGGCGAGGTCTCGAGTGATCGAGCTCGCCCTCAGATTCTCTCGAGATGTCCAAGTGCTCGATAGATCGCCACGCCCCTTCCGATGATCCAGCTTGAACTCGTGAACTCAAAGTTGATAGGCTCCGTGTGTCCTCCAAAGGTTCTCCTCGGATATGCACTTCAACTCAGAGCGGTGTCCGCTTGAAGTGCATTAGTGGGTTTCCGTGATCGAGGGTAGAGCTATCTTCAGCTGCTTCACCATCTCGACCAGCTTTCTTCCAAGGGCATCGCCTCATCGGGCCGGCGTAACTCCGTAGCAAACTGGGTGAACTCGACGGCCATCTAGAATGTTGCAAATGGGAGAAGAGTCGAATTGAACAGGGAGAATTATGGAATGAAAAGGATTCAAAGTAAATGGTCTCTTCTATGGCTTTCCGATCCTAGGGGTTACGATCCTACGGTCGGTCAGGTGCTCGATACCATCTCTCAGAGCGACCTGACCCAAAATCGGTCAAATCTCCGTGGTCTGCATTCATCCCAAGATCATGCCGGTACTCACAAGACATCGATAAAGTAATCAAAGTTCAATCACACCTGAATATCATTAAACGATTCTCATATAGAGTCTTTATTACAAGGAATAAATTTGGCTCAAGGCCAACTCATGAGAAATAAACTAATAACACCGCGGAAGCGCCAAGATAAGCGAGTCCATCCGACTCAAAGGGCAATCGCTAAGCGCGAGCGTAGCCTCACTCCCGATCGAATATATCTCTCGCAACATAATACGCTGCAGCCATGTAGGTCAGCTTTTGGAATAAGTCGGCAAGTCATGAAGAATAACAATAATAAAGTTACTAACTCTATATGCATTTTGGCTGTGGAGCTCTAAGTTTCATCATTTTGCTAAAAGCAAATTTTATCCTACTACAAAGGACTTGCTTGCAAATTACTACAATTGTTGGTAGTTATTGAGATGGTTCCGCCAACCAATATCTCGCTCCCAATTATTAAGTCATAAAACCCTCAAATTAATTCATTAGTTTTAGTGTTGAGATATCCGAATACTTCCAAGTTCCAGAGGCTCAAATGTCCGTGAATCGGGACACGGCTAATCGATTAGATCTTTAACTCGCAGAGGGTTGCGACTTTCCCGCAAGAATCATTCCTCCTTTAAAGTCTTCGACTTCATGGTGTTTGAAGACGGACGAATGAAACAGGTCTTCCAAAGAGTTCTTCCGCCACCGCCGTACCCATCCAATCCTACCGCTTCGCCTACTTCTCGTAGTACCGCCCAGCCAGCGCCACTACTAGGGTCAACCCAGCCAGAGCCCATAATGGCTTGCGGCTGCACAGTAAGCTTCCGTCATGGGGCATCCATCCTTCTCTTCGTGGCTGGGTGAAGCTTTCCGCAGGATGTCATGGCGCTTCTCCATGCATCCCGCCACCACTGGTGCTCCAGGTGCCCACAACCGCCCTCCACCCAAAGAGTGATTTTCCAAGTCCATCTTGATCATTGTAGTTCATGGGGTTGTCATCATCATCATTGACTCTCACATCTTGCTTATGAATTTCACTCATCCCAAAACCCGCTCACGAGCATAGCAAAGTAACTACTACGCCCCGGGTCATGGTAACAAGGGATTGGTTCATCCTACCACATGATACTACTCAAGTTTAATGACTTCAAGATTTCACTACTGCATGCATGGTGGGTGGTGACAACTACTAATGCACAAAAACATAGGTATAGAAATAACATGATCAAAACTTGCCTTGCTGATGATCCTCGAAGCTAAAGAGTCGAGTAGCAAGCTTCAGACTCTGAAACTCTACCGAGACAAACAATAACACAATAAGCACAAAGCAATAGGATCACATAACACAACATAACAAAAGTAACATAACACAACAAAACAACCAAAACCAAATCCAAAAGGAAAACTCAAAGAAACCAATTCAAAGTTTTTCCTACTCCAAACAATAACTAAAATAGTTTTTATATAACAAAAATTCCTTAATATAACCTAATCATGGTTTTAAGTTAACTTAACAGAAAAGGTTTCACTAAGCAACTAGGAGCAAAAAGAATTAATTAAAAGCTATTATAAAACTCATTTTAGGCCTAATCCAATTTCTATTAAGAAAATAAATTAAAACTTTTATTAATTATAAATAAAAGTTCATCTACTAGAGTGACAGAAACTAACCTAGAATAACTAATCACAAGTTAAAAATAAATTCATTTACTAATTAAAATATTAGGAAAACAGAACTAGTTAATTAATTAGGATTAATAGGATTCTGCTTAAAACTAATTATTTATTAATCCTAAAATACCCAAGTTAATTTCTAGGGTTTGGCAATGTTAAAATAAAGTTGGGACAAAAAGAATCATGCAAAAATAATTTTTCTAACTCAAGTTATAGCAGATTTACTATTCTGACTAAAACTAAAATAAAGCAATTTTAATTAATTTTAACATAGCTAAATATATATTCTACAGAAACTACATAAAATTTGCAATCCAACAAAAAAAGAATCACTCAAAAATATTAAACAGAATAAAAGATATGAATTTTTGAAAATAGAAACTATTCTGCTAAAACAGAAAATCAAAATAAAAGAAAAAGGCCTAATGGGCCTAAACTGTGCCCTGTGCGTTAAATAGTCTAAACGGGCCCTAGGGTTAACTAAAACGAACCGGGCCTAAAAATAAAAACCTAACTAATACTAAACCGATTGAACCGGCCGGTTTTCTAATAAAACTTATTCTTCGGGGTTCTAATCTTAGCCGCCATTTAGGATCGGACGGGAGGGTGTTGCCGGTGGCTTACCGGAGTCCGGCGACGGCGGCGGCGGCGGCGAGAGAGCGCTGGGGCTTCCAAGGCCGGGAGGTCCGGGAGTCGCTGGGAGGATGCGGGGAGCACGGGAGGGGTTCGGTGGGGTCGGGGTGGTCGGGAGGGCTAGGGCGCCGACGGCGCGACTTTGGCGGCGGGGAGCTCGGGCTCCGCGAGCACGAACGGAGGGAGAGGGGTCCGCGAGGTCTCGGGGGGGAATGGGGTGCGGAGGCTCGGCTTTATAGCCAGGGGCCTCGGCGGCTTGGGTCGATCAGGGGATCGGGATCCCGGATCCTTCGATCCGCGATCTCCCATGAGGTCGATGCATGGGCGAGGGGAAGAAGATGGGCGGGCCCACGGGTCGAGAGAGAGAGGGAGGTGGGGCGAGCGGGTGGCCGAGGCCTAGGGGATTCGGGGGGGGGGTTGAGCTGGGCTGGCTCGGGCTGGGCTGGCTGGGCTGGCTGGGGCTGGCACTGGCCGGGCCAAAGGGAGGGCATGGCACTGGCTGGGCTCTGGGTGGTTCGGGCCGGCGCCTGGGGGGATTTTTTTTTTTAAAATTTTATTTTTTAAATAAAACAAAACAGAAATAAAACAATATCTATAAATATTTTATATAGGGTATATATATACCAAAATGATCAGGGAATATTCCTTTCATTTGAACATTTTTCCAAAGGCAAAATCCAAACTTTATAAAAATCCATTTTTTCAAATTCAAATAAAATTCAGATTTGAATCCAAATCTTTTGGCATTGTTTCTCTGATATTTTTGGAGTGTCATGTTTGCTCCTCTCATACTTTTGATCAAGTATTTATCAGCTTAGTTTTTGAAATGTTTCCCACATGCCAAAGTTTGAAATTCAAATTCAAAACTCAAAATTCTCTCAAACTTCAAATGGCATTCAAATTCAAACAGATGCATAGGATGCTTAGCTATAATTGTAAAACATTCCAAATAGGAAATTTGGGATGTTACTTCAAATAGCCAAAACTTTTTAACCATGAGTCCAAATGAATTGATTCTTTTTGCATTGTGTTCTTTATGAAGAAATCTAGCAGCTCACCAAAAATGAGATTTTTCTCTGCTGTCTAGATTTTCTGGTGAATTTCAGAAGGGTTCTTGATGTTTTCTTTTGGTGTTTATAATTATTTTCAGAAAGTGAAGCTTGTCTTGAGGATCACCAGGAGGATTGTGAACCTCATCTACACTAAGGCAAGCCACAGCAACATTTTCATGGTGCCATTACAATATTTGTGATTTTTTAACTTGAATTAATGATTTAATCCATGCATTTAAATCACTAGTATATTATTTATATTCTGAATGGTTGCTTGTTTAAGATGATATGCTTAGTTTACAGAAAGTGTGAAGCTAACTAAGTTGGTTAAGTAACTAGAAGTAATATTTGTTATGAAGAAGTAATATGGTTATGGATATAAGTAATTATTTTGAGTTATTTTCTTGGAGGAGAAAAATAATAAATTTGCTAAGTAAAGATTCTGTTTAAAGTGATGAGTAATCATAACCAGGGAAGTGTTATGAGTTGTTGATGTCTATGCTTAGCGTGGATACAGTTGACCCAGTTATTTCCGATGATATATGATGCATATATTTGTGTTGCACTTTCATCGCATGTAATGATGATACGTCTCTAACGTATCTATAATTTATGGAGTATTCATGCTATTATATTATCCATCTTGGATGTTTATGGGCTTTATTATGCACTTTTATATTATTTTTGGGAATAACCTATTAACCCAGAGCCCAGTTCCTGTTTTTTCCCTTGTTTCAGTGTTTCGAAGAAAAGGAATATCAAACGGACTCGAAACGGAATGAAACCTTCTGGAGAAGTTATTTTTGGAAAGAAAGCAATCCGGGGGACTTGGAGTCCACGTCAAGGAAGCAACGAGGAAGGCACGGGGGCATTCCCTCCACCCACGTGGGCCCCTCGTGGCTCCTTTGACATACTTCTTCCGCCTATATATATCCATATACCCTAAAACCTTCGAAGAACAGAATAGATCGGGAGTTCCGCCGCCGCAAGCCTCTGTAGCCACCAAAAACCAATCGGGACCCTGTTCGCGCACCCTGCCGGAGGGGGGGGGGATCCCTCACCGGTGGCCATCTTCATCATCCCGACGCTCTCCATGATGAGGAGGGAGTAGTTCACCCTCGAGGCTGAGAGTATGTACCAGTAGCTATGTGTTTGATATCTCCCTCTCTCGTGTTCTTAAGGTGATACGATCTTGATGTATTGCGAGCTTTGCTATTGTAGTTGGATCTTATGATGTTTCTCCCCCTCTACTCTCTTGTAAGGGATTGAGTTTTCCCTTTGAAGTTATCTTATCGGATTAAGTCTTTAATGATTTGAGAACACTTGATGTATGTCTTGCGTGGGATAACCATGGTGACAATGGGTTATTCTATTGATTCACTTGATGTATGTTTTGGTGATCAACTTGCGGGTTCCGCCCATGAACCTATGCATAGGGGTTGGCACACGTTTTCGTCTTGACTCTCCGATAGAAACTTTGGGGCACTCTTTGAGGTTCTATGTGTTGGTTGAATATATGATTCTGAGATTGTGTGATGCATATCGTATAATCATCCCCACCGATACTTGAGGTGACATTGGAGTATATAGGTGACATTAGGGTTTTGGTTGATGTGTGTCTTAAGGTGTTATTTTACTACGAACTCTAGGGATGTTTGTGACACTTATAGGAATAGCCCAATGGATTGATCGGAAAGAATAACTTTGAGGTCGTTTCGTACCCTACCATAATCTCTTCGTTTGTTCTCCGCTATTAGTGACTTTGGAGTGACTCTTTGTTGCATGTTGAGGGATAGTTTTATATCCAATTATGTTATTATTGTTGAGAGAACTTGCACTAGTGAAAGTATGAACCCTAGGCCTTGTTTCAACGCATTGCAATACCGTTTTCGCTCACTTTTATCATTAGTTACCTTGCTGTTTTTATATTTTCAGATTACAAAAACCTATACCTATCATCCATATTGCACTTGTATCACCATCTCTTCGCCGAACTAGTGCACCTATACAATTTACCATTGTATTGGGTGTGTTGGGGACACAAGAGACTCTTTGTTATTTGGTTGCAGGGTTGCTTGAGAGAGACCATCTTCATCCTACGCCACCCACAAATTGATAAACCTTAGGTCATCCACTTGAGGGAAATTTTCTACTGTCCTGCAAACCTCTGCACTTGGAGACCCAACAACGTCTACAAGAAGAAGGTTGCGTAGTAGACATCAAGCAGTTTCTGGCGCCATTGCCGGGGAGGTGAGTGCTTGAAGGTATATCTTTAGATCTTGCAATCGAATCTTTGTGTTTCTTGTTTTAGCACTGTGACGCCCTCGATTCAATCGTACACTAATCATGCACGCAAATGTGTACGATCAAGATCAAGGACTCACGGGAAGATATCACAACACAACTCTACGAATAAAATAAGTCATACAAGCATCATAATACAAGCCGGGGGCCTCGAGGGCTCGAATACAAGTGCTCGATCATAGACGAGTCGTGCGGAAGCAACAATATCTGAGTACGACATAAGTTAAACAAGGTGCCATAAGATGGCTAGCACAAACTGGGATACAGATCGAAGAGGACAGGCCTCCCGCCTGGGATCCTCCTAGGTCACTCCCAGTGCGTCGCCGCTGCTGCACGTAGTAGTAGGCGCCTCGAGTAGTAGTCGCCGAGGCGGTGGCGTGCTGGATCCTGGGCTCCATCGCCCGATTGCAGCAATCGAGTAGAGATAGGGAAAAAAAGGGAACAAGGCAACCGTGAGTACTCATCCAAAGTACTGCAAACAAGGAGCTACACTACATATGCATGGATATATGTGTAAAGGCCATATCGAAGGACCGAATCAGAAATGCCGTAATAGAGAGAAGGCCTAGTCCTATCAAGACTAGCATCTTCCGAAATCACCATCTTGCAGCAAACAAGAGGAGTAGAGTAACATAACTTAAGGTAGCAGAGTGTTATCAACCTCGGCCGAGATCCTTTCTCGACTCCCTGCGAGAAAGAAATCCCAGAGCCATACTATCCAGTTATCATCACAATCCAATGCTCATATCCATGACTCATCTCAAGTATCCAGTTCTAGTTGTATCGATCGGGATACAACTCCAAGTGTCCGTTACCGTAGGACAGGCTATCGATAGATGTTTTCTTCCCTGCAGGGGTGCACCAACTTACCCACCACGCTCGCTTAACTCCGCCGGACACACTTTCGTGGTCATGCCCGGCCTCGGTCAAACAATACGCCGCAACCCGACCTAGGCTTAATAGAGAGGCCAGCACGCCGGACTAAACCTAAGCCCCCAGGGGTCATGGGCCATCTCCCCGGGAACTCCCGCTATTATAGGAGTGGTGCTCGGTTTCAAGTCGATGACGAATTCGACAGCTCTAGCAGGGGAATCCTCGAAGTTCTTCAGAAAGACGTCTTGGAAATCGCAAACGCAGTGAATGTTTTCAATTCCCTCGAGGGTGCGGCGCTCAATGCATTCAACGATAGAGCCTTGCCTCGGCATCTTGAACCGAACGAGCGTTGTAGCTACGATTTCATCGAAAGGGTGCGATAGATGGACGGTCTTAGTGGCGCAAACGATTGACGCAAGATGCGCCTTCAACCAATCCATCCCCAAAATGAGGTCGATGTTAGACGTCTTGAGGATAATGGGGAGGCATAGAATTCCAGCCCTTCGATTTCCACGGGACGCCGGCGCCAACCATGGAGGTTTGACATTGTCCCAATGGGGTTTTACCACTACCAAGAGTTCATCCCTTCACACTTAACGTCGTGCTTGTATGCAAAGTCTTGAGACATGAATGAATGCGATGCTCTGAATCGAATAAAACAGATGCGTGTACTTGAATTTACGAGGAGTGTACCCATCACAATGGCAGGCTGGTCTTGAGCTTCGTTCGGATCAACGTGGTTGGCCCGAGCTTGCCCATAAGACTTGCCGGTGTTGTTGCGGTTCGGTTGTTTCCACGGCCGATTCGGGAAGGGCCACTGATTCTGTTTCGGTTGCATTCTCTAGCACGGTGCCCTCGCTGTCCGCTTTTTGAAGCATAAGCCATTATTGGGAGTGGGAACAGGGCTTGGGGTGGTGGAGCTGGAAGCTTCGCTGCTTAGTTGTAGGCGCATTTAGGTGTAGCATAGTTCGCTTGGAAGCGTATGCATTCGGCTGGTACATGCTATTGGGAATCCATATCTTGCGCCTGCGAGGACGGGCCAAGATGAGCCCGTGTCACAGTTGCGCTGTTAGAGCTCTGTATTCCTGCAGACCAGTTTCGACATTGATAGCTTTGTTCACCAAGGTGGCGAAATCAGCAAAGTCGTGCACTAGAAGTGCGAGCTTGATGTCAGCTTGAAGACCGTCACGGAACTTCTCTTGTCTGCGTGCATCAGTTGCAATATCCTCTTCAGCATAGCGAGACAAGTCCAAGAACTCTCGCGATAGGCTTCAACAGTCTTGTTGCCTTGGGTGAGATTATGAACTCACGCTTCTTCGATCCATGACCCCTTGAGGGATGAAGCGCGCGAAGGCAGCTCGAAGTCCGGCCAGTGATGAGTGTTCCAACTGGCAGAGTACGACGGTGGCTGTCCCACCATTGAGCTGCGGGTCCCTTCAGGAAGAAGGAAGCAAAGGTGACATAGCTGGCAGGGGCTACATTAGCAGACTCCATCTCATAGGTGATGTCACGGGCGATCATCAACATCCAAATGGCTGAGTTGAGCTGCGGTATCTGTTGGGTTCAGCGTATGAATTCTGCAGAGTTGTCCGTTTGGGTCTTTGGTGCATATTGGGGCGAGGCGAGCCATCATGTTCTCCATGAACTGGCGATTCATCTCGAGCTATTGGATCATACCAGCCATGTACTCAGGCGGTGGTGGAAGGTTGGCACCACGACCACGACCTGCTGGCCTAACCATCCTGCTATTATATAACAGGGGTAGTTCAGCATTTGAGAAGATAAGCAAGAGACAAGAATCATTCATGATGAAACACGCATAAAGAAAGCAGCATGATGGGAACTACATAGTAGTTGGCATATCTTACAAAAGGAATCATGCATAGAGTTCGATACATAGAGTCCAGTACATAGACTACTACATCATAGGCGGCACGCAGGCTCGCGGCGAATACATCAAATGCTAACAAGCAAGCCTACATCAGTCCCACGCGGTACTGCGGAGGTAGCTGTAGCCTGAAAGCTGGTAGTGCGGCAGTGGATAGTCCTCCACGTCGGTGACACGAGGGCGCGGATACTCGTGCTGAATCCGGCGTCCGGTGGCGTGAAAGGGCCAAGTCGCGGAGAGTAGCCTCCCACGTCCGCCAACCAACACCACAGGGCATCACGGTCTGGCGGGGTAGATCGCAGAACGCGCAGCTCTCCGGAGCGGACAAAGGGTGCATCAGCGTCGAGCACGGTAGAGGTGCCGACGGGTGATGTACAACTTCGTGGCGAAGAGCTCGGTTAGCTCGATCCATCCATCGGCATGCGAACAAAGTTACGATGGTGGAAAGGCTCTCTGGTGACAGTGGTGTAGGCAGCGGTGTAGTAACCCTCCTCACCAACATCGACGCGATAGCAATGTGCACGAAGGGGAGGTGTCCAACTCGATACTCGCACGAAGGCGTGTCGGTGCAGCATAAGCAGCATCGTGGACTGCCATATCAATGGTCACTCCAACACCATGTGCGGTGTGCGGCCAAGAGGTGGACTCATACTCCCGAGAGTAGAGGTGGACGATGGCGCTGCATCTGCTCTCGGTTATAGTCCCGTACTCCTCATAGGCGGTGTACTCGGGGTGCCAGCGATAACCCGATAGGTCATCATCTCGGCTAGCACCGCAGTGATCCCGAGGCACCAATGGCCGTCGTGTGGCGCATTTACCTGCCTCGTGGGTTCCATCTGAAAACAAAGACGTTTCAAAGGAGTCAAATGACAGGGTGGAAATTGTTCAAATACAATTCCAAAAACAACTAAGGCTATATCCATCTTCGGGGTGAATGCGGTCACGGGATCCTAGTGATAGTTAGCAAAAACGTTTAACCCGAGTAGAAGAGAGTTCAGAGTCCCAGAGTAAAGGTCGAGGAGTAAAAGATCCTAATACCACCCGATGGCGACGTGGGCCCGTAAGGCACACAGCCAAGTTAGTAAAAGTTTTGCAATGTCTAGACTCGACTTGACCAAGGAGGGTGGAAGGGGATTCCTCAGCAATGGCTCGATACCAACTTGTGACGCCCTCGATTCAATCGTACACTAATCATGCACGCAAATGTGTACGATCAAGATCAAGGACTCACGGGAAGATATCACAACACAACTCTACGAATAAAATAAGTCATACAAGCATCATAATACAAGCCAGGGGCCTCGAGGGCTCGAATACAAGTGCTCGATCATAGACGAGTCGTGAAGCAACAATATCTCGAGTGGACATAAGTTAAACAAGGTGCCATAAGATGGCTAGCACAAAGCGGGATCTGGATCGAAGAGGACAGGCCTCCCGCCTCGATCCTCCTAGGTCACTCCTGGTGTCGTCGCTGGGCTGCACGTAGTAGTAGGCGCCTCGAGTAGTAGTCGTCGTGGCGGTGGCGTCTCGATCACAGGCTCCATCGTCGATTGCAGCAATCGAGTAGAGATAGGGAAAAAAAAGGGGGAACAAGGCAACCGTGAGTACTCATCCAAAGTACTCGCAAGCAAGGAGCTACACTACATATGCATGGATATATGTGTAAAGGCCATATCAGTGGACTGAACTGCAGAAATGCCAGAATAGAGAGAAGGCCTAGTCCTATCGAAGACTAGCATCTTCCGGAAATCACCATCTTGCAGCAAACAAGAGGGAGTAGAGTAACATAACTTAAGGTAGCAGTAGTGTTATCAACCTCGGCCAGAGATCCTTTCTCGACTCCCTGCGAGAAAGAAATCCCAGAGCCATACTATCCAGTTATCATCACAATCCAATGCTCATATCCATGACTCATCTCAAGTATCCAGTTCTAGTTGTATCGATCGGGATACAACTCCAAGTGTCCGTTACCGTAGGACAGGCTATCGATAGATGTTTTCTTCCCTGCAGGGGTGCACCAACTTACCCACCACGCTTAACTCCGCCGACACACTTTCCAGGGTCATGCCCGCCTCGGTCAAACAATACGCCGCAACCCGACCTAGGCTTAATAGAGAGGCCAGACGCGGACTAAACCTAAGCCCCGGGGGTCATGGGCCATCTCCCGGAACTCCCGCGTTGCGTCTGTGGCGGAAGCAGACCTAGCCCATCAGCGTTCGGTCCAATCCGGTAGCGCGCCGCCCGTCGCTAACGTCTAATAAGCTTCGCTGATGTATACGACGCAGAACGCCCATACTTAGCCCACGTGATGGTTAGTGCTATCGGGCCGAGGCCCTCGGATCAAATATCCAAATCGTAGTGGATTAGGAACGCGCGGTAACAAGCGAGAGACTCACGAAAGATGTGACCCGTTGCCCGTCTCGAGGACTTGCGGCAAGGGCTAGGAATGCCCGCCACGCCTCGTAATTATCTCGCGGCACCCTCCAGTCAACCCGTCTCCACATCACTCGCAATTAAGCACGCGGGTACCCCTCGTGGTCGACCGTCTTTCAAATAACATGGTAAAAGTCCAAGTAACCGTGAGTCCAAACATCAAGGGAAAACACGAGGAATCACCCCGGTGTATTCCACTCAATGTAGTCATCAAGGTGAACATAAGAGGATTCACCCTCGAGGTCCACACTTGAGGGTTGCACGACAGTCGTGTCGGAAGTGGTTAAGGAGGAAATCACCCTCGATGACCACAACCGGATAGCTATACTCTGAGGTTAATATCGGAAGTCTTTGTAGAGGTTTCACCCTCGGTACTCGATAGTAACCTAGTAGTGTCGAGCAACTAAGGGAAGTGATGTGCGGTGTCGGGCCTGGTCTCCGATCCCGTTCATCGGGTCTTCAATGATGAAGCAGGGCAACAAGGACAAGGTGGGGGTCACCGATGGGTCTCTAACCAACCTATACTAAGCAGTTTAGGATAGCGGTGTAGGTAACAATAGCAGGTTACAATAAGCAGGCTATGCAATGTAATAGGAGCAACAATAACAAAGAGTAAAAATCTAGTGCAAGCATGAGAGAAAGGAATGGGCGATATCGGGATGATCAAAGGGGGGCTTGCCTGGTTGCTCGGCAAGAGAGAGGGTCGTCGACCTTAGTCGAACGGCCACCGCAGCGCGTCGGTCTCAAGTCTACCAAGAGAAGAGGGGAAGAAACAATGAATACACGATAACAGATGCATAACGATGCATGACATGCCAAGAAGCGATGCTAGGCGTGCCCTAACGTGGTAAGAGGGTACTTGGTTTAGGGGAAAGCATCCGGAAGTTGTCCTGTCTCCGGACGTCTGTCGACGGATGAACCGGAGGAAAAGTTTGCAGGTTCGATAGGTTAGAGGCGTGTGGTGGGCGAGCGGATTGCGTATCGAATTCGTCTCGCGTTACGAGCAACTTTCATGTTGAAATTATTTTAATCCGGATTACGGTTAAAAGATATGATTTATAAAAGGTTTTATTAAATTCTGAAATTTTAATTAATTATAAAATTAATTTGAAAAAGCATTTATGACATCGAGATGATGTCATCTTGGCGTCATCGATCAACAGGTTGACTAAGTCAACCACGATGTGGGTCCCACATGTCATTTACTAATGGCCTAATTAACCTAATCAGTTAATTAACCTTAGTTAATTAAGTTAATTAAGTTAATTAATAATTAGTGTTAATTAATTCAGAATTAATTAGTTTAATTAATTACCCAATTAATTTAACTAATGATTGGGTTTAACTAATCCAGAATTAATTAGTTTAATTAATTACCTAATTAATTAATTAATTAATTAATTAGTTAATTAGATTAATTCCTTTTATTTCCATTTTTTGTTTCATTTTATTACAACGTTCATTTGGGGTGGGGCCCCTTGACAAAGCACATGGCCAAGCAGGCAGGCGGCGCTGGGTGTGGCGGCGTGCCAGATCGGCACCTGACCCGGCCCGGTCGAGGCGATCCAGAGGCGGATCGGGCGCAGGGCGGCCGGGCCAAGCCAGCCAGGCCCGGCAGCCGAGCGACGCCCGTGAGGGGCGGCGGCGGGGAGGTTCTGGGCTCGGTCGGGCCGAGCGAGGGAATCGGCCGTGGGGACGACGGCGCCGAACAGGGGAGGAAGGGGAGCCTTGAGGCTCGGGGCTAGGGCCTGGTGGGCGTGGTCGCGACGGAAGGAAGGAAGGAGGAGAGGGGGCCTCACAGTGGGGGGGGCCTCGGCCGTATGCTCGGTGGAGGTCGGGCAGGCCGGCGGGAGGGGGCCGGGAGGCGTTCCGTGGGGGGGGGCAGGCCGAGCCGGACCCATGGTGATCGCCGGGCTCGGTGGGGCGCGCGTTGAGGGAGGAGGGAGCTCCGGGCGTGGAGGAGGAGGAGGACCGAGGCGGCGGGGCGGCGGGGATCGGCGGGAGGTGGATCGCCGACGGGAGGTGGTGGTCGGTGGTCTCCTGCCCGATCTAGATCGGGTCGGGGCGGGGGGAGGGGGCGAGGGGAGGGGGCGGTGGCTAGGGTTAGCCACCGATGGGGGGACTAGTGGGGGGGGTGGGCGGTGGGCGGCCTGTGGGAGAAGAGGGGATGGGCCAAGGGAGAGGGAGAGGGGCCAGGCTGGCTGGGCCGGAGGGGGGGGTTATCCCCCTCCCTGTTTTATTTCCTTTTTGCTATTTTCCCTTTTCTGTTTGGTTTATTTAAAATGCTTGGGCATTTTGTAAATATTAGTGCACCCCCCCAATATTAGGTTAGGTATTTTAGAAAACCCCGGAACATTTTTAGGATTAGTTTTCGAAACCCTTTTATCATTTACTTTAGTTTTAAATTTTGTTTTAGAACGGTTCCGAATTAACGAGAAGTTAATTAACATAACCGGGGATTACTGTTGCATAACCATCCGGGCGTTACAAATCTCCTCCACTACAAGAAATCTCGTCCCGAGATTTAGGAGGTAGAAGGAAAGAGGGCGGGATATTCATCTCGTAGACGATCCTCGCGTTCCCAGGTGGCTTCATCTTCAGAGTGATTCGACCACTGGACTTTGAGGAATTTGATCGCCTTCTGACGGGTGCGGCGTTCAGCTTGGTCGAGGATGCGGACCGGATACTCTTTATAGGAGAGGTCCTGTTGCAATTCGAGCACTTCATGGTCCACTGCTCGGATTGGGTCCTTGAAGCAGCGTCGGAGTTGGGACACGTGGAACACATCGTGAACCTGAGAAAGGTTCGACGGAAGCTCCAGTTGATATGCCACTTTTCCGCCTTTCGAGAATAGTGAAAGGGCCAATATAGCGAGGAGCTAGCTTGCCCTTGATCCCGCGGTGAGCACCCTTCATTGGTGTAGCGAAGATAGGCCTTTTCGCCAAAGTTGATAGACCATGTCTTTGTGATGACGGTCATAATTACTCTTTTGACGCGATGAGCGGTCTTGAGATTCTCGCGAATAATGCGGACTTGTTCTTGGCATGTTGGATAATATCCGGACGAAGAGTGGGCGTTCCCAGTTTCGACCAGTTCGGAGGGTTCGCACTTTCGTCCATATAACACTTGAAGGGGCCATCTTGACTAGCTTGAAAGCTATTATTATAAGAGAACTCAGCATACGGAGAGATTCCTCCCATTTCTTGCGAATGAGGCGACACAAGCTCGAAGCATGTCTTGAGAATTTGGTTGACACGTTCAACTTGCCCTTGAGATCATGGATGAAAAGCGATCTTGAAAGATAAATGAGTCCCCATAGCTTCTTGAAAACTTGCCCGAATCTTGAAGTGAATAGGCTGCCACGGTCCGAATCGATAACCAATGGAATACCGTGAAGTGAAACAATTCGGACATATAGGCGTTGCCACCTGGCTAGCGGTGATCGTTTCTTTGACCGCGGAAAATGTGCAACTTTAGAAAGCGGTCAATGACGACGAGAATAGCATCATTACCTTTCTGCGATTTGGGAAACCCGGTGGCGAAGTCCATTTCAACATGGTCCCATTTCCATTCGGGAATAGAGATAGGCTGCGAGTTCCAGCGGGCCTTTGATGTTCTGCTTTGATCTGACGGCAAGCGTCACACTCGAAACATAGCGAGCAATGTCACCTTCATATTAGACCACGGAATCTCGATTTAATGTCTTGATACATCTTTGTACCGCCGGGGTGGATACATAGAGGCGTATCATGAGCTTCTTGCATAACCTTCTCGAGTCATATCCAGGTTGTCCTTCTTACAAGGCACCACTAGGCGGCCTTTGAAGTACAAGGCGCCATCATCGCAATAGTGAAGGATGAGGATTTCCTTTCCCGACGTCTTGTTTAAGCTTGTAGACCTCGAGTCAGATCCTGCATTGTCTTTATGGTGCCCAAGAGATCGGGTTCATCAGCCGGGTAAAGAGGGATCCACGGGGAACAACACGGAGATTCATCTTGCGGAACTCCGGAGGAGGGGAGCGAGTGCACCGGAGGAACAATATGGAGGTTCAGACTGCTGAATTCTTCAACAAGTGAGGCTGAACTTTGTGAACTCAAGGTGGTTGCGATAAGACTTGCGGCTCAAGGCATCAGCCATTACATTAGCCTTGCACGGCATATAGGAAATACCCAAATCAAAGTTTGCAGCAGTCTCCATCCATCTCTGCCGACGGAGGTTCAGGTCTGGCTGAGTAAATGATACTTCAGACTTTGGTGGTCGGTGTAGATCTCATAGCGATTACGAGAAGGTAATGTCGCCATTGCTTTAGCGCATGAATGACAGCAGCAAGTTCGAGGTCGTGGTAACTGGTAGTTCTCCTCGTGAGGCGCAAGCTGTCGAGAGGCATAAGCAACCACTTTGCGCTCTTGCATTAGGACACCGCCTAATCCTTGACGAGATCGTCGCGATAAATGACGAAGTCCTTCTTAGTATCGGGAGGAGCTAGCATCGGGCGGTTGTCGACTTGTCTTTGAGTTCTGGAAACTTTCACGACACTTATCATCCATTGGAACTTGGCGCTTTATGCAATAGATTAGTCGAGGCACGGCAATCTTGGAGAAGTTCTCGACGAATCGGCGGCAATAGCAAGCGAGACCGAAAAACTTCGACTTATTAACGTTCTTGGAGGAGTCAATCGAGAATAGCTTGAACTCGTTCGGGGTTGGCGGCAATACCATCCTTAGAAATGACATGCCCAAGATAGGTTACTTGGGAAGCCGAATTCACATTTGGAGAACTTGGCATAGAGTTGATGCTCTCGTAGCTTTTCGGCACAAGGCGAAGATGTTCAAGATGTTCTTCTTCATTCTTGGAATAGATCAGGATATCATCCGGATAAACCACGACGAACTTGTCGAGGTAATCCATGAATATATAGTTCATCGAGTGCGAGAGAAGGTGGCTGGAGCATTGGTTAAGCGAAGGACATGACGGTGTACTCGTATGAACCATAACGAGTCACGAATGCGGTCTTGGGGATATCCTCCTCACGAACACGGATCTGGTGGTAACCCAACCTCAAGTCGAGTTTGAGAACACCGACGAACCAGCCGGTTGATCATAAAGATCATTGATCCGAGGAAGAGGATACTTATTCGAATGGTAGCTTGATTTATAGGACGGTAGTCTGAACCAATCGGTTTGTCCCATCCTTCTTCTTGACAAAGAGAGAAGGTGCTCCCCAAGGAGAGCAACTTGGGCGAATGAAACCGCTTTGAAGAGATTTGTCGATTTCCTCCTTTAGTTCAAGGAGTTCATCGGCGGCATCTTGTAGGGGCGCTTGGCTATAGGAGTGGTGCACTGGTTTCAAGTCGATGGCGAATTCGACAGCTCTAGCAGGGGAATCCTGGAAGTTCTTCAGAAAGACGTCTTGGAAATCGCAAACAGCAGAATGTTTTCAATTCCCTCGAGGGTGCGGCGTTCAATGCATTCAATGCATAGAGCCTTGCCTCGGCATCTTGAACGAACGAGCGTTGTAGCTACGATTTCATCGAAAGGTGCGATAGATGGGCGGTCTTAGTGGCGCAAGCGATTGGCGCGATGATCGCCTTCAACCAATCCATCCCCAAAATGAGGTCGATGTTAGGCGTCTTGAGGATAATGGGGAGGCATAGAATTCCAGCCCTTGATTTCCACGGGGCGTCGGCGCCAACCATGGAGGTTTGACATTGTCCCAATGGGGTTTTACCACTACCGAAGAGTTCATCCCTTCACACTTAACGTCGTGCTTGTATGCAAAGTCTTGAGACATGAATGAATGCGATGCTCTGAATCGAATAAAGCAGATCTGATACTTGAATTTACGAGTGTACCCATCACGATGGCAGGCTGGTCTTGAGCTTCGTTCGGATCAACGTGGTTGGCTGAGCTTGCCCATAAGACTTGCCGGTGTTGTTGCGGTTCAGTTGTTTCCACGGCCATTCTGGGAAGGGCCACTGATTCGGTTACGGTTGCATTCTCTATGCGGTGCCACGCTGTCCGCACCAAGCATAAGCCATTATTGGGAGTGGGAGCAGAGCTTGGGGTGGTGGAGCTGGAAGCTTGGCTGCTTAGTTGTAGGCGGAGCGAGGTGTAGCATAGTTCGCTTGGAAGCGATGCATTCGGCTGGTACATGCTATTGGGAATCCATATCTTGCGCTTCTGCGAGGACGGGCCGAAGATGAGCCGTGTCACGGTTCGCTGTTAGAGCTCTGGTATTCCTGCGAGACCAGTTTCGACATTGATAGCTTTGTTCACCAAGGTGGCGAAATCAGCAAAGTCGTGCACTAGAAGTGCGAGCTTGATGTCGACTTGAAGACCGTCACGGAACTTCTCTTGTCTGCGTGCATCGGTTGCAATATCCTCTTGACATAGCGAGACAAGTCCAAGAACTCTCGTGATAGGCTTCAACAGTCTTGTTGCCTTGGGTGAGATTATGAACTCACGCTTCTTCGATCCATGACCCCTTGAGGATGAAGCGGCGCGAAGGCAGCTGGAAGTCTGGCGGTGATGAGTGTTCCAAGCTGGCGAGTACGACGGTGGCTGTCCCACCATTGAGCTCTGGTCCCTTCAGAAGAAGGAAGCAAAGGTGACATAGCTGGCGGGGGCTACATTAGCGCACTCCATCTCATAGGTGATGTCACGGAGCGATCATCGACATCCATGGCTGAGTTGAGCTGCGGTATCTGTTGGGGTTGAGCGTATGAATTCCTGCGAGTTGTCCCGTTTGGGTCTTTGGTGCATATTGGGCGAGGCGAGCCATCATATTCTCCATGAACTGGCGATTCATCTCGAGCTATTGGATCATACCAGCCATGTACTCGGCGGTGGTGGAAGGTTGGCACCACGACCACGACCTGCTGGCCTAACCATCCTGCTATTATATAACGAGGTAGTTCAGCATTTGAGAAGATAAGCAAGAGACAAGAATCATTCATGATGAAACACGCATAAAGCGAGCATGATGGGAACTACATAGTAGTTGGCATATCTTACAAAAGGAATCATGCATAGAGTTCGATACATAGAGTCCATACATAGACTACTACATCATAGGCGGCACGCAGAGCTCATGGCGAATACATCAAATGCTAACAAGCAAGCCTACATCAGTCCCACGCGATGCTGCGGAGGTAGCTGTAGCTGAAAGCTAGTAGTCGGCGGTGGATAGTCCTCCACGTCGGTGACACGAGGGCCGCGGATACTCAGGTGCTGAATCCGATGTCCGTGGCGGGAAAGGGCCAAGTGCGGAGAGTAGCCTCCCGTCGGCCAACCAACACCACAGGGCATCACGGTCTGGCGGGGTAGATCGCGAGCAGCGGCTCTCCGGAGCGGACAAAGGGTGCATCAGCGTCGAGCACGGTAGAGGTGCCGACGGGTGATGTACAACTCGTGGCGAAGAGCTCGGTTAGCTCGATCCATCCATCGGCATGCGTAACAAAGTTACGATGGTGGAAAGGCTCTCTGGTAGCGATGGTGTAGGCAGCGGTGTAGTAACCCTCCTCACCAACATCGACGCGATAGCAATGTGCACGAAGGGGAGGTGTCCAACTCTCGATACTCTGCGAAGGCGTGTCGGTGCAGCATAAGCAGCATCGTGGACTGCCATATCAATGGTCACTCCAACACCATGTGCGGTGTGCGGCCAAGATAGTGGACTCATACTCCGAGAGTAGAGGTGGGCGATGGCGGCGTCTGCTCCCGGTTATAGTCTGGTACTCCTCATAGGCGGTGTACTCGGGGTGCCAGCGATAACCCGATAGGTCATCATCTCGGCTAGCACCGCAGTGATCCCGAGCACCAATGGCCGTCGTGTGGCGCACGACCTGCCTCGTGGGTTCCATCTGAAAACAAAGGCGTTTCAAAGGAGTCAAATGACGGGGTGGAAATTGTTCAAATACAATTCCAAAAACAACTAAGGCTATATCCATCTTGAGGGTGAATGCGGTCACGGGATCCTAGTGATAGTTAGCAAAAGCGTTTAACCCGAGTAGAAGAGAGTTCGAGTCGAGTAAAGGTCGAGGTAAAAGATCCTAATACCACCCGATGGCGGCGTGGGCCCGTAAGGCACACAGCCAAGTTAGTAAAAGTTTTGCAATGTCTAGACTCGACTTGCCAAGGAGGGTGGAAGGGGATTCCTACAGCGATCGGCTCGATACCAACTTGGCGCCCTCGATTCAATCGTACACTAATCATGCACGCAAATGTATGCGATCAAGATCAAGGACTCACGGAAGATATCACAACACAACTCTACTGAATAAAATAAGTCATACAAGCATCATAATACAAGCCAGGGCCTCGAGGGCTCGAATACAAGTGCTCGATCATAGGCGAGTCGTGAAGCAACAATATCTGAGTGGACATAAGTTAAACAAGGTGCCATAAGATGGCTAGCACAAAGCGGGATCTGATCGAAGAGGACAGGCCTCCCGCACAGGATCCTCCTAGGTCACTCTGAGTGGTCGTCGGTGGGGCTGCGTAGTAGTAGGCGCCTCCAGTAGTAGTCGTCATAGGCGGTGGCGTGCGGATCACAGGCTCCATCGTGCGATTGCAGCAATCGAGTAGAGATAGGGAAAAAAAGGGGAACAAGGCAACCGTGAGTACTCATCCAAAGTACTACAAAACAAGGAACTACACTACATATGCATGGATATATGTGTAAAGGCCATATCGATGGACTGAATCTGCAGAAATGCGAGAATAGAGAGAAGCCTAGTCCTATCGAAGACTAGCATCTTCCGAAATCACCATCTTGCAGCAAACAAGAGGAGTAGAGTAACATAACTTAAGGTAGCAGTAGTGTTATCAACCTCGGCGAGATCCTTTCTCGACTCCTGCGAGAAAGAAATCCCGAGCCATACTATCGATTATCATCACAATCAATGCTCATATCCATGACTCATCTCAAGTATCCGATTCTAGTTGTATCGATCGGGATACAACTCCAAGTGTCCGTTACCGTAGGGACAGGCTATCGATAGATGTTTTCTTCCTGCAGGGTGCACCAACTTACCCACCACGCTTAACTCCGCCGGACACACTTTCGAGGTCATGCCCGCCTCGGTCAAACAATCGCCGCAACCCGACCTAGGCTTAATAGAGAGGCCAGCGCGGACTAAACCTAAGCCCCGGGGTCATGGGCCATCTCCCGGGAACTCCCTTGCGTTATGTCTGTGGCGGAAGCAGACCTAGCCCATCAGCGTTCCAGTCCAATCCGTAGCGCCCGCTCGTCGCTAACGTCTAATAAGCTTGGCTGATGTATCTGACGCAGAACGCCCATACTTAGCCCACGTGATGGTTAGTGCTATCGGGCGAGGCCCTCGGATCAAATATCCAAATCGTAGTGGATTAGGAACGCGCGGTAACAAGCGAGACTCACGAAGATGTGACCCGTTGCCCGTCTCGAGGACTTGCGGCAAGGGCTAGGAATGCCCGCCACGCCTCGTAATTATCTCGCGGGCACCCTCCAGTCAACCGTCTCCACATCACTCGCAATTAAGCGCAGGTACCCTCGAGGTCGACCGTCTTTCAAATAACGATGGTAAAAGTCCAAGTAACCGTGAGTCCAAACATCAAGGGAAAACACGAGGAATCACCCGGTGTATTCCACTCAATGTAGTCATCAAGGTGAACATAAGAGGATTCACCCTCGAGGTCCACACTTGAGGGGTTGCCTGACAGTCGTGTCGGAAGTGGTTAAGGAGGAAATCACCCTCGATGACCACAACCGGATAGCTATACTACAGGTTAATATCGGAAGTCTTGTAGAGGTTTCACCCTCGGTACTCGATAGTAACCTAGTAGTGTCGAGCAACTAAGGGAAGTGATGTGCGGTGTCGGGGCTGGTCTCGATCCGTTGATCGGTCTTCAATGATGAAGCGAGGCAACAAGGACAAGGTGGGGGTCACCGATGGGTCTCTAACCAACCTATACTAAGCGATTTAGGATAAGCGGTAGGTAACAATAGCGAGGTTACAATAAGCAGGCTATGCAATGAATAGGAGCAACAATAACAGTAGCAAAAATCTAGTGCAAGCATGAGAGAAAGGAATGGGCGATATCGGGATGATCAAAGGGGGCTTGCTGGTTGCTCGGCAAGAGAGAGGGTCGACCTTGTAGTCGAACGGCCACCGCGGCGTCGGTCTCGAAGTCTACCAAGAGAAGAGGGGAAGAAACAATGAATACACGATAACGGATGCATAACGATGCATGACATGCCAAGAAGCGATGCTAGGCGTGCCCTAACGTGGTAAGAGAAGTCTTGGTTTAGGGGAAAGCATCAGGAAGTTGTCCGTCTCGGACGTCTGTCGAGACGAGATGAACCGGAGGAAAGTTTGCAGGTTCGATAGGTTAGAGGCGTGTGGTGGGCGAGCGGATTGCGTATCCGAATTCGTCTCGTCGTTACGAGCAACTTTCATGTTGAAATTATTTTAATCCGGATTACGGATTAAAAGATATGATTTATAAAGGTTTTATTAAATTCTGAAATTTTAATTAATTATAAAATTAATTTGAAAAAGCATTTATGACATCGGCATGATGTCATCTTGGCGTCATCGATCAGCAGGGGTTGACTAAGTCAACCACGGCGGTGGGTCCCACATGTCATTTACTAATGGCCTAATTAACCTAATCAGTTAATTAACCTTAGTTAATTAAGTTAATTAAGTTAATTAATAATTAGTGTTAATTAATTCAGAATTAATTAGTTTAATTAATTACCCAATTAATTTAACTAATGATTGGGTTTAACTAATCCAGAATTAATTAGTTTAATTAATTACCTAATTAATTAATTAATTAATTATTTAGTTAATTAGATTAATTCCTTTTTATTTCCATTTTTTTGTTTCTGTTTTATTACAACGTTCATTTGGGGGTGGGGCCCCCTTGTGATGTGGCCATGGCCAAGCAGGCGCGGCGGCTGGCGGTCTGGCGTTTGCCCGATCGAACACGACCGGCCGATCGAGGCGATCGAGGCGGATCGAGGCGGGCGGCCGGCTGCCGGCCACCCAGCCCGCCGTGGCGGCAGCCAGTGAGGCGGCAGGCGGGGAGGTTCTTGGGCTCGGTCGGGCCGAAGCGAGGAATCGGCCGTGGGGGAACAGGCGCCGAGCAGGGGAGGAAGGGGAGCTTGAGGCTCTCGGCGCTAGGCGCCTGGCGGGTGGTCAGGGGGAAGGAAGGAGGAGGAGGGGGGCCTCACACGGTGGGGGCAGGGCCTCGACCGGTATGCTCGGTGGAGGTCGGGCAGGCCGTGGGGAGGGGGCGGGGAGGCGTTCCGGCGGGGCGGGCAGGCCGAGCCGGACCATGATGGCGCGGCCCGGGCTCGGTGGGGCGCGTTGAGGGAGGAGGGAGCTCCGGGCGTGGAGGAGGAGGGAGGACCGAGGCGGCGGGGGCCGGCGGGGGATCGGCGGCGAGGTGGATCGCCGACGGGGGAGGTGGTCGGTGGTCTCCCTGCCCCGATCTAGATCGGGTCGGGGAGGCGGGGGGGGAGGGGGAGGGGGGCGGTGGCTAGGGTTAGCCACCGATGGGGGGACTAGTGGGGGGGTGGGCGGTGGGCGGCCAGGGAGAAGAGGGATGGGCCAAGGGAGAGGGAGAGGGCCAGGTGGTGGGGCGGAGGGGGTTAACCCCTCCTGTTTTATTCCTTTTGCTATTTTCCTTTTCTGTTTGGTTTATTTAAAATGCTTGGGCATTTTGTAAATATTAGTGCACCCCCCCAATATTAGGTTAGGTATTTTAGAAAACCCCGGAACATTTTAGGATTAGTTTTCGAAACCCTTTTATCATTTACTTTAGTTTTAAATTTTGTTTTAGAACGGTTCCGAATTAACGAGAAGTTAATTAACATAACCGGGGATTACTGTTGCATAACCATCCGGGCGTTACAAGCACTAGTTTAGTTTATAAAATAAAACTACAAAAAAATGGAATTGAGGGTTCCTCATATGCTTCATCTTTTTAATGTCTTTCGTGAAAATGATGGAAAGAAAAATTGTGCTCAAGTGCTATAAGAAGAATGCATTAGAATGTTTGGCATTGAATATTTGAATGATGAGCACGATTGCAATGTTGTTAGTTTGCCTTGAATATCCATGATGCTAATGATATGCAAAGCCACAAGCTTGGGGAAGCTATGTTTGATGATGATATTTTTTGCCCCCCAAGCTTTGATGAGCAAATTTATTATGATGAAAGCATGCCTCCTATTTATGATGATTGTTGTGATGACACGTATGCTATAAAGAATAATGATAACCATGAAACTTGTCATCTTGATCTTAATTTTCAATCACATGATAGGTATTTTGTTGAGTTTGCTCCCACTACTATTCATGAGAGGAAATTTGCTTACGTGGAGAGTAATAAAATTTCTATGAAAGTAGATCATGAAAAGAATGCTTTAGGTGCTGGTTATATTGTTGAATTCATTCATGATGCTACTTAAAATTACTATGAGGGAGGAATATATGCTTGTAGGAATTGCAATAATATCAAGTTTCCTCTCTATGTGCTTAAAGTTTTGAAGTTATGCTTGTTTTTCCTTCCTATGCTAGTTGATTATTGTTCCCATAAATTGTTGGATAACAAAATCCCTATGCATAGGAAGTGGGTTAGACTTAAATTTTCTAGTCATATTCTTCATGATGCTCTCTTTATGTTTCAATTCCTATCTTTTATGTGAGCATCATTGAAATCATAATGCCTAGCTAGGGGCGTTAAACGTTAGCGCTTGTTGGGAGGCAACCCAACTTTATTTTAGTTTCTTGCCTTTTGGTTCTGTATAGTAATAAATAATCCATCTAGCTTATGTTTATATGTGGTTTTGTGTTTTAATTAGTGTTTGTGCCAAGTAGAACCTTTGGGAAGACTTGGGTGAAGTCTTTATGATCATGCTGTAAAAAACAGAAACTTTAGCGCTCACGAGATTAGCTTCAACTTTTTACTGGAGAGTTATATTTAGTTGATTATTTTTGCAGATGATTACTAGACAAATTTCACAGGTCCACCAATTTATTTTAGAATTTTTGGAGTTCCATAAGTATACGTTTGATACAGATTACTACAGATTGTTCTGTTTTTGACAGATTCTGTTTTTCGTGTGTTGCTTGCTTATTTTGATGAATCTATGGCTAGTAAAATAGTTTATAAACCATAGAGAAGTTAGAATACAGTAGGTTTAACACCAATATAAATAAATAATGAGTTCATTACAGTAACTTGAAGTGGTGTTTTGTTTTTCTTTTGCTAGCAGACTCATGAGATTTTACATTAAGTTTTGTGTTGTGAAGTTTTCAAGTTTTGGGTAAAGATTCGATGGACTATGGAATAAGGAGTGGCAAGATCCTAAGATTGGGGATGCCCAAGGCACCCCCAAGGTAATATTAAAGGATAACCAAGATCCTAAGCTTGGGGATGCCCCGGAAGGCATCCCCTCTTTCGTCTTCGTTCATCGGTAACTTTACTTGGAGCTATATTTTTATTCACCACATGATATGTGTTTTGCTTGGAGCGTCATTTTCTTTTGTTAGTATTTGCTTTATGTTATCTAGAATAATGTTTTACATCTTTATTTTCAATAAAAATGTCAAGGATAGCCTTTACCATGCTTATTTTGCAAGTATACATGTTGCTGTTTCAAAACAGAAAGGTTACCGCTGTTGCAAAAATTCCGTAGAAAAGTCAGAATGTGATAAAATGTTGAAACCTTTTGCATAATAGGCTCTTATAAATTTACTACAGTTGGAATTTTCTTTCATAATTTTTGGAGCTAGAGAAGTATGCATCTTGCTGCATTGTTTACAGACTGTCCTGTTTAGGCAGATTGCTGTTATGTTCGCATTGTTTGCATATGTTTGCTTCTTTAATGATTCTATTTGAGGATAGGACTATTAAATATGCAGAGGCATTTAGTATGCAATGTTGAATAATAATTTTAGTGATTTGCTACAGTATAGTATGATAAGGTTTTTCCATTGGTTTATGCTAACTTATCTCACGAGTCCTTGTTGAGTTTTGTGCGGATGAAGCTTTTGAGATTTAGGAAGACCGTGATATGAGAGGAATTAAGGAGACACAAAAGCTCAAGCTTGGGATGCCCAAGGCATCCCAAGATAATATTTCAAGAAGTCTCAAGCGTCTAAGCTTGGGGATGCCCCGGTTGGCATCCCACCTTTCTTCTTCGACAACTATCGGTTAGTATGGGTTGATCCTAAGTTTTTGCTTCTTCACATGATGAGTGCTATCCTTGAAATGTCGTTTCATTTTGTTTTTCTTGTTGTTTAAATAAAATATCAAGATATGAAATTATTAAATGGGAGAGTCTTCACATAGCTAAATAATTATTTAACTACTCATTGATCTTCACTTATATCTTTTTGGAGTAGTTTGTCATTTACTCGTGTGCTTCACTTATATCCTATGAGTAAATGGTTGAATGATTTGAATGTCATAAATCTGAAATTTTACATGTTTCATATGCTTATCCCATGGGGAGTCATAATTTTACATATAAGAAGTAGAGGTGGTAATTTATTGAAGGTTAGCAAACATTGTATTGGTCACTCGAACAATTCATGAAAGAATATTGAAGGAAGAGAGATTTCACATATAAATTTACTATCCTGGACATCTTCTATGATTGTGATCCCCATTAATTATTTTCAGACCTGAGCAAATTAGTTGAAGTTGGACAAGGAAGACAACATAATGAGTTATGCTTGGGTATATTTGTATAGAAGTTATATTGTTATGGATCCTCTAACATGTGGTGCTTGCTATTTAGAATCCATTGCTAGCCAAAATATCTGTACTAAGCAGGAATACTGCTTGTGCATCCAATTCCTGAGTGTCCACCATATCTACCTACATGTGGTATTTACCTGCCGTTCCAAGTAAATTTGCACGTGCCAAACTCTAAACCTTCAAATAATAATCTGTTTTGTATGCCCGAATCGCTCATGTAGCGACTAGGGGCTAGCGGTATCTTCCATTCTAGGTGGGTTATTCTCACGATGTGTGGACTCCGCTCATCATTCATGAGAAAATGGCTGGTAACTAGGATGCCCAGTCCCATGATCAAAAGATCGAAATCAAATAAAAAATAATTGCAAACAAAACTCCCCCAGGATTGATGTTAGTTGGAGGCACCCGTTGTTTCGAGCAAGCCATGGATTGATGATTGTTGGTGGAGGGAGTAAAATCTTTACCTTTCTGTTTGGGAACCGCCTATAATGTATGTAGTATGGAAGATATTGGGAACTCTTGGTCGTTATGTTGACAATGAAAGCATACCTCTCAAAATTATTTTCATCTCTGTTTTTGCTTCGAGCTCTGGCACCTCTACAAATCCCTGCTTTCCTCTGTGAAGGGCCTATCTTTTACTTTTATGCAAGAGTCAGTAGTATTCCTTCTCATTCCAACCTACTCTTTAGTTGGCAAGCATCATGTGATGGAAAGATCTAGGAATATATGGCCATTCAAATATATTTGAGCATGAATTATTACTGTTGGCATTACCCCTGAGGTAAAAGGTTGGGAGGCGAAACATTAAGCCCCTATCTTTCTCTGTGTTCAATGAATACTATTTGTTCTAAAAATATGCTTTGAGTGGTAGCAATCATGGAAGACTAAATGATAGTTGAGTATGTGAAGTTTGCTGAATCAAAGCTCTGACATAGACTCTTCCTGAAAATAAGATGAATTGTAATTGTTTGATGACTAAATAACACGGTTTGTTAGTTTTCAAGAAAGTTTATTGTCTATACTTTAATTTGTGAATAGCTTGTTACTTGATCATGAAAAGTTCTATGAGTTGAGCTACTGTTATGATATATAATGATGCTAGAAAAGGTGATTGAAATTATCATTGATCAAACTTATGCACTTGCTAGCATTCACACTTCATAAATTATTTCTTTTATCATTTACCTACTCGAGGACGTGCAGGAATTAAGCTTGGGGGTGCTGATACGTCTCCAACGTATCTATAATTTATGAAGTATTCATGCTATTATATTATCCATCTTGGATGTTTATGGGCTTTATTATGCACTTTTATATTATTTTTGGGACTAACCTATTAACCCAGAGCCCAGTGCGATGTCTGTTTTTCCCTTGTTTGATGTTTGAAGAAAAGGAATATCAAGCAGTCGAAACGGAATGAAACCTTCGGAGAAGTTATTTTTGGAAAGAAAGAAATCCGGGAACTTGGAGTCCACGTCAAGGAAGCAACGAGGAAGGCACGAGGCAGGCGCGCCCACCCCCGGGCGTGCCCTCCACCTCGTGGGCCCCTCGTGGCTCCCTGACATACTTCTTCCGCCTATATATATATATATATATATATATATATATATATATATATATATATATATATATATATATATATATATATCCATATACCCTAAAACCTTGAAGAGCAAAATAGATCGGGAGTTACTGCACTGCAAGCCTCTGTAGCCACCAAAACCAATCAGGACCTGTTCGGCACCTGCGGAGGGGGGGTCCTCACCGTGGCCATCTTCATCATCCGGCGCTCTCCATGACGAGGAGGGAGTAGTTCACCCTCGGGGCTGAGGGCATGTACCAGTAGCTATGTGTTTGATCTCTCTCTCTCTCTCTCTCTCTCTCTCTCTCTCTCTCGTGTTCTTGAGGTGATCGATCTTGATGTATCATGAGCTTTGCTATTGTAGTTGGATCTTATGATGTTTCTCCCCTCTACTCTCTTGTAATGGATTGAGTTTTCCTTTGAAGTTATCTTATCGGATTGAGTCTTTAATGATTTGAGAACACTTGATGTATGTCTTGCGTGGGATAACCGTGGTGACAATGGGTTATTCTATTGATTCACTTGATGTATGTTTTGGTGATAAACTTGCGGGTTCCGTAATGAACCTATGCATAGGGGTTGGCTGCGTTTTCGTCTTGACTCTCGGTAGAAACTTTGGGGCACTCTTTGAGGTTCTATGTGTTGGTTGAATAGATGAATCTGAGATTGTGTGATGCATATTGTATAATCATACCCACGGATACTTGAGGTGACATTGGAGTATCTAGGTGACATTAGGGTTTTGGTTGATGTGTGTCTTAAGGTGTTATTTTACTACGAACTCTAGGATGTTTGTGACACTTATAGGAATAGCCCAATGGATTGATCGGAAAGAATAACTTTGAGGTGGTTTCGTACCCTACCATAATCTCTTCGTTTGATCTCCGCTATTAGTGACTTTGGAGTGACTCTTTGTTGCATGTTGAGGGATAGTTTTATGATCCAATTATGTTATTATTGTTGAGAGAACTTGCACTAGTGAAAGTATGAACCCTAGGCCTTGTTTCAACGCATTGCAATAACGTTTTCGCTCACTTTTATCTTTAGTTACCTTGCTGGTTTTATATTTTCAGATTACAAAAACCTATATCTATCATCCATATTGCACTTGTATCACCATCTCTTCGCCGAACTAGTGCACCTATACAATTTACCATTGTATTGGGTGTGTTGGGGACACAAGAGACTCTTTGTTATTTGGTTGCGGGGTTGCTTGAGAGAGACCATCTTCATCCTCGCCTCCACGGATTGATAAACCTTAGGTAATCCACTTGAGGGAAATTTGCTACTGTCCTACAAACCTCTGCACTTGGAGGCCCAACAGCGTCTACAAGAAGAAGGTTGCGTAGTAGACATCATATCACACCGGTTACTTTCACGTTAAGTTGAACCTGCTAATAACTCAACTTGAATATATCGTTGACCGGGTCATGGTGCCACTGAATCAAGTTTTCCCAGTGCAACCACATTTTCCTTTATGGGAAGGCCTTTATTCGGTCCGTTGTCATGCCTCTGGTCGGTGCCTCCAATGAGGGAAGGTTATGGGTGTGCGGTACCCTGGCCCGGTAAGCAGACATAACTTTGTGTGCCCGTTGTTGATGTTATGGTACCTTGTCCCCGTTTGGGACCGTTTATGTTTTGCCATGACCGTGGCCGTTGGTGTCTTTGGTAGACACGGGGCCACCCAGGACGAGCCCAGTGGGGAGTGAGTCGGAGTGGCCAAGAGAGTGTCATGGCAATGGAAGAGTTTCGTCGGAATGCCGTTGGTCCACCCGAATGGGAGTGCGAGGCCATGGGTTCCGTGGTGTGGGTACAGTGCACTACCTCTGCAGAGTGTATTAAATCTATCGATAGCCGAGTCCATGGTTACAGACACGCTCGAAAGTAGGTCACACCATGGGTCGACGTTTAAATTAATCTTGCACACTAAGTTATGAACGTCGCACTGTTGAGAAGATGATGGTGGGTAAACCATTTTGATGTTGGAGACCAAGTGTTGGTCATGGTTGTGATCGTCAGAAAGATCACCGTTTGAGACCTAGTGTTGGTCATGGTTGTGATCACCGAAAAGATCACCGTTTGGTTACAAGGTAACCCGATCCAAGACCATGAGGTTGGTCCGTTTGTGATCCGAGAGCAATCACCGTTGGTAAGGAAGTCCGAGGGAATTTTATCACGAGATCATGATCACAGCATGTATGATATGTTGTTCCATTGCTAATTGGTTAAGTATCATGATATTGTTTGTCATTATGTTTATGTTTGTTGTGAGCTTGCAAGTACATTCAATGTACTGACCTGGCGTGTCATGCCAGCTTTCAGGAAAGTCTCATTGGAAAGGAGTGCTGTCCGAGTCTAGATCGTGTCCACATCGGTGTCCCTGTGCTATGGAGTTCCGCTACGACGTTGTTCCGCTGCCACGTAGTTGTTTATGATCGAGGCCCCTTTATGTTCACTAAATAATGTACGTATTGTTCAGCCGCACCGTGTGTGCCGCTTGGCCTCGCCACCTGTTGTAATATAAACTATGATCCACTAGCATCAATAAAGCGGTTGTTTTCTGTACCAAGATGTTGTGTGTTGCCAGAAGACATGGTCTTTGGGCTGGCAATGCATGGTAAACCGGTTGCTCTGACCCGGGGTGCCACATGTAGGAGCCCAGGAGCACCATCCCCGCCTCTGCATCCAACTCCCCGGCAAATCACATTGCCGGGAAGGAGATGCGGATGCAGATGATGGTGCTACCACCTGATGAAGATGGTGCGGGCGGTGATCAGCTGGAGTCAGAGTCGTCGCCCTCCCGCCCGCTACCGTCATCATCGCTGTCACTGTCCTCCTCGTCGCTTTCGCTCGAGGAGGAGCTTTCGTCGTTGGTTGAGCTCTCCGCGCAGCACCCTAAGCGACCTCCCGAGTGCCCGAAGATCTTGTCAGAGAGCAGGCCGCTCTCCATTTATTTGAACTGGAGAACATGCCCCTCCAAGAAGCTGTGGGCGCGAGCAAAAGTCTTCCAACCACGGCGCAGATACATCACATGAGGGGCTCGGAAGTCGGCATCAACCCTCATGCCACCATTCCCACAGCCCCTCATGTGCAACCTCAGAGCGCGTGGCTATTCAAGCTCCATTTCCTGTGCAAAGGGAGTTGGGAGGTGAAGATGATCGCGCAGAGGTTTGTACAGCCTTATGATGAGCTCTCGAGGTTGATCCCCGGCATGGCCTTCCATTGGGGGGAGCTGCCGGTGGGGGCGCAGCCAAGGCGCCGCCCCACCCTCCTCTTCCTCGAGCACCAAGGTGTCCTAGGCCTCGCCCCCTCCCTCCTCCTCTCATGGCGGGCTCCACCACTGCAGGATCCATAGGAGGAGGGATGCGATGTCGAGTAGAAGCCATCGTCGCTGCCGATGGGACTCTGTCGCGCCCTCGCTCTCTCACCATGACTGGAAGGGAAGGATTACAGAGAAGAAGAACTGTGTGCGGAGAGGCACTGCCCCTGCACCTTTTTATAGAGAGGGTGAGGCACGGGGCTGGCTCCTCACACAGAAAATGGCCGCCCCGCTCCTCCAATACGGCCTCTCTACACCTTCTGTGGCTCTAAGAATCAAGGCCAACCCTCCGCTCCAACCATCGAAGCCCGGTTTTTGGCCATGGCACTCCTCTCCACGCCCTCCGCATCCACCACCTACCATGCCCAATGCATGCAGAACACGTGGCAGGTGCGTGCGAAACAGGAGGCAAGTGGGATGGCAGTTTCTACCTCATAATCGTGGGACGTGGGCAATCCACAGGCCACGACCGAAGTTTTTCCGCGGCGTTGTGAACGACGCACGGGGAAATCAGAAACTGACCCAAGCTCACGATTAATGAGGAAGCAAAGAAGACCTCAAGAGGCCAGCTTCTTCAGCACCCCCGCCTGTGCACTTATTAGGCCCTACCCCGACAATGCTCGGCAGCGTGTTCGGGGCAGGCCCGGGGGCTTCTGTCGGTGCAACAAACCCTGGGTCTGTTGCCTGCTACGTCTTGAGCTTGCATTGGTTTTCCCCGAAGAGGAGAGGATGATGCAGCACAGTAGCGTAAGTATTTCCCTCAGTTTTGAGAACCAAGGTATCAATCCGATGGGAGGCCACGCACAAGTCCCTCGTACCTGCACAAAATGATAGCTACTGCAACCAACGTGATTAGGGGTTGTCAATCCCTTCACGGTCACTTACGAGAGTGAGATCTGGTAGAGATAATATTTTTGGTATTTTTGGTATAAAGATGCAAAGTGAAAAGTAAAAAGCAAAGTAAAAACAAAGCAAGTATATAAAAGTGATGGAGATTGATATGATGAGAATAGACCCGGGGGCCATAGGTTTCACTAGTGGCTTCTCTCAAGAGCATAAGTATTCTACGGTGGGTGAACAAATTACTGTTGAGCAATTGACATAATTGAGCATAGTTATGAGTATATCTAGGTATGATCATGTATATAGGCATCACGTCCAAGACAAGTAGATCGAAACGATTCTGCATCTACTACTATTACTCCACTCATCGACCGCTATCCAGCATGCATCTAGAGTATTAAGTTAAAAACAGAGTAACGCCTTAAGCAAGATGACATGATTAGAGGAATAAATTCATGCAATATGATAAATACCCCATCTTGTTATCCTCGATGGCAACAATACAATCGTGCCTTGCAACCCTTTACATCCTTGGGTAAGGACACATAAGATTGAACCCAAAGCCATGCACTTCTCCCATTGCAAGAACTACCAATCTAGTTGGCCAAACCAAGCGGATAATTCGAAGAGACTTGCAAAGATAACTCAATCATACATAAAAGAATTCAGAGAAGATTCAAATATTATTCATAGATAAGCTGGATCATAAACCCACAATTCATCGGTCTCAACAAACACACATAAAAAAGAAGATTGCATCGAATAGATCTCCACGAGAGAGGGAGAACATTGTATTGAGATCCAAAAGAGAGAAGAAGCCATCTAGCTACTAGCTATGGACCCGAAGGTCTGAAGTAAACTACTCGCACTTCATCGGAGAGGCTATGGTGTTGATGTAGAAAGCCCTCCGTGGTGGATGCCCCCTCCGGCGGAGCTCCGGAACAGGCCCCAAGATGGGATCTCGTGGATATAGGAAGTTGCGGCGGTGGAATTAGGTTTTTGGCTCCTGTTCTGATCGTTTGGGGATACGTAGGTATATATAGGAGGAAGGAGTACATCGGTGGAGCATCAGGGGGCCCACGAGGCAGGGGGGCGCGCCCCCCACCCTCGTGATCGCCTCCGATGTTCCTTGGCGTAGGGTCCAAGTCTCCTGGATCACGTTCGGTGAGAAAATCACGTTTCCGAAGGTTTCATTCCGTTTGGACTCCGTTTGATATTCTGTTTCTTCAAAACACTGAAAAAGGCAAAAAAAACAGCAATTCTGGGCTGGGCCTGCGGTTAATAGGTTAGTCCCAAAAGTAATATAAAAGTGGAAAATAAAGCCCATTATAGTCCAAAACAATAGATAAAGTAGCATGGAGCAATCAAAAATTATAGATACGTTGGAGACGTATCGGGCATCTAAGCTTAATTCCTGCTCGTCCTCGGTAGGTAAATGATAAAAGACAATTTTTGATGCGGAGTGATACTTTGGCATAATTTCAATGTTAATCTTCTTAATCATGGTATGAATATTCAGATCCGAAAGATTCAAGACAAAAGTTCATATTGACATAAAAATAATAATACTTCAAGCATACTAACTAAGCAATTATGTCTTCTCAAAATAACATGGCCAAAGAAAGTTATCCTACAAAATCATATAGTCGGCTATGCTCCATCTTCCCCACACAAAATATTTAAATCATGCACAACCCCGATGACAAGCCAAGCAATTGTTTCATACTTTAACATTTTCAAAACTTTTTCAACCTTCACGCAATACATGAGCGTGAGCCTGGATATAACACTATATGTGGAATAGAACGGTGGTTGTGGAGAAGACAAAAAGAGGGAAGATAGTCTCACAACAACTAGGAGTATCAACGGGCTATGGAGATGCCCATCAATAGATATCAATGTGAGTGAGTAGGGATTGCCATGCAACGGATGCACTAGAGCTATAAGTATATGAAAGCTCAACAAAAGAAATTAAGTGGGTGTGCATCCAACTCGCTTGCTCACGAAGACCTAGGGCATTTGAGGAAGCCCATCATTGGAATATACAAGCCAAGTTCTATAATGAACAATTCCCACTAGTATATGAAAGTGACAGAATGAGAGACTCTCTATCATGAAGATCAAGGTGCTACTTTGAAGCACAAGTGTGGTAAAAGGATAGTAACATTGTCCCTTCTCTCTTTTTCTCTCTTTTTCTCTCTTTTTTTTATTTGGGCCTTTTCTCTCTTTTTTTATGGCCTCTTTTTTTTATTTTTTTATTTTTTTATTTGTCGTCCGGAGTCCCATCCCGACTTGTGGGGGAATCATAGTCTCCATCATCCTTTCCTCAATTGGGACAATGCTCTAATAATGATGATCATCACACTTTTATTTTTCTTACAACTCAACAATTACAACTCGATACTTAGAACAAAATATGACTCTATATGAATGCCTCCGTGATGTGCGGGATATGCAATGAAACATGAGTGACATGTATGAAAGAAATTATGAGCGGTGGCTTTGCCACAAATACGACGTCAACTACATGATCATGCTAGCAATATGACAATGATGGGCGTGTCATAATAAGCGGAACGGTGGAAAGTTGCATGGCAATATATCTCGGAATGGCTATGGAAATGCCATGATAGGTAGGTATGGTGGCTGTTTTGGGGAAGGTATATGGTGGGTGTATGATACCGCGAAAGGTCTTGCGCGATTAGAGAGGCTAGCAATAATGGAAGGATGGGAAAAAGTGCGTATAATCCATGGACTCAACATTAGTCATAAAGAACTCATATACTTATTGCAAAAATCTAGAAGTTATCAAAGCAAAGTATTACGCGCATGCTCCTAGGGGGATAGATTGGTAGGAAAAGACCATCGCTCGTCCCCGACCGCCACTCATAAGGAAGACAATCAATAAATAAATCATGCTCCGAGTTCATCACATAACGGTTCACCATACGTGCATGCTACGGGAATCACAAACTTCAACACAAGTATTCTTTAAATTCACAACTACTCAACTAGCATGACTCTAATATCATCATCTTCATATCTCAAAACAATTATCAAGCATCAAACTTATCTTAGTATTCAACGCGCTTCAAAAGAAAGTTTCACATATCTTGAATACCAAGTATATTAACATTAAGAAAATTACCATGCTATTAACGACTCTCAAAATAATCTAAGTGAAGCATGAGAGATCAAGTTTCTTTAAAACAAATCCACCACCGTGCTCTAAAAGATCTAAGTGAAGCACTAGAGCAAAAATTATCACGCTCAAAAGATATAAGTGAAGCACTATCAGCAAAACTATCAAGCTCAAAAGATATAAGTGAAGCACATAGAGTATTCTATCAAATTCCAATTTATGTATGGCTCTCTCAAAAGGTGTGTACAGCAAGTATGATTGTGGTAAACTAACAAGCAAAGACGCAAATAATACAAGACGCTCCAAGCAAAACACATATCATGTGGTGAATAAAAATATAGCTCCAAGTAAATTACCGATGGAAGTGGACGAAAGAGGGGATGCCTTCCGGGGCATCCCCAAGCTTTGACTTTTTGGTGTCCTTGGATTATATTGGGGGTGCCATGGGCATACCCAAGCTTAGGCTCTTGCCACTCCTTGTTCCACAATCCATCAAAATAATTCACCCAATACTTGAAAACTTCACAACACAAAACTCAATAGAAATCTCGTGAGCTCCGTTAGAGAAAGAAAATAAAAGACTACTTTAAGGTACTGTAATGAACTCATTCTTTATTTGTGTTGGTGTTAAACCTACTGTATTCCAACTTCTCTATGGATCATAAACTATTTTACTAGCCATATATTCATCAAAATAAGCAAACAACACACGCAAAACAGAATCTGTCAAAAACAGAACAGTCTGTAGTAATCTGTAACTAACGCAAACTTCTGGAACTCAAAAAATTCTACCAAAATTAGAAGACCTGGAAATTTTGTTTATTGATCAGAAGAAATTTGAATCAGTATTTTATCACGTTCTGGTAATTTTTAACAATTCGGGCACTGAGCGCAAAGTTTCTGGAAATTACAGCAAGATCAAATAACTATCATCCAAGAAGATCCAATAGGTTTAACTTGGCTGAAACACTAATTAAAAGATAAAACCACATCTAAACAGGGGCTAGATGGATTATTTATTCCTAAAGAGAAGCAAAAACAAAAAAACTAAAATAAAATTGGGTTGCCTCCCAACAAGCGCTATCGTTTAACGCCCCTAGCTAGGCATAAAAGCGAGGATAGATTTAGGTAGTGCCGTAGTAATAAGATAGATCGGTGAAACTCATTTCATATTCTCTATGTTCGGCAGCAAGTTTTCTTTGAGGCAAGCAAAATTAATCAAAAGGGCTAAATTTAATAGGACAAAAGTCCCCAAGATCAATTTTAGGAGGTATAGGTTCCTCTTTCGGCCCTTCATATTGCACAACCAATTCATCATTATAAGCATTCTTTTGACAGAACTTTGTGAGCCTATACTCAAGAGAGCATCCTAGCTCATTATTTTGAATAGCCAAATCGTCATTAAGCTCAGAGATTCTATCAATTAAAATATTGGTAGGCACTTTTTTTCTAAGATTTTCATTGAAAGCAACATAGTCGATAGATTGAAAACGCATTATTTCTTCTTGATAAAAAAGGATATATTCTATGGGAGGACGACCAGTGTCTACCCTATAATGCGCAAAGATTTCTTTGGCTTCTTTTATTATAAATCTGAATTCATGAGCCAAAAAGATAGTAGTGGCACGCTTAACAGAGGAGTGTTCAATATTAGAAAATTCTAGGAAAATTCTTTGTATAGGCGGGTGCATATGCATAAATTGCCTTTCAAGTTCAACGCTAAGCATGGCAATAGCGTCCGCAATACTACTAGTTCTATGGAGAATAGAACCACCCATAGAGGGTAAAGCACCAGCACAAGTAAAGAAATCTTGAATAACTCCTTTTCCAATAATATTGCCACCACCGATTCGAAATCTTTTTGTGTGATAGGTAGGGGATTCTTCAGCAGGAGCTTCAGAGTTTTCCATATTATTATCGCCCATACCGGCGATAATTTCCCCAATTTCAGACATAGCGACAAGCAAGCGAACTAACACACGAGCAAACAAACGGACGAGGAAAAGGCAACGGGAAAAAGAGGAGGAGATTGGGAAAGAGAGGGCGAATAAAACGGCAAGGGTGGAGTCGGGGAGAGGAAAACGAGAGGCAAATGGCAAATAATGTAATGCGAGAGATAGGGATTGTGATGGGTACTTGGTATGTTGACTTTTGCGTAGACTCCTCGGCAACGGCGCCAGAAATCCTTCTTGATACGTCTTGAGCTTGCGTTGGTTTTCCCCGAAGAGGAGAGGATGATGCAGCACAATGGCGTAAGTATTTCCCTCAGTTTTTGAGAACCAAGGTATCAATCCAGTAGGAGGCCACGCACAAGTCCCTCGTACCTGCACAAAACGATAGCTACTCGCAACCGACGCGATTAGGGGTTGTCAATCCCTTCACGTTCACTTCGAGAGTGAGATCTATAGAGATAATATTTTTGGTATTTTTGGTATAAAGATGCAAAGTGAAAAGTAAAAAAGCAAAGTAAAAATAAAGCAAGCATAAAAGTGATGGAGATTGATATGATGAGAATAGACCCGGGGGCCATAGGTTTCACTAGTGGCTTCTCTCAAGAGCATAAGTATTCTACGGTGGGTGAACAAATTACTGTTGAGCAATTAACAGAATTGAGCATAGTTATGAGTATATCTAGGTATGATCATGTATATAGGCATCACGTCCGAGACAAGTAGATCGAAACGATTCTGCATCTACTACTATTACCCCACTCATCGACCGCTATCCAGCATGTATCTAGAGTATTAAGTTAAAAATAGAGTAACGCCTTAAGCAAGATGGCATGATGTAGAGGAATAAATTCATGCAATATGATAAATACCCCATCTTGTTATCCTCGATGGCAACAATACAATATGTGCCTTGCAACCCTTTACATCCTTTGGGTAAGGACACATAAAGATTGAACCCAAAGCCATGCACTTCTCCCATTGCAAGAACTATCAATCTAGTTGGCCAAACCAAGCGGATAATTCAAGAGACTTGCAAAGATAACTCAATCAAACATAAAAGAATTCAGAGAAGATTCAAATATTATTCATAGATAAGCTGGATCATAAACCCACAATTCATCGGTCTCAACAAACACACATAAAAAGAAGATTACATCGAATAGATCTCCACAAGAGAGGGAGAACATTGTATTGAGATCCAAAAAGAGAGAAGAAGCCATCTAGCTACTAGCTATGGACCGAAGGTCTGAAGTAAACTACTCACACTTCATCGGAGAGGCTATGGTGTTGATGTAGAAGCCCTCCGTTGTGGATGCCCCCTCCGGCGGAGCTCCGGAACAGGCCCCAAGATGGGATCTCGTGGATCTGAGGAAGTTGCGGCGGTGGAATTAGGTTTTTGGCTCCTGTTCTGATCGTTTGGGGATACGTAGGTATATATAGGAGGAAGGAGTACATCGGTGGAGCATCAGGGGGCCCATGAGGCAGGGGGGCGCGCCCCCCACCCTCGTGACCGCCTCCGATGTTCCTTGGCGTAGGGTCCAAGTCTCCTGGATCACGTTCGGTGAGAAAATCACGTTTCCGAAGGTTTCATTCCGTTTGGACTCCGTTTGATATTCTGTTTCTTCGAAACACTGAAAAAGGCAAAAAACAGCAATTCTGGGCTGGGCCTACGGTTAATAGGTTAGTCCCAAAAGTAATATAAAAGTGGAAAATAAAGCCCATTATAGTCCAAAACAATAGATAAAGTAGCATGGAGCAATCAAAAATTATAGATACGTTGGAGACGTATCATTGCCCACACTATGCACATGCACAAGAACAAGAGTACAACACCAGACCATGCCGGAGTAGAAGAGACCAAGAGCTTTGAAGGGCCAACATGCAGATCAAGAGGACCAAGGACAAGCCAAAGTAGCTAGAAACCAGCAAGAGGAAAGCTCCCCTTGCCGGGTAGGTGAGCTTGACAAGGGCGGGGTCACCCTCGGAAGAAGACGTCCAAGATGTCTCGGCAGAGCCTGCCGGGACTCGCAAAAGCTAAAACACCTCACCCAACCACTCCACCATGACCCACATCATCAATCAGTGCGGTGTCAAGCCGCAGAGTGACTAAGTGGCAGCCATTTGCCACATGTAGGCCTCTTTCTACAATAAATGCCTACAGATGACACCCGTCCAGCACGTGTCAAGTGATCAGGCATGGAGCTGGCAAAATAGCCCGGCAAGGCTTGCCGGGCAACCAGTGACGTGACGTTAACCGGTGCATCTAATGCACCCTACCAGCTTGTAGAGTTAGGTATGATAGCACTGTTTGTTATCTTATCAGGGCATAACGACTACTTTGCCATTGTGGTAACCCCTTGATGTATAAAAGGAGGCCCATGGCAACCGTAGAAAAGGTTAGAAGGTTGGATAACTCACACGCCCGTACGCGCGTAGCCACTGCCGCCCTTGCGGGGCAAGTGTACTCCTCTCCACCACCACTCTTCCCCCATCAATCCACCAAAGTAGGAGTAGGGTTTTACGCCTCACGGCGGCCCGAACCTGGGTAAAATTGCCTGTGTGATCTCTGCCGTGTTGCCCCACGCCCGTCTGCTCTTTGTGCAATGCGACGTCCCCCTGCCGAACCAGCAAGGGCCCCTCTAGTCCCATAGGTGGCCGTGATTTCCCACGACACCTCCCAAAATGTTTTTATCTCTATATTTTTCGCTTTGAGCTCTGGCACCTCTATAAATCCCTACTTCCCTCCGCGAAGGGCCTTTCTTTTACTTTGTGCAATTTTTATTTTAAATTTGAGTCTCCATCTTCTCTTATAAAGCACCAACTAGGGGGCACTATGATCATACTTGAGCATTCGGTGTAGTTAATATGTGAGTGTGTTTCATGAATGGATTAATGATTCAGCATGATGGGTTAGGGATAACTTATTCTAGCGTTGATATTTTGAAAGACATGGTTGCTTGTTGATATGCTTGAGTATTTAAGTCTCATGTCAAAACTAGAGTATTGTTTTGAACCATATAAAAATCCAAATGTCCATGCTATAAAGAAAAGAATATGAGATGACATGTTAGGCAACATTCCACAACAAAAATTCTGTTTTTATCATTTACCTACTCGAGGATGAGTAGGAATTAAGCTTGAGGATGCTAATACGTCTCCAAGGTATTTATAATTTTTTATTGTTCCATGTTGTTATATTATCATTCTAGGATGTTTTACAATCATTTTATAGTCATTTTTAATCATTTTTTGGTACTAACCTATTGACATAGTGCCAAGTGCCGTGATTCTGAGTCTGACAGTAGAATAGGGGGTAGGAATGTAGAGGCAAGATCTTAGCTATGGAGGAGTTGTACACGCTAGTTTTACGAGTTCGGGCCCTTCTCGGAGGAAGTAATAGCCCTACGTCTCGGAGCCCGAGGCGATCAAGCTGGATTATAAGCGTGTAAGTTACTGAGGTGTGTGAACCCTTGTCCCGAGAGGAGGGTGGCTTATATAGAGTGCGCGAGGACCCCAGCTCCCCTCCGTTACATAGGATTCAATGTACATAAAGAGGTGGCGTTACAGGTAACGCATGTATTGAAGTGCCACAAATGATCATTAAGTACACGAGTAAATGCCCGACCGTTCTTTGTGCGCGAGCGGTTTAGGTCTTCTTATTGTCGAGTGGTTTGATGGTCGAGTGACCTGGATAAAGTGGGGTCTCCGAGTGGATGGTAGGTCGAGTGGACTTCACTCGATACCTTTGCTGGATCCCTTCTTCTGATTCTTGAACTTCTTCGTTCTTAGGACAAGGACCTTAGGTAGGACGTATAGGTCAGGCCTATTACCCTACCCTAGGTTTGTGTCCACATCATTAGTCCCCGAATGGATCGAGGTTCGAGTGAAAAAGAAGGATGGAGTTGACCTTGCTCTTAATCTTGATTGTCTTGTCATTGTCTTCAAGTGGAGGTCAACTGTTTAGAACTTCAGCTTCGTTTCAGTCGCCTTGATCAATTCAGAAATTGCCGACTGATTTGTATCACTGCATCTGTCGGATGATATTTTTGACATGAAATCTTTGGCGTGACCGGTTGCAAAGGACCCCGGATTTCCCCGGATTCGAAATTTTGGTGGAAGCGGCCAGCGGGGGCTCGCATGATATCGGAGTAGATAAATAGGACTTTTCGATTTCCGCGCCACCTTTTTCGCCACGTATCCCGTGCACAACTGTTGGGGAGATTTGACAGGATCGCTCGGGCCCACACGTCAGCCACTCGGAAGTAGGCCTTTAAAAGCGGCGAGGCCGAAGCGTTTGCACTGTGCGTGCCCATTCCCCTTCTTCTTCCTCTCACAACTCCGCATTGCCCAGACCAACCACTCTCGACGCGTCGCTCCGCCGCCATGGGGAAGGACAAGACGGCGGTGCTAGAGCGTGCGAAGAAGGCGACAGGGGCGGCGAAGAGCAAGAAAATGAATCGGGGGTCTTTGTCGCGCTCGGGGTTGCTGTCGGGTTGGATCCAGGGAGACTGGATCCGATCTTCGCTTCGGCAAGAGGACTTGGACGATATGGCTGAGCTGGGGCTGATCGTCCATAAGTCAGCGCGCCTGCCGAGGGGAGAAACAAAGCCACAGCCACGGCCAGGTGAGTGTGTCCTACTCGCCACCCACATCGACCATGGCTTTTCGCTTCCCCCGCATCCCTTCTTTCGCAGTTTCCTGAATTTCTTTGGTGCCCAACTCCACCATTTCACTCCCAACACTATCACATATCTTGCTGCGTTCGTCTCCATGTGCGAGAATTTCTTGGGGTGCCGACCGCACTGGGGTCTTTTCAAGCACATCTTTACCATCCGATCCCAAACTATGAAAAAACAAACTCGAAAGACGAGAAAACTCATGTCATTCAGATGTGTGGGGGTCTAGGAATTCAGAAGAGGGAGACGAGCTCTTTCCCTCCGACGACTCTTCCTGAGTCGGCCAGGGGCTGGCAGTCGACCTGGTTCTACTGCCAGGACATCACGACCCCAGGCCAGTCGACCGGGCTTCCTCCTTTTTCTTTCGACCGTGTTCAAACTCCATCTTCCTTGAAAGTGACTGCTGTGGAGAAGGCGGAGACAGGCATGCTAGTTGAGAGAGTAGTCCAGCTGATCAACCAAGGTGTCACTGGTATGGACCTGCACGAGTTGTTCCTCAGTCGGCGGATCCAACCCCTCCAAGCTCGTGCCCACTCCATGTGGATGTACTCTGGGGCTGGTGACACTGTTCGGGTTCATCCGGAGGATTGGAGGCCAAAACTGTAGCCGAGTGGTTGATGAGCATCACTGGGAACAAGGACAACCCCAGGGGCGCTAGGAGAGTCGACCCTTTCAGCGACAGCAACCTGCCAGACAAGGTCTGGTCATCATAACTGAATTGTTGAATGTATTTACCGACTGATTATTGTTCCGACTGACTGTTGATCGGTCTCTTGTTTTGCAGATCTACACGGATATATATTCAATGCCCAATGGTGAACAAGCCCTGGAGCAAGACCAAGAGGGCGAGGACAGCACCGAGGAGAGCGGCGAATGGGAGTCTCCAGCTGATGATGACGATGACGAGAGCGACGAGTCGGCCGACGAGGAAGTGGCCGACTCACCACCTCATTCTGAACGTCGATCCAAGCTGCGCCACGATCCAGCGAGCAGGCGCGGCAAAGCTGTGGCGTCGGGTGCCTCATCCCACAAGCGCGCTCGGTCTCCGACTCCAGATTTGACTGAGAAGGTCACCAAGCAGCCCAAAGCCAATCCTTCGAAGGCTCGGAAGACCTTGCCTAGGATCAAGATGGACGTCCATGTTGCCTCTAGGTAAATGCTCTTCCCGTATCTTCTTGTTCCGCTCAATTTTTATGTACCGACCGGTTTTCTTATTCTGACCGAGTGGACGATGAATTTGTGTAGCCCGACCTTAGATGCGACCGACATGGATATTGACAAGACTCTAGCCGACGAGGAAGCTGACGACGCTATCACCTCCAAAGCCAGTAAGTCTGGTCGATTCGAATTTGTCTGGTCTACTGAATGATTTTTCAGTTATCCTTATGGCTTTCTCTGTTCCTTGTAGATCCACGAGATGTTGTTGTGCTTCCGGATGATGATGAAGAAGTGCCGCTGAGAGGGAGGAGGATGAAGGACAAAGAAACGAGTGGGAAAGCGCCTGAAGTCCAGGTTCCTTGGCCGACTGTGACGCCTGGGACGACGATCGAGCGATCGACAGATCAAGATCTAACCAACGTCACCTTCGCGGTTCCGATGTCGATTGACTGTCCCTCAGGATCAACTGCTCAGACTTGTGCCGCGCCGATACAACTCCCAGTTTCAGATCTGGTGGCTGCTTCGATTGCTCTGCCTCCATCACTTTTCTCTGCATATCAAACTCCAGACGATCCGCCAGCTGCTGCCAAGGAAGCTCTTCTTCAGTTGAATCTTGTGATGGGACAGATGAAAATGGTGCATGAGGCTAGTCAGGTAGCCTTCAACGCCGGAGCTGCTCTGCAAGCCAATATCCAGATTAGTTGACTTTCCGATCGACCGTATTTCTTGTCTGATCACCCACTGGGGTGTGGCTGTTTTGATGTTGTATGTCTCTTTGTGTCGATTCGAACTGAATCTTTGCATTAGTGGGGGCACGCTGAGTGCACCCACTGGGTGTAGTCCCTGAGACCATAGGTGACTGTGGGCGATCGGCGTGGTCTGAGAATGGGAACCTCTCCTTTTTGCCACTCGAGCTGGGCGAGACCACGCCGAGTGGAATCGAACTCGTGGGGGCACGCTGAGTGCACCCACTTGGTGTAGTCCCTGAGACCATAAGTGACTGCGGGCAGTCGACTGTGGTCTGGGAACCTTCTTTTTCTTTTTATTTTTTGCAAAATGTAACATCCCAAATTTCCCATTTGGAATGTTTTACAATTATAGCTAAGCATCTATGCATATTGTTTGAATTTGAGTGGTATTTGAAGTTTCAGAAGATTTTGAGTTGATGGAATTTGAATTTGAACTTGGCATCTGAAATTTATTTCAAATCAATACCTGACAAATACTTGAGAAAAAGTATGAGAGGAGTAAACATGACACTCCAAATATGTCAGAAGAAAACTTTGCCAAAAAAATTTGAATTCAAATCTGAATTTTATTCGGAATTTTAGAAAAATGATTTTTATAAAGTTTGAGTTTTGCCCTGGAAAAATGTTCAAATTATAGGAATATTCCCCTGATCATTTTGATATATATATGTCCTATATAAAATATTTATATTTAATATATTTTCTCTCTCTCTAATTCAAAAAATAGAAAAAAATAGACCCAAGCCGCCCAAATAGCCCCAGCCCAGCCCCGGCCCCAATGATCGGCAGGTAGGCCCAAGCCCCGACCGAGCCGCCCACGCCGAGCCCCCTCGCCAAACCCTTCGCCCGGTCGCCCGACCGAGGCGACCCTCCTCTCTCACCGACACCCGGCCCCACCTCTCCTTCTTCCCTCGCCCGCCAACCCCGCCGCCGCTCTCGAATCCCAAGATCCGGATCGCCTCCGATCGCTTCCCGATCTTTCCCCTCGCCCAAGTCGGTGCCCCCTATAAATACCCCGCCCTCGCCCGTTCCTCACTTCCCCCCTCTTGACCCTTCCCTCGCCCGCAATCGCTCGCCGTCGACCGCCGCCGCCGCCATCATGCCACCGCCTGCCATCCCGACCCCTCGGGCTCCACCGAGACCACCCCGAGCTCCCCTTGCTCCCAAGCACCACGGGAGGCCTCCGTCGCCCGGACCACCGTAGCCGCCCGCTTGCACGGCCGACGCCGACGCCGTCGACCTCGCCACGATGAAGTCGCGGAGATCACCCCCCACCGTTAGATCTAAACGTAGGGTCTAGATTAGATCCCCGAAGCGGTAGGTTTTAATTTAAATAAACCGGTTTTACTTCCGGTTTATTCCGGTTTTATTTAGGTTAGTTTAGACCGGTCCGACTCGGGTTATTTTCTGTTTAACCGCGTACGTTTTAGTTATATTACGCCCGATGCGTTAGATAGGCCCATTAGCGCAGTTTTTCGTTTTAGTTAATTTTTTTTGTTTCTGTTTTTAACAGAATAGTTTCAGTTTTGTAAAATCCATATCTTTTAATCTACTTAATATTTTTAATTGATTCTTTTTTTGTTGGTTTGCAAATTTGTTGTAGTTTCTGTAGAAAATATGTTTAGTCATGTTAAAATTATTATTAATTGTTTTATTTTAGATTTAGACAGAATAGTAATTCTGCTATAAAATGAGTTAGGATTATTTTATTTTAGTGATTCTTTTGTCACTACTTTGTTTTGACCTTACCTAACCGTAGGAATTTATTTAGGTATTTTAGATTTAATAAAAAATAGTTTTAATCAAAATCTTGTAGTTCTTATTTATTTAACTAGCTACTGTTTTCCTATTGTTTTATTTAGCAAATAATTTTATTTTTCCTATGTGATAGTTTATTTTAGGTTAGTTTCTGTAACTTTAGATCATGGACTTTCATTTGCAATAAATAAAATTTTTATTTTATTTTTTCTTGCTAGGATTGTTATAGGCCTAATAGGAGTTCTATAATAGCTTTTGATGTGATTCTTTTTGCTCCTAGTTGCATGATGTTTTCTTTTCTGTTAGTTAGCAAAAACCCATGCTTAGGTTCTGTTAAGAAAAATTTAGTTGTGTAAAACTATTCTTGGTTGGTTGTTTGATGTGGTAAAAGCATTGATTTGGATTTCTTCGAGTTCTCTTTGGGTTTTGGTTCAATTGTTTTATGTGTTATGTTAGTATGTTGTTATGTTAAGTGATCATATGTTGTATGCTTATTATGATTGTTGTTTGCCTCGGTAGAATTTACGGAGTGCGAAGCTTGCTACCACGAGTCCCTAGCTTTCGAAGATCGTCAGCAAGGCAAGTCATTGATCATGTGTTCTTTACAATACCTATGATTTTATTGCATTAGAATTATACCTCCCCACCATGCATGCAGTAGGAGAATTTGAAGTTATGTTCTTGAGTAGTATCATGAGGTAGGATGAACCCAATTCCCTTGTTACCATTGCCCGGACGAAGTAGTTTATTTTGCTATGCTCGTGAGACGGGTTGGTTGAGTGATTCATAAGGGAGATGTGAGAGTCAAGATGATGACAACCCCATGACTTCAAGCTCAAGATGGACTTCAAAATTCACTCTTGGGTGGAGGACGGTTGTGGGCACCTGGAGAACCCAGTGGTTGGCGGGATGCATGGAGAAGCGCCATGACATCTTGCGGAAAGCTTCACCCAGCCACGAAGAGACGGATGTATACCCCATTGACCGGAAGCTTACATGCAGCCGCAAGCCATTATGGGCTCTGGCTTGGTCAACCCTAGTTGTGACTCGGCCGGACGGTACTATGAGATGTAGAAGAGCGGTAGGATTGGATGGGTACGGCGGTGGCGGAGGAACTCTTCGAAGACCTGTTTAGTTCATCCGTCTTCAAACACCATGAAGTGCGAAGACTTAAAAGGAGGAGCGATTCTTGCGGGTAAAGTCATGAAACCTCTGCAGAGTGAAGATCTAATCGGTTAGCCGTGTCCCGATTACGGACAATTTGAGCCTCTGGAACCTGGAGTATTTGGATATCTCAACACCAAAATTAATAAATTAATTGAGGGGATTATTTAATAATTGGGAATGAGACATTGGTTGGCGGAACCATCTCAATAACTACCAATATTTTGTAGTATTTGCAAACAAGTCCTTATTGTAGGGAAAAACTGGCTTTTTCGCAAAAAGATGAAACTTAGAGCCCCACAGCCAAATTGCATATAGTGTTAGTAATTTCTGTTGTTATTCTCTCTTCATGACTTGCCGGCATATTCAAAATGCTGACCTACACGGCTGCAACGTCTTATGTTGCGAGGAGTATTCGATCAGGAGTGAGGCTACGATCCGCGCTTGGCGATTGCCCTATGGAGTCGGATGGACTCGCTATTCTTCTCGCTTCCGCAGCTTTACTTAGTTATTTTCTCATGAGTTGGCCTTGACCAATTTATTCTATTGTAATAAAGACTCGATATGAGAACCGTGTAATAAATTCAGGTGTGATTGAACTTTGATTATTTCATCAATGTACTGTGTGTGCCAGCATGATCTTGGGATGGTACAGCTACACAGAGACTTGACCGATTTTGGGTCGGGTCGCTACACAAAATCAGTGGGGGCACGCTAAGTGCACCCACTGGGTGTAGTCCCCGAGACTGCCATTGAATGTTTGATTCGGTGGTAGTCTTAGAGTAGCTAACATTGTGATGTCTTTTTATATCTGTCGACTGATATGGCTTGTGACTGTAGAAGTCTTGTGATCTTGGGGCTCAGCTTTCTGCAATGAACAAGCAGCAAATCAGGCTCAACCTTGATCTGGAATTGGCCAAGAAGAATCTCAAGAGCGCTCGTGACGAAGTAGCTGCCATGGGAAGTAATCAATCGCCGACTGTTTATCCCACTGCTGGCACTTTTCCTTTCCATTTTTTGAACCTAGTGACTCCACTCGAGCAGATGTATGTAGTGAAAACCGCGAACTCCAAGCCCGTCTGAAGAATGTTATTTCTTTAGAGAAAATGAAGCAGGCTTTGGAGAAGAAGAATTTGGATCTAGCTGCATCTCAGAAGGAGGCGCGCGAGAAGACAATGTTTGCTGACAAGTAGCTTGCTTCAGTTGGCAAGTTAGAAGAAGAAAACTCCAAACCGAAGACTGATGTTTCTGACGCCAATCAAGAGGTCGAGCGACTGAAGAAGGACAAGGAGAAACTGACCGACGAACTTGGAAGTCTCAAGGCCAAGAATGGCGAGCTAGAATCTTATCTGGGCCAACTTGCTGTGAAGCTGGTCTTGAAACTTGAAGGTACTGATTAATCTGTCTTATTTCTGTCGACTGACAATTCTAATCGCGCCGTCGACTCATCATTCACTCGACTGTGCAGAATTTTGCCAAGACTTTGAAGCAGAAACTGGGCGGGTCAAGACGGGTCTTGATCCCATCAACTGTCCAGTCAAGGATGATGTTGCAATGAACGTGATGCAGTTGGAGTCTCGTATGGACAACGCGGTTGCTTATCCGCCCGTCTGAAAGCTGCAATGACCGGGTTGATCACGGAACTTTGGCCTCGGCGGAACTGTCTCAAGATCTCGAGTCACGATGGCTCGATGAATCAAATCCTCGAGCGTGCAAGAATGGAAGAAGTCATCCACTCACTGTGGTGCTGACGTCGCTCTGTCTCTGGTCCGAGTGCACTGCAAGGATGCCAAAGAAGACAAGCTGGCGGAGCTCAAGGTTGCTAACACGAAGAGGCACACTTTCCAGTCTTTCATGGACACCTTCCTTGCCGCCGCCACTCGCATTGCAGACAGCATTGACCTTGACAGTTTCTGCGACCCAGCCAGTCCTTCTCCTGACGCGTGACCGAAAAAACATTAAGCTTCACCTTTATTTGCCTCGGAATGCCGAGTGATTGTGTAACCGTTAAACTTCTTCGGGCTTGATGCTCGAATACTTTTGATCCGTCGTCCGGAACCTTAGGATTTATCCGAACTTGGTTTATTTCCGAATATGCTTGCGTTTGCCTTCGAGTGGAATTTGTTCTTCACTCGAAATAATCTTTGTGTTTGAGATGCAGCTCTGAGGTAGTGATTTCAATCGACCTGCGCTTCATCGTCCTTGCAGGTAGGGATGGGGCGCGCATTGCAGTCGACCTGCACCTCGTTGTCCTTGTGGATGGAGATGGCGCGCACATTTTATTTGTGGCGTAGCTCCGAAGGAGAAGGTTGCAGTCGACCTGCACCTCGTCGTTCTTGCGGATAGGGATGGAGCGCACATTGTATTTGTGGCGTAGCTCCGAAGGAGAAGGTTGCAGTCGACCTTCACCTCGTCGTCCTTGCGGATAGGGATGGAGCGCACATTGTATTTGTAGCGCAACTCCGAAGGAGAAGGTTGCAGTCGACCTGCACCTCGTCGTCCTTGCGGATAAGGATGGAGCACACATTGTATTTGTGGCGTAGCTCCTAAGGAGAAGGTTGCAGTCGACCTGCTCCTTGTCGTCCTTACGGATAGGGATGGGTTTCAAACTTAGGCGAGTACTGGACTGCAGCTAAACCCCCGAGTGGGAGGGTTGCTCTCCACTCGGTAGGATTTTTCAAACTTAGGCGAGTACTTGGACTGCAGCTAAGCCCCCGAGTGGGAGGGTTGCTCTCCACTCGGTAGGATTTTTCAAACTTAGGCGAGTACTGGACTGCAGCTAAGCCCCCGAGTGGGAGGGTTGCTCTCCACTCGGTAGGATTTTTCAAACTTGGCGAGTACAGGACTGCAGCTAAGCCCCCGAGTGGGAGGGTTGCTCCCCACTCGGTAGGATTTTTCAAACTTAGGCGAGTACTTGGACTGCAGCTAAGCCCTCGAGTGGGAGGGTTGCTCTCCACTCGGTAGGATTTTTCAAACTTAGGCGAGTACTGGACTGCAGCTAAGCCCCCGAGTGAGAGGCTTGCTCACCACTCGGTAGGATTTTTTAAACTTAGGCGAGTACTTGGACTGCAGCTAAGCCTCCGAGTGAGAGGCTTGCTCACCACTCGGTAGGATTTTTTAAACTTAGGCGAGTACTTGGACTGCAGCTAAGCCTCTGAGTGAGAGGCTTGCTCACCACTCGGTAGGATTTTTTAAACTTAGGCGAGTACTTGGACTACAGCTAAGCCTCCGAGTGGGAGGGTTGCTCCCCACTCGGTAGGATTTTTTAAACTTAGGCGAGTACTGGACTGCAGCTAAGCCCCCGAGTGGGAGGGTTGCTCTCCACTCGGTAGGATTTTTCAAACTTAGGAGAGTACTGGACTGCAGCTAAGCCTCCAAGTGAGAAGCTTGCTCACCACTCGGTAGGATTTTATAAACTTAGGCGAGTAGTTGGACTGCAGCTAAGCCTCCGAGTGAGAGGCTTGCTCACCACTCGGTATGATTTTTTAAACTTAGGCGAGTACTTGGACTGCAGCTGAGCATCCGAGTGGGAGGGTTGCTCTCCACTCGGTAGGATTTTTTAAACTTAGGCGAGTACTGGACTGCAGCTAAGCCCCCGAGTGGGAGGGTTGCTCTCCACTCGGTAGGATTTTTCAAACTTAGGCGAGTACTGGACTGCAGCTAAGCCTCCGAGTGAGAGGCTTGCTCACCACTCGGTAGGATTTTTTAAACTTAGGCGAGTACTGGACTGCAGCTAAGCCCCCAAGTGGGAGGCTTGTTCATCACTTGGTAGGATTTTTCGAACTTAGGCAAAACGGATTCGCAGCTAAGCTCCCGAGTGACAGGCTTGCTCACCACTCAGTAGGATTTTTCGAACTTAGGCGAAACGGATTCGCAGCTAAGCCCCAGAGTGAGAGGTTTGCTCACCACTCGTTAGGATTTTTCAGACTTGGGCGAAACGGATTCGCAGCGAAGTCACCCACTGGGGGATTTCAAACGGAAACAATAGCATCGTTTAGGAAGATTATAAAGCTCTTGTCTTTGATAAATAAACTAAAAAGGTATTTCTTATTACATCTCATCCGAGTGAGTACTTCAGTATAAAAGGGGCGGAGCAGCTCCGCATTCCAAGCTCGTGGCTCATATTTCTGATGCTCAACATTGTAAAGATAGTATGCTCCATTGTGGAGAACTCTGGTGATAATGAAGGGGCCTTCCCAAGCAGGGGCAAGCTTGTGTGGCTTCTGTTGATCCACTCGAAGAACCAAGTCTCCCTCTTGAAAGGCTCGACCCCTCACGTTTCTGGCGTAGAATCGATGCAAGTCCTGCTGATAGATGGTCGACCGGATAAATGCCATCTCTCTTTCCTCTTCTAAGAGATCGACTGAATCCTTCCGGGCCTGTTCTGCTTCCTCTTTAGAGAAGAGCTCGACTCGGGGTGCGTTGTGGAGCAGGTCACTTGGCAGAACAGCTTCGGCTCCACAGACCAAAAAGTAAGGAGTTCGTCCGGTCGACCGATTGGGAGTTGTCCTCAAACCCCAAAGAACTGATGGAAGTTCATCGACCCAGGCGCCTGCTGCGTGTTTGAGATCACACATCAGTCGGGGTTTCAGTCCTTTGAGGATTAGGCCATTTGCCCTTTCTGCTTGTCCATTCGACTGCGGGTGAACGACTGAAGCATAGTCGACTCGTGTGCCTTGAGAAGCGCAGAAAGCTCTAAACTCATCAGAATCGAAGTTCGACCCGTTGTAAGTGATGATGTTGTGTGGAACTCCATATCTGAATGTCAATTCTCTGATGAAGCTGACAGCAGTGCTGGCTTCAAGATTCTTGATTGGTTTAGCTTCAACCCATTTGGTAAACTTGTCGACTGCTACCAACATATGAGTGAAGCCGTTTCTACCAGTTCTCAGTGGTCCAATCATATCTAATCCCCAAACAGCAAAGGGCCAGACGAGGGGAATGGTCTTCAGGGCTAACGCTGGCTTGTGAGACATATCAGAGTTAAACTGGCAGCCTTCACATCTGTCGACTATATCTTTCGCCATCTCGTTTGCTCGTGGCCAATAAAACCCGGCTCGGTATGCTTTAGCCACTATGGGCGAGAAGGCGATGGTGGCCACAGTCCCAGTGGATGTCATTGAGGATCATTCGACCTTCTTACGGCGTTATGCATTTACGATGACTCGGTCACACTTTCCTGAACAATTGTCCCTTATCACAAGAAAGGCCTTGGATCGACGGACGATCTGTCGAGCCTCTTCTTCATCTTCAGGAGTTCTTTCCTAAGGATGTACGCGATGTAAGGTATTGCCCAGTCAGGAGTGATGACCAGAACCTCCATGATTAGGTCGACCACGGCCGGGATCTCAACTTCAGTCGGATCTGTGGCGCTCTTAGGTTGCGGGGGCTCTTCTGTAAAAAGGATATTCTTGAACTGACAGTGTGTGAATGTGTTCCAGAAACACATTGCTTGGAATGGCTTCTCTCTTGGAACCTATCTTCTCCAAATCATCGGCTGCTTGATTTTTCAGTCGGGGTATATGATGGAGCTCTAACCCCTCAAACTTCTTTTCCAACTTTCTCACCGCATTGCAGTATCCAGTCATGGCTGGGCTTCTAACATCCCACTCTTTCATCACTTGATTGACTACCAAATCTGAGTCGCCATAGACCATGAGGCGACGGACGCCGAGTGAAATGGCCATGCGCAACCCATATAAGAGTGCTTCATATTCTGCTTCGTTATTGGAGGAATCAAAGTGAATCTGGAATACATATCTGAGCTTGTCTCCTCGGGGGGATACTAGTACCACCCCGGCACCAGAACCATTCAGCGTCTTGGAATCGTCAAAGAACATGGTCCAGTGCTTCGAGTGAACTTGAGTCGGCAGTTGCTGTTCGATCCACTCGGCGAGGAAATCAGCTATTGCTTGGGACTTGATAGCTTTCTTTGCCTCAAACTTAATATCTAAGGGAAGGAGTTCAATCGCCCATTTTGCCACTCGACCAGTTGCATCTCTGTTGTGCAGAATCTCTGATAATGGAGCATCGCTGACGATTGTAACATAGTGATAAGAGAAATAGTTGTTTAACCTTCTTCGTGGTCATGTAAATCCCATAAACAAGTTTCTGATAGTGCGGATATCTCTGTTTCGACGGAGTCAGAACTTCAGAAACATAATAAACCGGGCGCTGAACTTTATAGGCTTTTCCCTCTTCTTCTCGCTCGACCGTAAGTACTGAACTAACGACTTGTCCACTGGCTGCTATATAAAGCAGTAAAGGCTCTTTGCTGATTGGGGCAGCAAGCATCGGCTGGGTGGAAAGCAGGGCTTTTAGCTCTGCAAACGCTGCATCAGCTTCGGGAGTCCACTCGAACTTATCTAACTTCTTCGTCAGTCGGTAGAGAGGCAGCGCCTTATCACCGAATCTAGAAATGAATCGACTTAGGGCGGCCAAACAACCAGTAAGCTTCTGGACATCATGCACATGCACAGGGCGTTTCATTCGGAGTATGGCACCAACTTTCTCGGGGTTAGCATCGATCCCTCGTTCGGAAACGAGAAAACCGAGTAACTTTCCTCCTGGAACTCCGAACATGCACTTTGATGGATTAAGCTTGATATCGTACCTTCTGAGGTTGGCAAAGGTTTCAGCAAGGTCAGCCAGTAGGTCGGAACCTTTACGTGACTTGACCACAATGTCATCCATGTACGCTTCCACATTCCGACTGATTTGAGTGAGTAAACACTTCTGAATCATCCGCATGAATGTGGCTCCAGCGTTCTTTAGACCGAATGGCATAGTGACATAACAGAAGCACCCGAATGGGGTGATGAAAGCTATTTTAATTTCATCGGGTCCATACAGACGGATCTGATGATACATGGAATAGGCGTCCAAAAAGGACAAACACTCACACCCCGCAGTCGAATCGACTATCTGATCGATGCGAGGGACAGGAAAGTGATCCTTCGGGCAAGCCCGATTGATATGCTTGAAGTCGATGCACATGCGAAGTGAATCGTCCTTCTTAGGGACCATGGCAACATTAGCTAACCACTCGAAGTGGTAAATCTCTCGAATAAACTCAGCTGCCAGGAGCCGAGCCACTTCTTCATCGATTGCTTTTCTCTTCTGTATGGCGGACCGTCAAAGATGTTCCTTGACCGGTTTTACCTTTGGGTCGACTCGCAAACGATGCTCAGCCAGTCCCCTGGGAACACCCGGCATGTCAGAAGGTTTCCATGCAAAGATGTCCCAGTTCTCACGGAGGAACTGGATGAGCGCTTCTTCCTATTTGGAGTCGAGAGTTGTTGAAATGTGGGTCGGAGCAGCATTGGGGTCGATCGGTGGATATGAATCGGTTTCGTTTCACGGCGGTGAAATCTGAATCCGTTCGCGAGCTTCTTAGCTCGCAGCAAATCACTCGAATCTGCATTTTTCTGATACTCCTGCAATTCCACTACTGCCATCTGCGCATCGGCAATCTTCGAGCCCTTCTGGAAGCACTCTTCTGCCTTCTTTCGATTGCCAGTGATAGTGATCACACCTTTGGGACCAGGCATCATCAATTTGAGGTACACATAGCATGGTCGAGCCATAAAACGTGCATAAGCCGGCCTGCCCAGAATGCCGTGATAAGCACTCTGCAAATCCACAACTTCAAATGTCAACTTTTCTTTGCGGTAATTCTTGGAATCACCGAAAACCACGTCAAGAGCAATCTGGCCGAGTGATTCAGCCTTCTTGCAGGAATGACTCCATGGGAACTCATCTCGCTTTCCTCGAGTCGGACATCGGAATGCCCATCCCTTTCAACGTTTCTACATACAGAATGTTCAGGCCACTGCCACCATCCATCAGAACTTTAGTCAGTCGAGTGCCTTCGACAACTGGACCGACCACCAAAGCTTGCCTCCCAGGGGTGGCTATGTGCGTCGGGTGATCGGACTGGTCGATTGTGATGGCAGTCTGAGACCATTTCAAATAACTGGGTGTCGTCGGAGCCACCATATTCACTTCTCTGTTTATCACTTTCAGTCGACTCTTGCTCTCAACATCAGCAAAAATCATCAGAGTGGAATTGACGTGAGGGTAACCATCATCACTCTCCTCCTTGTCCTCAACCTTGTCTGACTCTTTTTCCTTGTCTTTGGGCTGTTTCTCTCAGAACTGCTGGATTAGGAGCCGACACTGCCGAGTGGTATGCTTCGGATAAATGATTTTACCCTCTTCATCTTTCTTTGTGTGGATGTGGCATGGCAAATCTAGCACATCATTTCCATCTTGATCTTTTATCTTCTTAGGGTTCCATGGCCCCTTGGGCTTCCCTTTGGATTTTCCTTGAGTCACGGCTAAGGTTTCTCCAGGAGCAGCTGGCTCGGCTTTGCGCTTCTGCTTCCGACTGGAGTCTCCTCCTCCGGTTTCATGGGTGACTGATTTGTGCTTGCCACTCCGAAGCCGATCCTCTTCTTCACCATTAGCATACTTGGTGGCAATCTCCATCATTCGACTCAGAGACATGTCTCCGGTCCGACCGAACTTCAAGTTCAACTCTCGATATTTCGCCTTCCTTGAAGGCACAAACTACTGGTGATCAGACACGTTCTCCACTGTGTGATGCAGTGTGATCCATCTCTGGATATAATCCCTCAAAGTTTCATTTGTCTTCTGCACACAAGATTGCAGATCTGTTAACCCTGCTGGTCGTTTGCATGTCCCTTCAAACGTTCTGACAAACACTCAGGCAAGATCTTCCCAAGTGTAAATGCTGTTGGGTGCTAATTGATTCAACCATGCTCTGGTCGAGCCCTCCAACATCAGAGGCAGGTGTTTCATGGCCACTTCATCATTGCCGCCGCCAATCTGAACAGCCACTCGGTAATCCTCAAGCCAAGTATCAGGCTTGGACTCACCAGTGAACTTACTGACTCCAGTCGCCAACCTGAAGTTGGGAGGAATCACCGCGGCCCTGATGGCTCTGCTGAAGCACTCTGGACCTGAGACGCGCACTCTGCTGCTGGTGGGTACATCTCTGTCATGACCTTCTCGGTGAGCTCTGTTCCTGTCGACCAAACCCTGCACGAGAATAGATCTCGCATCAAATCCTGGCTCCCTGGGGTCAACTGGAATCCTTCGCCCAACACTATGAGGGCGTCTGTCATCCTACTGTCGAGGCACGTATGATCCACTCCTTGGGGGAGGTGTGGGCACTCGACGACGATCATCACGATCGAGTCGGTGATCATACTGCTCACGGTTTCTGTACTGATCATGCCGGTCACCATGTCCCTCATGCCTCGGGGGCGATCTTGGGCTGTGAGCCGACTGGACTGTATCTGCAACAACTGACCTGCTATGGATCCTATTCCGTGACTGTGACACGGCCGTATTCTGCTCTCCCGCTGCCCGGAGTAAAGCTCTGATCTGCATTAAACCTCTGCCAGCTTCTGACTGGGAGGGCTGAATTGACTGTCCTATTCGAGCTGCAGCTGTAAGATTTTGGATCAGAGTTCGATATACCTGAGTCGGAGGTGGAAAAAGCTGGCGTCGACTGGATTCTAGAACCCTTTGCCACGCACGCTCGGCGAGTACTCGCTGGAGATTTTCCAGTCGAGTGCGCTCAGCCAGATTGGCCAGGCGTGCGTCCTCCAAGGCCCGGGCCTCGGGGGTTTCTCCAACGATAGGAGTGTGAAGAGCATCCATGTTCCGGCGGCGAAGTTCTTCCCTTTGCTCTGAAGAGAGGGGCTCGGGGAGGTACTCCTCATGGGCATGCGACGGATCGCCTCTGTCGTCGCCACCGTCGGCGCGAGGGAAGTCGGGAGGACTGCGAGGTCCATCGACCATCAGGACCTCCGCCGCTGGATCACTGCTGTCGCACTCGGATGCGGTCTCTGCGGAGCCAGTCGAACAGGTCGTAGAGAGATTCATCGGGCTCGATCGCCGCGACTTGGGGGGTGTCCGTCTAGCGAGCCACCGCGTGCCTCACCCACCGCTGAAGCCTTGACCGACTGGAGCGCTTGCGCCGGCGGGTGACGGGGCGGGAGGAAGCCACAGGTGCCGACCGATACTGGGTCGACGGCTGCCTCAGGGGGGCCGCCATGGACGACGCGTCGAAAGTCGTTGCCCATGGATGGGGAGTGCATCGACGTCAAGTGGAGCCTCCTGAAGCCAAGCGGAGTCGTCGGCGATGAACACGAGCGCGCCGAGAAGGATCTCGCGGCCCTCAGCCAAACCTCCGCCTGAAACCATGATGAAGGGGATCGGAAAGATTGCAACTTCTCCAACAAGTCGCTAAGACACCGGCCCCACGGTGGGCGCCAACTGACATGGTTCTGAGTCTGACAGTAGAATAGGGGGGCAGGAATGTAGAGGCAAGATCTTAGCTATGGAGGAGTTGTACATGCTAGTTTTACGAGTTCGGGCCCTTCTCGGAGGAAGTAATACCCCTACGTCTCGGAGCCCGGAGGCGGTCGACTGGATTATAAGCATGTGAGTTACAGGGTGTGCGAACCCTTGTCCCAGAGGAGGGGGTGGCTTATATAGAGTGCGCCAGGACCCCAGCTCCCCTCCGTTACATAGGATTCAATGTACACAAAGAGGTGGCGTTACAGTGCCTTTGTATTGAAGTGCCAAAAAAGATCATTAAATACACGAGTAAATGCCCGACCGTTGCTGCGCAGAGCGGCTTTAGGTCTTCTTATTGTCGAGTGGTTTGATGGTCGAGTGACCTGGATAAAGTGGGGTCTCCGAGTGGATGGTAGGTCGAGTGGACTTCACTCGACACCTTCGCTGGATCCCTTCTTCTGATTCTTGAACTTCTTCATTCTTAGGACAAGTACCTTAGGTAGGACGTATAGGTCAGGCCTATTACCCTACCCTAGGTTTGTGTCCACATCACCAAGTGCCAGTTGCTGTTTTTTTGCATGATTTTTACATCACAGGAAATCAATACCAAATGGAGTTCAAACGCAGCGAAATTTTTTGTGGATTTTTTATGGACCAGAAGACATCCAGTGGGCCAGAGAAGCGCCTGGGGGGTGCTCCGAGGGGAGCACAACCCACCAGGGGGTGCCTGGAGGCCCAGGCGCGCCCTGGTGTGTTGTGCCCACCTCGGGAGCCTCGTGCACCGCCTCTTTGCTCTATAAATACCCCAATATTTCAAAAACCCTAGGAGAGTCGACGAAAATCAATTCCAGCTGCCGCAAGTTCCAGAAACACCAGATCCAATCTAGACACCATCACAGAGGGGTGCATCATGTCCATTGGTGCCTCTCCGATGATGCGTGAGTAGTTCTTTGTAGACCTACGAGTCTGTAGTTAGTAGTTAGATGGCTTCCTCTCTCTCATTTGATTCTCAATACAATGGTCTCTTGGAGATCCATATGATGTAACTCTTTTTGCGGTGTGTTTGTTGGGATCTGATGAACTTTGAGTTTATGATCAGATCTATCTTTTTATCCATGAAAGTTATTTGAGTCTTCTTTGATCTCTTATATGCATGATTGCTTATAGCCTCGTATTTCTTCTCTGATATTTGGGTTTTGTTTGGCCAAAACTTGATCTATTTATCTTGCAATGGGAAGAGGTGCTTTGTGATGGGTTCAATCTTACGGTGCTTGATCCCAGTGACAGAGGGGAACCGACACGTATGTATCGTTGCTATTAAGGATAACAAGATGGGGTCTATTTCTACATAAATAGATCTTCTCTGCATCATGTCATCGTTCTTATTGCATTACTCCGTTTCTCCATGAACTTAATACACTAGATGCATGCTGGATAGCGGTCGATGTGTGGAGTAATAGTAGTAGATGCAGGCAGGAGTCGGTCTACTAATCTTGGACGTGATGCCTATATAATGATCATTGCTTGGATATCGTCATGATTATTTGAAGTTCTATCAATTGCCCAACAGTAATTCGTTTACCCACTTTTTGCTATTTTTTTCTCGAGAGAAGCCACTAGTGAAAACTATGGCCCCCGGGTCTCTTCTTTATTATATTTGCCTTTGTGATCTATCTTATTTGCTTTTATTTTCAGATCTATTAAACCAAAAATACAAAAATACCTTGCTGCAATTTATTTTATCTCGCATTCCCGCAATATCTATCTATCAAATTATTACAACTTTCTCACATCCGTTTGCCAATTTCTAGCGCCGTTACCTGAAAGGGATTGACAACCCCTTTAACATGTCGGGTTACGAGTATTTGTTATTTGTGTGCAGGTGTTGTTTACGTAGTGTTGCTTGGTTCTCCTATTGGTTCGATAACCTTGGTCTCATCACTGAGGGAAATACCTACCGTCGTTGTGCTGCATCATCCCTTCCTCTTTGGGGAAATACCGGCATAGTCTAGCAGACATCACAACCCACATGTACAAATCTGAGGTTTGAGACAAAGGTTGGATACAAGAGATGAAGTTGGGTTTGGAGATGAGATGGTGCTGGTGAAGATGTTGATGGAGATGAGTCCTCCCACGAAGAGAGAAGCATTGGCGATGACGGTGGCTTCGATTTCCCCCTCCCAGAGGGAAGTGTCCACGACGGAATCGCTCCACCGGAGAGCAAAAGTACTCCTGCCCAGGTTCTGCCTCAAGATGGCGGTGCTTCTTCCCAAAAGTCTTCTTCTGATTCTGTAGGGATAATGGCTTCATATAGCATAAGATGGGCTTCGAGGGACTTCTGTGGGCTCCACAAGCTTACATGGCGTGCCCAGGGGGAGGGTGCGCCACCTGAGCTTGTGGGCCCATGGTGGGCCCTCTCTGGTATATTTTTTGTTCCAATATTTTTATATATTCCAAAATACATCTCCGCAAGTTTTCAGGTCATTTGGAACTCAGGAGAATAGCTATCTCTACTGTAGCTCTTTTCAGGTCCGGAATTTCAGCTGCCGACAATCTCCCCCTTGTGATGTAACTTGCAATTTAAGAGAGAAAAGGCATTAGAATTGTGTCGTAAAGTGAAATATAACTTTTAAAATGATAAAAATAATAGTTGGAAAACATGATGCAAAATGGATGTATCAGTAGCTTACGCTCATCATGTGCCGCCGCAATAGTGAGGTGATGGGGAGTCGGCGTTGCACGTGGCGCAGGAGAGGCCTCTATTGCTCATACGGGAGTATGGAATCGCACATAGTCATTCTCGAATTCCTAAACGATGGTGTGCGTTTTGGAACCCCAATCCGGCCACTCAATGAGGAAGGCGGGATCCTCCTGTGTTGCCTTCTCCGCATTGCAGTGAACCCACTCCTCCTAATCAACGACGCTAGCAGACTCCTCCGCCACTTGCTCCTCATCGAGCAGTCATTCCTCCTCCTCTAATAGCAGAACCCAGTACGGTCAAAGGGGAAGTGTTCGGGTAAAAGTGGAGAGGGAAGTAGAAAGAAAGAGGAGCTCCGTCGTCATGGTGGAACCGGTGAGGGTATACTTTTTTATAGTGGTGGGTGGTGCAAAAACGTGGCGATGATGGGCAAAGGTGGTGGGAAAAGGCGCAAGCTACAGGAAAACATGGTGGGAAGGGGCACATGATAGTTAGGTAGGTGGCATCTGCCATTAATTGACCCGCTTCCTGATGCCTATTGGGGAACGTAGTAATTTCAAAAAAAATCCTACGCGCACGCAAGATCACGGTGATGCATAGCAACAAGAGGGGAGAGTGTAGTCCACATACCCTCGTAGACCGTAAGCGGAAGCGTTATGACAACACGGTTGATGTAGTCGTACGTCTTCACAATCGACTGATCCTAGCACACTGAAAGTACGGCACCTCCGCGATCTGCACACGCTCGGATCGGTGACGTCCCACGAACTCACGATCTAGCAGAGTGTCGAGGGAGAGCTTCGTCAGCAAGACGGCGTGATGACGGTGATGATGAAGCTACCGGCGCAGGGCTTCGCCTAAGCACTGCAACAATATGACCGAGCTCGATTATGGTGGAGGGGGCACCGCACACGGCTAAGCGATCAATGATCAACTTCTGTGTCCTAGGGCACCACACACGGCTAAGCGATCAATGAAGCTACCTGGCCGGCCCTCTCTCTCTCTCCACTAAGGCCCATGTGGCCCATTAGTTCCCCGGGGGGGTTCCGGTAACCCTCCGGCACTCCGGTTTTCTCTGAAATCACTTGGAACACTTCCGATGTCCGAATATAGCCGTCCAGTATATCAATCTTTATGTCTCGACCATTTCGAGACTCCTCGTCATGTCCGTGATCACATCCGTGACTCCGAACTACCTTCAGTACATCAAAACACATAAACTCATAATACCGATCGTCACCGAACGTTAAGCGTGCGGACCCTATGGGTTCGAGAACTATGTAGACATGACCGAGACACGTCTCCGGTCAATAACCAATAGCGGAACCTGGATGATCATATTGGCTCCCACATATTCTACGAAGATCTTTATCAGTCAAACCGCATAACAACATACGTTGTTCCCTTTGTCATTGGTATGTTACTTGCCTGAGATTCGATCGTCGGTATCTCAATACCTAGTTCAATCTCGTCACCGGTAAGTCTCTTTACTTGTTCCGTAATACATCATCCCGCAACTAACTCATTAGTCACATTGCTTGCAAGGCTTATAGTGATGTGCATTACCGAGAGGGCCCAGAGATACCTCCCCAACAATCAGAGTGACAAATCCTAATCTCGATCTATGCCAACTCAACAATTACCATCGGAGACAGCTATAGAGCACCTTTATAATCACCCAGTTACGATGTGACATTTGGTAGCACACAAAGTGTTCCTCCGGTATTCGGGACTTGCATAATCTCATAGTCATAGGAACATGTATAAGTCATGAATAAAGCAATAGAAATATACTATACGATCAAGTGCTAAGCTAACGGAATGGGTCAAGTCAATTACATCATTCTCTAGTGATGTGATCCCGTTAATCAAATGACAACTCATGTCTATGGCTAGGAAACTTAACCATCTTTGATTCAACGAGCTAGTCAAGTAGAGGCATACTAGTGACACTCTGTTTGTCTTTGTATTCACACATGTACTAAGTTTCCGGTTAATAAAATTCTAGCATGAATAATAAACATTTATCACGATATAAGGAAATATAAATAATAAATTTATTATTGCCTCTAGGGCATATTTACTTCAGTCTCCCACTTGCACTAGAGTCAATAATCTAGATTACACACTAATGATTCTAACACCCATGGAGTCTTGGTGTTGATCATGTTTTGCTCATGAGAGAGCCTTAGTCAACGGGTCTGCAACATTCAGGTCCGTATGTATCTTGCAGATCTCTATGTTTCCCTCCTTGACTTGATCGCAGATGGAATTGAAGCGTCTCTTGATGTGCTTGGTTCTCTTGTGAAATCTGGATTCCTTTGCCAAGGCAATTGCACCAGTATTGTCACAAAATATTTTCATTGGTCCCGATGCACTAGGTATGACACCTAGATCAGATATGAACTCCTTCATCCAGACTCCTTCATTTGCTGCTTCTGAAGCAGCTATGTACTCCACTTAACACGTAGATCCCGCCATGACGCTTTTCTTAGAACTGCACCAACTGACAGCTCCACCGTTCAATATAAACATGTATCGGGTTTGTGACGTAGAGTCATCCGGATCAGTGTCAAAGCTTGCATCGACGTAACCATTTATGATGAGCTCTTTGTCACCTCCATAAACGAGAAACATATCCTTAGTCCTTTTCAGGTATTTCAGGATATTCTTGACCGCTGTCCAGTGATCCACTCCTGGATTACTTTGGTACCTCCCTACTAAACTGATAGCAAGGCACACATCAGGTCTGGCACACAGTATTGCATACATGATAGAACCTATGGCTGAAGCATAGCGAACACCTTTCATTTTCTCTCTATCTTCTACAGTGGTCGGGCATTGAGTCTGGCTCAACTTCACACCTTGTAACACAGGCAAGAACCCTTTCTTTGCTTGATCCATTTTGAAATTTTTCAAAACTTTATCAAGGTATGTGCTTTGTGAAAGTCCAATTAAGCGTCTTGATCTATATCTATAGATCCTGATGCCCAATATATAAGCAGCTTCACCGAGGTCTTTCATTGAAAAACTCTTGTTAAAGTATCCTTTTATTCTATCCAAAAATTCAATATCATTTCCAATCAACAATATGTCATCCACATATAATATTAGAAATGCTACGGAGCTCCCACTCACTTTCTTGTAAATCTGAGCTTCTCCAAAAGTCAGATAAAACCATATGCTTTGATCACACTATCAAAACGTTTATTCCAACTCCGAGATGCTTGCACCAGTCCATAAATGGATCGCTGGAGCTTGCACACTTTGTTAGCATCCTTTGGATCGATAAAACCTTCAGGTTGCATCATATACAACTCTTCTTCCAGAAATCCATTCAGGAATGCAGTTTTTACATCCATTTGCCAAATGTCATAATCATAAAATGCAGCAATTGCTAACATGATTCGGACAGACTTAAGCATCACTACGGGTGAGAAGGTCTCATCGTAGTCAACTCCTTGAACTTCTCGAAAACCTTTCGCAAACAAGTCGAGCTTTGTAGACAGTAACATTACCGTCAGCGTCAGTCTTCTTCTTGAAGATCCATTTATTCTCGATGGCTTGCCGATCATCGGGCAAGTCAACCAAAGTCCACACTTTGTTCTCATACATGGATCCCATCTCAGATTTCATGGCCTCAAGCCATTTCGCGGAATCTGGGCTCATCGTCGCTTCCTCATAGTTCATAGGTTCACCATGGTCAAGTAACATGACCTCCAGAACAGGTTTACCGTACCACTATGGTGCGGATCTTACTCTGGTTGACCTACGTGATTCGGTAGTAGCTTGATCTGAAGTTACATGATCATCATCATTAGCTTCCTCACTAATTGGTGTAAGAGTCACAGGAACAGATTTCTGTGATGAACTACTTCCCAATAAGGGAGCAGGTACAATTACCTCATCAAGTTCTACTTTCCTCCCACTCACTTCTTTCGATAGAAACTCCTTCTCTAGAAAGGATCCATTCTTAGCTACGAATATCTTGCCTTCAGATATGTGATAGAAGGTGTAACCAACAGTCTCCTTTGGGTATCGTATGAAGACACATTTCTCCGATTTGAGTTCGAGCTTATCAGGCTGAAGCTTTTTCACATAAGCATCGCAGCCCCAAAGTTTAAGAAACGACAACTTTGGTTTCTTGCCAAACCATAGTTCATAAGGTGTCGTCTCAACGGATTTAGATGGTGCCCTATTTAACGTGAATGCAGCCGTCTCTAAAGCATAACCCCAAAAGGATAGCGGTAAATCAGTAAGAGACATCATAGATCGCACCATATCTAGTAAAGTATGATTACGATGTTCGGACACACCATTACGCTGTGGTGTTCTGGGTGGCGTGAGTTGCGAAACTATTCCGCATTTTTTCAAATGAAGACCAAACTCGTAACTCGAATACTCTCCTCCACGATCAGATCGTAGAAACATTATTTTCTTGTTATGATGATTTTCCACTTCACTGTGAAATTCTTTGAACTTTTCAAATGTTTCAGACTTATGTTTCATCAAGTAGATATACCCATATCTGCTCAAATCATCTATGAAGGTGAGAAAATAACGATACCCTCCGGGAGCCTCAAGATTCATCGGAACACATACATCAGTATGTATGATTTCCAACAAATTTGTTGCTCGCTTCATTGTTCCGGAGAACGGGGTTTTAGTCATCTTTCCCATGAGGCAAGGTTCGCAAGTACCAAGTGATTCATAATCAAGTGATTGCAAAAGTCCATCAGAATGGAGTTTCTTCATGCGCTTTACACCAATATGACCCGAATGGCAGTGCCACAAATAAGTTGCATTATCATTATCAACTCTGCATCTTTTGGTTTCAATATTATGAATATGTGTGTCACTACTATCGAGATTCAACAAAAATAGACCACTCTTCAAGGGTGCATTACCATAAAAGATATTACTCATATGAATAGAACAACCATTATTCTCTGATTTAAATGAATAACCGTCTCGCATTAAACAAGATCCAGATATAATGTTCATGCTTAACGCTGGCACCAAATAACAATTATTTAGGTCTAAAACTAATCCCGAAGGTAGATGTAGAGGTAGCGTGCCGACCGCGATCACATCAACTTTGGAACCATTTCCCACACGCACCGTCACCTCGTCCTTAGCCAATCTTAAGCAATCAGTAGTCCTGTTTCTAGTTGCAAATATTAGCAATGTAACCAGTATCAAATACCAGGTGCTACTTGAGCATTAGTAAGGTACACATCAATGGCATGTATATCACATATACCTTTGTTCACCTTGCCATCCTTCTTATCCGCCAAATACTTGGGGCAGTTCCGCTTCCAGTGACCAGTCCCTTTGCAGTAGAAGCCCTCAGTCTCACGCTTAGGTCCAGACTTGGGCTTCTTCACTTGAGCAGTAACTTGCTTGCCGTTCTTCTTGAAGTTCCCCTTCTTCCCTTTACCCTTTTTCTTGAAACTGGTGGTCTTGTTGACCATCAACACTTGATGCTCCTTCTTGATTTCTACCTCCGCAGCCTTTAGCATTGCGGAGAGCTCGGGAATTGTCTTATCCATCCCTTACATGTTATAGTTCATCACAAAGCTCTTGTAGCTTGGTGGCAGTGATTGAAGAATTCTGTCAATGACACTATCATCAGGAAGATTAACTCACAGTTGAATCAAGTGATTGTTATACCCCAGACATTTTGAGTATATGCTCACTGACAAAACTATTCTCCTCCATCTTGCAGCTGTAGGACTTATTGGAGACTTCATATCTCTCAATTTGGGCATTTGCTTGAAATATTAACTTCAACTCCTGGAACATCTCATATGCTCCATGACGTTCAAAACGTCGTTGAAGTCCCGGTTCTAAGCCGTAAAGCATGGCACACTGAACTATCGAGTAGCCATCAGCTTTGCTCTGCCAGACGTTCATAACATCTGGCATTGCTCCTGCAACGGGTTTGGCACCTAGCGGTGCTTCCAGGACGTAATTCTTCTGTGCAGCAATGAGGATGATCCTCAAGTTATGGACTCAGTCCGTGTAGTTGCTACCATCATCTTTCAACTTAGCTTTCTCTAGGAACGCATTAAAATTCAACAAAACAACAACATGAGCCATCTATCTACAACAACATAGACATGCAAAATACTATCAGGTACTAAGTTCATGATAAATTAAAGTTCAATTAATCATATTACAAAAGAACTCCCACTTAGATAGACATCCCTCTAATCATCTAAGTGATCACGTGATTCATATCAACTAAACCATGTTCGATCATCACGTGAGATGGAGTAGTTTTCAGTGGTGACCATCACTATGTTGATCATATCTACTATATGATTCACGCTCGACCTTTCGGTCTCAGTGTTCCGAGGCCATATATGCATATGCTAGGCTCGTCAAGTTTAACCCGAGTATTCTGCGTGTGCAAACTGGCTTGCACTGTTGTATGTGAGCGTAGAGCTTATCACACCGATCATCACGTGGTGTCTCGGCACGACGAACTTTATAGCGGTGCATACTCAGGGAGAACACTTGTACCTTGAAATTTAGTGAGAGATCATCTTATAATGCTACCGCCGAACTAAGCAAAATAAGATGCATAAAGGTTAAACATCACATGCGATCAATATAAGTGATATGATATGGCCATCATCATCTTGTGCCTTTGATCTCCATCTCAAAGCACCGTCATGATCACCATCGTCACCGGCGCGACACCTTGATCTCCACCGTAGCATCATTGTCGTCTCGCCAACTATTGCTTCTATGACTATCGCTACCGCTTAGTGATAAAGTAGAGCAATTACATGGCTATTGCATTTCATACGATAAAGCGACAACCATATGGCTCCTCCAGTTGCCAATAACTTCATTACAAAACATGATCATCTCATACAATAAATAATAGCATCATGTCTTGACCATATCACATCACAACATGCCCTGCAAAAACAAGTTAGATGTCATCTACTTTGTTGTTGCAAGTTTTACTTGGCTGCTACGGGATGAGCAAGAACCTGTCGGTGTTCTGGGAATGGGGGTCCCCAGACTTGCCTGCCTGCGGCCCACGGCGTGGCTCCCTCGCGGCCCAGTACGACCCGTCTTCACCAGCAAATGCTCAAGACCCTCGCGAGGGGCCAAGCCTCGCGAGGCGGACGATCCAAGACCTCCTCGGGAGTGGTCATGCCAAGCTGGCTCGCGAGGGCCGGAGAGATCAAGGCAAGGCGAACCTTGCGAGGTTCCTACGACGTCAGCCATGATGACCAAGATCAGGTGGGCGCAAGGCGGGCGCTAGCGCGCACAGTGTCCTTGTTTCCTCTTTGGTGCTAAGGAGGCAAGCACAGGCGATGATCACTGAGGCATCAGGAAAAGGTTTCCATATCGGTGCAACGAGACCAAGACCAGCAGGACGGCAGGACGGAGGTCACCGTGGAGCCCAAGACGGCATCATCACCAGAGCCTTTGGTAGGCGAAGACCACCTTTAGTCAGGGTAGCTTGTACTAGCTGTCCCCTTTCAAATTGGCCGTTGTTGGCTCCCTTCCCGCTCAATATTTGGGGAGAGGACCAGGGCCTCTATAAATAGGGCTAGCCACCACAGTAGGAGGCATCTCGTCTCGAACTCATTCAGTTCATCCTCACACCCACCAAGCACAAGAACACCTCACCTCAGGAGGCTGTTCTTCCCCTTGTACTGTTCATCCTCAGCCCAAGAGGCAATCCACCACACCACAGTTGAGTATGGTATTACACCACAACGGTGGCCCGAACCAATATATATCTTGTGTGTCTTGTGTTGCGAGTTTGTTGAGCTAGGCTTAGAGATCGTGGCGAGGTTGAGGGCGTGATTAGGTAGGGGAGAATGTCAACATTCTGGGAACGGGGGTCCCCAGACTAGCCTGCCTGCGGCCCACAGCGTGGCTAAGCCAGCAGGCCGCACGGTCCATCTTCATCAACAAGGCATCCAAGACCCTCGCGAGGGTCCAAGCCTCGCGAGGTGAACGACGCAAGACCTCCTCTGGAGTGGCAAAGCCAGGCAGGCTCACGAGGAGCAGAGATATCAAGGCGGGGCAAACCTCATGAGGCTCTCGTGACGTGAGCCATGACGAACGACGCTAGGCGGGTGCCGAGTGAGCGCCCGGTGCAAGACATCCTTATTTCCTCTTTGGTGCTAAGGAGGCCAGCCTTGAGCGAAAATGCCGAGGCATTAGGAAAAGGTTGCTATATTGGTGCAACAAGACCAAGACCAGGAGGAAGGAAAGACGGAGGTCATCATGGAGCCCAAGACGGCGTCACCACCAGAGCTTTTTGCAGGCGAAGATCGCTTTTGTCAGGATAGCTTGTACTAGCTGTCCCCCTTCAAATTTGCCCGCCGTTGTTGGCTCCCTTCCCGCTCGATGTTTGGGAAGAGGACCAGGGCCTATATAAGTAGAGCTAGCCACCATAGTAGGGGGATCGGATCTCATCTCATCTTAGCTTGATCCAACCCGATTGAGAGCCTACCCTAGCCAAAAGAATGCCTCAACCTCAGGAGGCTGTTCTTCCCTTGTACTGTTCATCATCAGCCCTAGAGGCAATCCACCACCACCACACTGGAGTAGGGTATAACACCACAACGGTGGCCGGAACCAGTATAAACCTCGTGTATTTTTGTGTTGCGAGTTCGGCGAGTTAGTCCATGAGATCTTAGCGAGCTAGGGCGTGGATCGGCAAGAGGGAAAGACTTGGCGCACCCAAGTGTTCGAACCTTAAGGGTTTGTCGGAACCCCACAGGACTTATGTTTCATCAAGTAGATATACCCATATCTGCTCAAATCATCTATGAAGGTGAGAAAATAACGATACCCTCAAGAGCCTCAATATTCATGGACACATACATCGGTATGTATGATTTCCAACAAATTTGTTGCTCGCTCCATTGTTCGGAGAAGGGGTTTTAGTCATCTTCCCATGAGGCATGGTTACTTAAGTACCAAGTGATTCATAATCAAGTGATTGCAAAAGTCCATCAGAATGGAGTTTCTTCATAAACTTTACACCAATATGACCGAATGGCGGTGCCACAAATAAGTTGCACTATCATTATCAACTCTGCATCTTTTGGTTTCAATATTATGAATATGTATGTCACTACTATCGAGATTCAACAAAAATAGACCACTCTTCAAGGGTGCATGACCATAAAGATATTACTCATATAAATAGAACAACCATTATTCTCTGTTTAAATGAATAACCGTCTACGCATTAAACAAGATATAATGTTCATAACTTAGCTTGCACCAAATAACAATTATTTAGGTCTAAAACTAATCCCGAAGGTAGATGTAGAGGTAGCGTGCGACCGCGATCACATAACTTTGGAACCATTTCCCGCGCATCCGTCACTCGTCCTTAGCCAATCTTGTCGTAGTCCACATTTCTGGTTGCAAATATTATGCAGCAAATATCAAATACCAGGTGCTACTTGAGCATTAGTAAGGTACACATCAATGCATGTATATCACATATACCTTTGTTCACCTGCCATCCTTCTTATCCGCCAAATACTTGGGGCAGTTCCTTCGATGACCATCCCTTTGCAGTGAACCTCGGTCTCACGCTTAGGTCAGACTTGGGCTTCTTCACAAGCGATAACTTTTGCCGTTCTTCTTGAAGTTCCCTTCTTCCCTTTACCCTTTTTCTTGGCGGGTGGTCTTGTTGACCATCAACACTTGATGCTCCTTCTTGATTTCTACCTCCAGCCTTTAGCATTGCGGAGAGCTAAAATTGTCTTATCCATCCCTTGCATGTTATAGTTCATCACAGCTCTTGTAGCTTGGTGGCGTGATTGAAGAATTACATCAATGCACTATCATCGGAAGATTAACTCCAGTTGAATCAAGTGATTGTTATACCCAGACATTTTAGTATATGCTCATGACAAAACTATTCTCCTCCATCTTGCAGTATGGGGACTTATTGGAACTTCATATCTCTCAATTTGGGCATTTGCTTGAAATATTAACTTCAACTCTGGAACATCTCATATGCTCCATGAGCGTTCAAAGCGTCGTTGAAGTCGGTTCTAAGCCGTAAAGCTGCTTGAACTATCGGTAGTCATCGACTTTGCTCACCGGAGCGTTCATAACATCGGCATTGCTCTACTGTGGGTTTGGCACCTGGTGCTTCGAGGGCGTAATTCTTCGTGCAGCAATGAGGATGATCCTGTTATGGACTCAGTCCGTGTAGTTGCTATCATCTTTCAACTTAGCTTTCTCTAGGAGCATTAAAATTCAACAAAACAACAACGAGCCATCTATCTACAACAACATAGACATGCAAAATACTATCGGTACTAAGTTCATGATAAATTAAGTTCAATTAATCATATTACAAAGAACTCACTTAGATAGACATCCCTCTAATCATCTAAGTGATCACGTGATCATATCAACTAAACCATGAGATCATCACGTGAGATGGAGTAGTTTTCAATGGTGACCATCACTATGTTGATCATATCTACTATATGATTCACGCTCGACCTTTGGTCTCGGTGTTCGAGGCCATATATGCATATGCTAGGCTCAAGTTTAACCAGTATTACTGCGTGTGCAAAACGGCTTTTGTTGTATGTGAGCGTGAGACTTATCACACCGATCATCACGTGGTGTCTCGGCACGACGAACTTAGCGGTGCATACTCGGGAGAACACTTGTACCTTGAAATTTAGTGAGAGATCATCTTATAATGCTACCGCGAACTAAGCAAAATAAGATGCATAAAGATTAAACATCACATACGATCAATATAAGTGATATGATATGGCCATCATCATCTTGTGCCTTTGATCTCCATCTCAAAGCACCGTCATGATCACCATCGTCACCGTAGCGACACCTTGATCTCCACCGTAGCATCATTGTCGTCTCGCCAACTATTGCTTCTATGACTATCGCTACAGCTTAGTGATAAAGTAAAGCAATTACATAGCTATTGCATTTCATACGATAAGCGACAACCATATGGCTCCTCGATTGCCAATAACTTCATTACAAAACATGATCATCTCATACAATAAATAATAGCATCATGTCTTGACCATATCACATCACAACATGCCCCAAAAACAAGTTAGATGTCATCTACTTTGTTGTTGCAAGTTTTACTTAGCTGCTACGGATGAGCAAGAACTGTCGGTGTTGAGAATGGGGTCCCCGGACTTGCTGCGGCCCGGCGTGGCTCCCTCGGCCAGTGACGACCCGTCTTCACCGGCAAATGCTCAAGACCCTCGAGGCCAAGCCTCGTGGCCGGGCGATCAAGACCTCCTCGGGAGTGGTCATGCCAGGCTGCTCGCGAGGCCGGAGAGATCAAGGCAAGGCGAACCTGCGAGGTTCCTCGGATCGACCATGATGACCAAGATCAGGTGGGGCGCAAAGGCGAAGCTAGCGCGCAGTGTCCTTGTTTCCTCTTTGGTGCTAAGGAGGCAAGCACGAGGCGATCATTTGAGGCATGGAAAAAGTTTCCATATCGGTACGAGACCAAGACCAGCGGAATGGCGGGGGAGTCACCGTGGAGCCAAGGCAGCATCATCACGAGCCTTTGGTGGCGAAGACCACCTTTAGTCGGGGGTAGCTTGTACTAGCTGTCCCCTTTCAAATTGGCGTTGTTGGCTCCTTCCGCTCAATATTTGGGGAGGACCAGGGCCTCTATAAATGGGGCTAGCCACCCGGTAGGAGGCATCTCGTCTCGAACTCATTCAGTTCATCCTCCACCACCAAGCACAGAACACACCTCACCTCGAGGCTGTTCTTCCCCTTATCTTGTTCATCCTCAGCCAAGAGGCAATCCACCACACCACAGTTGAGTATGGTATTACACCTAGCAGTGGCAGAACAATATATATCTTGTGTGTCTTGTGTTGCAGTTTGTTGAGCTAGGCAAGATAAATGGCGAGGTTGAGGCGTGATTAGGTGGGGAGAATGTCAACATGCAGGGCAGGGGTGAGTTAGCACACTGCGGCCCGTGGCTAAGCCCGGCGAGGCGCTGCAGTCCATCTTCATCAACAAGGCATCCAAGACCCTCGCGAGGTCCAAGCCTCATGGTGAGCGGCATAAGACCTCCTCCGGAGTGGCAAAGCGAGGCAGGCTCACGAGGCGAGATATCAAGGCGGGCAAACCTCATTGGCTCTCGTGGCGTGAGCCATGACAGCATGGCGGGTGCAGTGAGCGCCCGTAGCGCGCAACATCCTTATTTCCTCTTTGGTGCTAAGGAGGCCAAGCAGAGTGAAAATGCCGCATTAGGAAAAGGTTGCTATATTGGTGCAACAAGACCAGACCGAGGAGGAAGGAAGGCGGAGGTCATGGAGCCCAAGGCAATCACCACGGAGCTTTGCGGCGAAGATCGCTTTTGTCGGGGATAGCTTGTACTAGCTGTCCCCCTTCAAATTGCCCGTTGTTGGCTCCCTTCGCTCGATGTTTGGGAAGAGGACCAGGGCCTATATAAGTGGAGCTAGCCACCATAGTAGGGGATGGATCTCATCTCATCTTAGCTTGATCCAACCCGATTGAGAGCCTACCTAGCCAAAGAATGCCTCAACCTCGGGGCTGTTCTTCCTTATCTGTTCATCATCGCCCTAGGGCAATCCACCACCACCACCTTTGGGTAGGGTATAACACCTGGCAGTGGCGGAACGATATAAACCGTATTTTGTGTTTTGCGAGTTCGTGAGTTAGTCATGAATCTTAGCGAGCTAGGCGTGTCGGCAGAGAGGAAAGACTTGGCAGCACCAAGTGTTGAACCTTAAGGTTTGTCGGAACCCCATCCGACATTTAGGCGAGAACCAGGTAGAGGCGGAGCTTCTTCTCCACCAACCATGGCGCTCCCTAGCCCACGATGTCGAGGCGACTCAAGGGCGCGCTCGACCGCTGGGCAGCCTGGTCAGCCAGCGGCACCGCCTACCCATGAAGATCTTGACCCTGCCTCCAAGCGGCAGAGTGCCGCCAAACTCACGGACAGCATGGCCAGGTCGTCCACCCTCACCTGACGGATGGAGCGGTGGGATGCTTTCTGCTAGGCGTGTTGCCGAGCTCTTTGGATCGCGGCTGTGGGAGCACCACCCATACCACTGCGCTTCTCATTTTATGAACCTCACAGCGGTAGGCTCCGACTCCCCTATGCATCGCGACAACTCTTGGCTAAACGCTCGCCATGGTCTGACCGGGATGCCGCTATCATCCTCGGGGCGCCACCACAGGCGAGCAACATGGAGTGTGGGGCACCACGATGGGGTGTTTGGGGTGGCGGCCGAAGCCTCGTGCCCCGCATGATGTACCAGTGCAGGAAGGGCGACCACAGCTCATTCATTGGAGAAGAGTGGGGAGAGGGGCGCTAGGGCGAAGCCTTCCAGAACCAGCGGAGAACCCTAGCAGTCGCGCAACGACAACTATAGGGTACCACTAATCTCAGAACTTATGCTAACCATGGGCTGCAGATGAATCAGGTTGCAGCGTCGTCGGCGACCACTGACGCGGCGGCACCCGTTCCAACAAGGGAGGCCTTGTTGGGGGCCGGGAGGAGAGTCGAGAACAAGGCCCCTCCCGCTGTGGCGGCTTTGTGACACCAGATGGAGCCCTCTGCGGGGGCCTCGGCGACCCTTCCGCGGAAGGACCTATAGTCATTGGGGCACATGGCGTCCTCTTTCCCTGTGTCGTCCACGATGACGATCGGCAAAGGAGGAAAATTAACACAAAGGCGGGGCCCTCGTGCGATATGAATCAAGGCCAAGTGCTGTGAAGCTGCCGTGACACTCTCACGTAATAATGAGTTGGGGTTGTACCGCCCAGTCTCGGGTGCCGGCCTCGAGCCACAGGGCTCCGTCCCGCCTAGTGGCAGCACCTAGCTCCTGCTGGTGAGAAGACTTGAAGACGAAGACTAGACTAGGTGCGGACGGACCTTTGCTGGATCTCTCTTTGTAGCTTTGCATTTTGGATCTGGATTTGAGTTAAAGCTGAGTTTTTTTTTCGATCTTGTGGAGGAACCTTTTCTCGTTCAAGCAATTTCTTGCCTACGGATCTCGTTTTGCACAGGACTCATGTCGTTGCCTTCCCTCATAGGCTCCTCATGGCCGAGCAGCGCAAAAGCAGCTCAATGCCGCTAGAACTACATGGTGCTCACCTCTTGTGGGGCCCCTTCGATGGGGCGGCGGCTCCTTGAGGTTCTCGGCTTCGACACATGTGACCCAGCTCAAAGTGGCGGCGGCAAGAGTAAATCACGATAGAGAACTTCGCATCCAGTTCACGAGTTCGAGGACACAAACTCACATCGCATAGGAGAGTAAAACTGCAATTTGCTTGAGGCTCCCCCTCCCAAAATGCTCTTACAAGTTTCAAAGACCATGACAAGTTGACGAGAAGCAGCATGGGATACCGGAAATGTCGCTCGCTACATCTCCAGCGGATCGTCACTTTCAGCGTCATCATAAGCCTTCATGGCAACGCCCCCGCCGGCCGTCGCCTTGGCGACCACCACCCCGTCATCTTCCATAGTGAAGGCCCTGACCAACGCGTCCATGTTGTCTTCAACCCGACGCGCCAGGTCATCTCGGGCAACCGTTGGAATGGGGGAGATGGCGGTGTCGAAATCAAAGTTGGGGTCGGCATTCAGAAGGTGGCTGAACCACGGGAGAAAGTGCGCTCTAGCGGGCCGCCCCTTTCTACCTGGCGGCGAGCTCTGGCGGTCGAGCCTCGGTAGCGTCACCACCTCGATAAAGAAGATCGGATGGCTGGCATTCATTCGGTGAAATAAATATGGCCCGGTGGTGTTGGCTGTTCAAGAAGCATGGGGGCGTGCTCGCGCTCAGCGTTCGTCGTTGGAGCACTTCCTCCGTGTTACGTCGTGCAACAGCCTCGGCGTCATCAACACAGCTGCGAAGGAGTTCAGCTCGGTCTTGGGAGGCCAAGTCCGCTGCGCCGTAACGAGGCGGCGGCCGTGGCCTCTGCAGCGCCTCTCGGCCTCATCCAGCACGGGCACGAGGCAGCGGCCCTGCCCGCATCCTCCGTGCCCGCGAGCTTCAACTGGTCGCCGACCCTCGAGTCCCGTGAACCTCGGCCACCCGTGGTTCCTCCTCTCGACTGCAGCCGAGCCCAAGCAGCATCTTGATTGAGCAACAGCGTTCCCTCGTCTCCGGTCGCTCGAGCTCGAGGCTCGCTCCATGGCTTCGAGCTGGCGTCTCACCGCGATTCTGGACCTCCTTATCCTCCGCGTGCGACCCCTCCGATGACAAGCGGCTGCTGGCGCCTCACTGCTGCTCAAGGGATGCGCTCGGGCACAAAGCTCCATCGCGCGTTCGCGCAGCCTTGCGAGCCTCTTCCAAGGCTCGCGAGCAGGCTCATGGCGATCTTGAGGGCGCCTCGGCCTTCTCAAGGTGATGGCGCCGAGGTTGATCAGCCACCCTCAGCTTGCAGCTCCTCCACGTGGGAGACCCTCGGCCTCGGGCACAGTGGCTCTTCTCCAAGTCGGCTCCTCGCACCGCCGCCTCTGGAAGAGCTCGTGGCGAACCATGCTCCGCCCGGCAGGCTCCAGGCGCTCGACCCTCCTCGTCCTCCACCACGGGGCTGGTGAGGCGCCAGCGGCGCACCCCCAGCCGGTAGCGCCGCCACCTAATGCCAGCCATCCTGAGAAGCCCAAGGTGGCTGAGGTTCGCTGCTTGAAGAGGAACAAGATCGAAGTGGCTCCTGCCTATGCGAAGGAGGAGCCCAAACACGCCAGCCAAGCTCCAGACGGACCGTGGGGAGGAATGGCCAAGCTGGGCTCGGCCACCACCAGGCAGAATGCTCCCCATCGGCCCAGCTCCAAAGGAAGACCCGATGTGGCTCAGGCGGATGGGGAGTTGATGAAGGAGGCCGCTTCTCGAGACACAACAGCTTCAGCGGAAGGAGCCTTGGAGGCGGCGTCGGGACAAAAAGGCAACACGTGAGAAGCCAAGACAACAAAGTACTTGTCAATCAAGCGATGTACTTTATCGCTTCAGCAGCCGAAGATGCTGCTACCTCTGGGGATCCTTTCCTCTTGCGGAGCTCCCGAGAATCCATAAAGATGACCCGAAGCAGCTTGGGCGTGTGGGCGGTGCTGAGGGGGCGGAGAAGAACTGGAAGGATATCTTCAGGGGTGCCTGGTTGCAGCAAACAGCCGGGCACCATCTCACCACAACCTCCTGAGGCCCTTGGAGCCTTGGCCTCGAGAGCCGCATGCTGCGCCTCCTCGATGTCCAGCGCCTCAAGAGAAGTCATGAACCCAGAAGGCAACAGGATCACCATTTGGCATGTGTTCCTTGGGACTTGGGCCACCTGCCCCCGTCGGAGCTCGCTCTCCCGCACCTTCACCTGGGGCGAGCTCGGCGCCGACAGCCCGAAGAAGGAACCACGACAGCAGGGTTCTCGGGAGCCCACCAGTCCAATCGGCCACAACCCCATTAAATCGAAGGAAGGCATGCCAGCTGCAAACTCATCCTTGTTCTTGCGGCAATACAGATGAGCAATTCTTCCCAGAGACATTCAGGCTGTGAGGACACCATCAAGACCTTGAGCACTGTTTGTCGCGTCCCAAGAGGATCCAGACTCCTGGAACCTCATGTGGTATTGTTGAGCAAGGTCCACATTGGGCGGGCTGGATGTGGCGAACAACTGGCGTTTGAACTCCTTCACCACCATCGGTAGCAGTCACGCCGGTCCTTTAACAACCTCGGCCTGGCCCAAGCGAGAGCAAGCGGGGCTCGAGCTTACGGTAGCTCGGCCGGAGTTTGGAACAGCAGGCCCCGTCGGGAAGAGCGGCGAGTGAGCATGCCGACATCGACAAACACCCATCGTCTGAAACTTCGCTCGTGGATGAAGGGATCTGAAGTCAATCCCGGGCTGTGATGCAGCCACGACCTGGAAGCTCCGCGCACCCGAGCATTCTGAGGTTGACCGGTGCAATGAGAAGAAGTAGCGGAGGAGGGCCACGAAGGGCGATGCCCACCGTAACCGCACAGGCGAAGACAACAAGAAGTCACCGATTGGGGTCAAGATGCAGCATGTGGATCTGGTAATGCTCTAGCACCCGCGTTGACAAAGCGGAGAAGGGAGGAATCAGGCCAGCCGGAGGGCATCTATGAAGATTGGGACCTCGGTGGTTGCGCAGAGCCATGCGAGCGCAAGCCAAGCCACCATCTGCCCACTCATTGAAGGCTGAGCGAGCATCCAGACACCTTGTCCATGGCCCGCGTCGTTGAGCACCGGGATCGGCCTAAGCGCCGACAGCGAGTTGGAGTGCGCTGGCGGAACATCGACTTCTTCGCCTTGTCCGCTTGTTTTGGCGCCATAGCAACCGGGGAAGCGGAATCAATCGGAGAAGGAAGCGAGTCTTAAGAAGCGGGGATTGGGTAAGCGAGGCCTGGCGACAGGAGAATAGCATGTGTAGGCAGCGGGGCGCATAGCTAAGCTGATTCAAAGGCAGCGTGGGGAGCGGAGGCGCCCGTCAATCAACATACGCGTCAACGAGGAGCGCGGACTTTTGGGGCTGTGGTGCTCGAACTTGACCCTTGGCTTCCCGTGAAGCCAAGCCGCACTGCAGGCGGGCGCTCTTGTGGCGTTACGAGAGCAGGGGTCCCCATTTTGCCTGCCGCATTACTGGCATAAGCTAAGCGGTGACGCGCGACCCATCTTCATCAACAAGGCATCCAAGACCCTCGCGAGGTCCAAGCCTCATGATGAGCAGCAAGACCTCTGCAGGTGGCCAAGCCGAGCGAGGCTCATGAGGAAGGACATATCAAAGCGGGGCAAACCTCATGAGGCTCTCGTGGCGTGAGCCATGTGAGGACGGCCGGTAGGCGCCGGTAGCCGGCGTCCTATTCCTCTTTGGTGCTAAGGAGGCGGTATGCCTTGAAATGCTGAGGCATCGGTAAAGGTTGCTATATTGGTGCAACAAGACCAAGACCAGGAGGACAGCAAGGCGGAGGTCACGTGGGGCCAAAGATGGCATCACCACGGAGCTTTTCTGCAGACCGCTTTGTCGGGATAGCTTGTAGTTGTCCCCCTTCAAATTTTCCCGTTGTTGGATCCCTTCCGCTCGATATTTGGGAAGAGGACTAGGGCCTATATAAGTAGAGCTAGCCACCATAATAGGGATCGGATCTCATCTCATCTTAAGCTTGATCCAACCTGATGAGAGCCTACCTAGCCACAAGAACACCTCAACCTCGGAGGCTGTTCTTCCCTTATCTATTCATCATCAGCCCAGGGCAATCCACCACCACCACCTTTGAGTAAGTATTACACCTAGCGATGGCCCGAACGATGTAAAACCTGTGTCTTTACATGTTGCGAGTTAGTGAGTTTGTCTTGAGACCTTAGTGAACTAGGCGTAGATCGGGTAGGAGGGAGGAAAGACTTGCGCGCGCGAGTTGAACCTTAAGGTTTGCGGAACCCCACATCCGACATTTGGTGCGCCCGGTAGGGTGCACCGTAGCTTCCCTTCCATCAATTAAATCGCTCCATCGCTCTGTCGTCTCTATGGCGGCCTTCGTCGGCCTTCGAGCTGGCGCCAGGCTGCCTGACCGCGCGCGTTGCTCAAATGGCTCCATCGGCGGGCCACCTCGTCGTTCTCCGTCTCCGCCGCAGCGCACCTGACCCGATGGGAAACGGTATGGCGTCGCTGCATCCATCGGTGCGGCGGGACCGCCCGCTCCTCCATCGCTGACCCGGCGGTTCTTGTCTCACGCTCGCGCGCTCCCATGGAGGTGAGGGCGCACTCCTCGTGGCGAAACGAGCTCCTGCGCTCTGCCCGATCGATGACCTCTACGAGTGGCTCGACCGCGTCGAGCTTCGTCCGTGCGCGAGGATCCCGGCAGGTCCCTCTCTGCCTCACCCTCCACCAGCCACGGCAGCCGAGGCTCATGGTGCGCCTCCACCACCTGCCCCAGGCGGTGCCTTGGCACCAGGCGCCTGACCCGTGGCATGATCCACCACACCGGTGCCAGCGAGAAAGCACCAAGAAATCCCAGCCGAGAAGATGCCTTCCAGCGTCGTCAAGACCGTGCACGCCCATGGCGGCGCCAGCGCGGACCTCAACAAGACCAGCTCCACCTCCAAAAGCAGACCTCGGCAACCACGGCGGCTGCCGCATGTTCACCACGAGTTGCGTGGTGTCGCTGGCGAGCAAGTTCAAGCGGATCGCCTCCACCTTTCTGAGCACCGCCCGATCCCGCGGAGTTCTGCAGCTCTATGGGCTAAGCATCGAAGGCAGCCAACGGTGATGAAAGTCATGGCGAACTGGTTTCCCTGGCTCTCAAGGATAGTGCCGCTCGGCTCCTGAACAGGAGCAGCTCGATCTCCTCTGGGGCCGAGATCTTGTGACCAACCGTAACTTCCGGGGCACCTGCGACCGCCCTTGACCACACGGGTGACCTGCGCCCATCAAAACAGTCGGGAGAGACCCTCGAGAAGTACATCAACGCTTCAACAACACTCGCCTCAAGATCCCCAAGGTCACAGACGAGGCCATCATCTCTGCGTTCTTAGGCGGCGTCCGTAGCGTCAAGGTGAAGGAAGAGCTGCTATCCATGAGGAGTTGTGCACATCTCGGGAGCTGTTCAACTTTGGCGACCAAGTGCGCAAGAGCGAGGAGGCGCCTTTCCTCCTCGGCTGCCAGCCGTGAGCCTGAGGAGAAAGAAGGCTAAGGCAAAGGGCGTGAAAGCGCAAGGAAAGCGACCTTCTTTGGCAGCGGAGCCCGACACCAGCGGGCGAAGATCAGCCGAGTCATCCAAGAGCGGCCCGACCGTTACATGCCTTCTAATTTGAACACCCACAACACGGTGACTATCAAGAGCTCAAGGCCATTCGCGAAGGACATTTGATCGGCGCCCGGCGCAGCGACGGGACTATGGCGTGGAGGAGGACATGGGCGGATCTTTGGGGCGACCATGACCTTTGCGAGGTAACGATAGGCCTCGTAAGGACCGCTGGCAGGACCATCCACGCGAGGCGCTGGAGGGACCAACCTCGTGGATCGCCCCAAAACCTGGTCTTCCCCGCTGCCGCCACCGGAAGGAGCAGCACCACCAGGGCGAGGTTTGGGGGCTTCCGGGGAGCGGTGTCGCACATATTAGGCGGCACCGGCTACCTCTCGGTGCATCTTCAAACAGTTCGCTCGAAGTGACAGCGGTGCTCCCCAAGCTCGAGGCCAGCGCCCGCTCAAGTGGTCCCAATGCGCCACTTTCAACTCAGCGGATCAACTCAAGTCGCGCAGCCATCGCTGGCGCCCTCCGATGTTGTGCTCCCGGTCATCGAGCAATGTGTTGGTTACCAAGACCCTCATCGGCGGCAGCGCAGGGCTCAGCGTCTGTCCGTCGACATCCAGACAACCTCCAAGTGCCATATGAGCAGCTCCGGCCTACCAAGCCTTTCTCGGGAGTGGTGGTTCCACCACACAATAGGCAGGTCCGCCTTGGCGAACACAAGAACTACCGCACGAGCTCATCGACTTGACGTCACGCATCCACCTACCGTACGCGCCATCCTCGGTATCCAGCCTGGCCAAGTTCATGGCAGCGACCCATCATGGCTAGCAGCGTCCTCGGGATGCGAGGCGGCGGGTCATCCGGTCCCATGTGAAGAAAGAGATGCGATGTGTGTGCTCCCTCGGCCGCCTTCAAGCTGCAGCAATCAGCGACCCGACAGCGGTAGAGGCCCTCCGAAGGCCACCCCTAAGAAGAAGCAACTGCGCCGCACAGGGCCTCAGGAGGGCGGCGATGCAGCCGGAGCCTCGTCAGGATTAGTGCCTGCTCCAGGGGCGCCTCCCTCCATTGCATAGGAAGGCGCTCCCTCCTCGGGCAGGGCTCGGGGGCTCTCTTCTAGAGGGCCTCAGACCTCGCCAACCTCACGAGGAAGGCGCTTGGGCACCACTTGGGGCGTGCCCGTGACCGCGTTCCCTCGAGGAGAGCACATGGCAAGGTGCCCACCACTCAGGGTTCATCACCAAGATCACTTAGGAAGTGCAAGGCCTTAGAAACCATGTGCAGCGGCGGCGCTCATGGCGCAGCTCCCCTCTAGGCGAGATGCGGGCTGCGTGTGCCGGCGTCCACGAGGCTCAGCAGCCGCATCTCGGGGCGTTGCTGGCCTTGGCGTGTGGGCCGTTGCAGGGCCGCCACACAACTATGTTCATGCCCCTTGGCTTGCAGTAGCGTCGACCTATCGGCGCAACAGCTGGCGGCGTCCTGGTGGCTCAGGAGGCGAGTTCCATGTCGTCTGGAAGAGATGGAGGCAGTCTTGAGGAACCTCGACCCCAGCCTCCCAAGGCTCGGGGTCCGGTGGCTCGTGAAGAGTCATCCCTTGACCTGCGCCTTCAGTGCACCAACTCTACGCCGTCTCTGAGAACCGGGTGACATTTCCCAAGCTCGTTTAGTGGGGCGCCCCTCGGGCTGCATTATTCCAGGCCGCATGGGTCCGTCCACATGGCACGTATCCTTTTGCTTATGTCTTTAGCTTACCTTGATGAAGCCTCACATCATCCCCAAAACCCCGCTTTCGGGCGGACCCGATGGCATGTATCTTCTGCATTTACCCAAGCTGATTTGTCTTCCATGCTTAACCTACCTGTATAGCCTACTCAATCATGCCGCCTCCCACAGGGCCTCCTCACGAACGCGTCGCTTTGGTGCATGGGTCAGTCCATACGTCGACAAATCTGAGTGGTTGAGCACGGCTCTGGCTTGCGCCAGCGCAATCACCTCACAGGCCCTCGGTGCCTTCACTTCACCGAGAGCACGGCGGCGGCAGCAATAACGACAAAGCTGTGTTTCTTCTTGTGCAGTTCAGGGATCCCATGGGTAGGATAGCGGTGACACATGATCTCCCTTCTCTCGTGCAATTTAAGCTTGCGTTGAGGAGGGCTCTCGAGCATCACGACTCAGGAGTTCTTACTAGCTCTCCATTCCTCACCCGTGCCTTGACCACGAGATCACGACTCCGGCACACCAGCCGCGGTGAGCTCGCTTCGAGGGCCGGGATCCGAGGGGCGTAGAGCACTAAGGAGAGCATGGGGAGAAACTTCGTATGGGTCGGCCTAGCTATGCCGCACAAGTTGGCGCGCAGGCCTAGCGCACCACCAAGAGTCGCCACGAAACCAACAAGATAAGTCCCGCTCTCGGATCAGCTAAATGTTGGGGCCTGAGGGCCACCCTCGCCTTACCGCAACCCCGTTAAGCGCCACGCCAACTCCTTTCTTGCCTTACCATGGCTGCTTGAGCGCTAAGGGGACCTCTCGAGCATCGGCGTACGCCTCGGGGCTCTTCTCGGACCTCGGGCTGCACACCTCCTGGCCTTGACCATGGCACGCGACCTGGCATACCAGCGACGGCTGTAGCCCGCCTGGGGACCAGGACATGTCAGCGTAGAGCAACAAGCCATTGCGAGGGAAGAAAGGGGGGACCGAGCCTTAACGGGACATATGTTCACCAAATTTTCATAATAGGGAAGATGAGCGCAAAAGACATTACATACCCTTACATGCCCCCACGGGGTACTTCATGATTCTTCACAGGGAACAAAAGCTAAAACTAAGGGGGATCCTATCTACACCCTCCCGTGGCGGACACCATCATCAACAGTGGGCCACGGGAGGCCGGCGCCAACCCCATCTAGATCAGCGGCGACGGCGGCCGGATGTCGCAGCTCTGCTCTAAGCACGGCGAGAGCTCGACGGCACATAGCCGCTGCCGCTTCGCCTTCGCAGTCTCGTGAGAGCTCGGGACACCGCTGGACTCCAAGGGCGCCGCCTGCTGGAGGCCACGAGCGGAGCGCGTTAAGGCTCGACGCCTCCCGGAGCAGCATTCTAGGCGGCGCCTCCGTGATCAAAGACCTTGAAGAAGAGCGTGGGGCGCCTGTCCTACTGAAGTGGATCGCGGGGGCCCCTCACACAGCAGACCAGGCGACCTCACCCCACCATGAAGTCATGAAGATCTTGCCGGTGGGGACCGCTCATCTCTGCCCAAGAGCGGAGTGTCACAGCCAAGCTACAGCCAGAGCTCAAGGGGCCCCTGGCGCATCACGGCCGAGAAGAACTGTCGGAAGTGGATCCAAGAGCTTGGAGGCATCGGCGCCCACAAGACAAGTCACATGAGGAGTCCACGGCGTGGATTCTGGGGCGACAGCAGCGCCAGGCGCGGGCGACTACGAAGCGGGCGTGGGTGGCGTCGTTCGTTGCTCCGTCCTCCTGAGCCCTTGGCTCGGGCACAAAAGGGTAGCAGATACCCTGGAGGAGGCCGCTCGCACCAAGGCCTCATCACCACCTGCATCGCTGCTTCATCACGGCGGTGGACCGACCTCTTCTTCGACAGAAGCGGCCCCGGATCATCGCGTGGGGCCTTTCCCTTCTCTTCAGTAGAGAACCTTCTGATAGGCGCCATTGCCACTAGTAGTGGAGCGGGGAGGAAGAAGCAAGCAAGCAAGGAAGAGATGAGCGACGGGAGCTCCGCGTCCATCCCCATTTATAGCAAGAGAAGGTCAACCGGCGCCTCCCACGATCGCATGTAATGATGGTTTTCCTTGCATGTCGCAGGGACTTGTCAAGTCGAGCAGTTGCCAAGGCAGCATGGGGAAGCAGAGACGCCCATGTCCAATCATCCGCCATGCGTCAACCGAGGTCAGCGAGCTTTTGGGGCCCGCGATGCTCAGTGCTTGACCCTTGGCCGCGCCGGCCAAGCCCGAGTGCTGCTGGGCCGGGGCTCTTGTCGGCATTCTGGGAACGGGGGTCCCCAGACTTGCCTGCCTGCGGCCCATGGCGTGGCTAAGCCAGCGGGCCGTGGAGCCCATCTTCATCAACAAAGCATCCAAGACCCTCGCGAGGGGCCAAGCCTCTCGAGGCGGATGACGCAAGACCTCCTCAGGAGTGCCCTAGCTAGGCGTGCTCACGAGGAGCGGAGATATCAAGGCAGGGCAAACCTCACGAGGCTCTCGTGACGTGAGCCATGATGATTGGCACCAGGCGGGCGCCAGCGCACGCAGCATCCTTGCTTTCTCTTTGGTGCTAAGGAGGCAGGCGCAGGCGAGGAGTACCAAGGCATCCGGTAAAGGTTGCCATATCGGTGCAACGAGACCAAGACCAGAAGGACGGCAGGATGGAGGTCACCGTGAGCCCAAGACGGCGTCACCACCAGAGCCTTTTGCAGGCGAACACCGCTTTTGTCAGGATAGCTTGTACTAGCTGCCCCCCTTCAAATTTGCCCGCCGTTGTTGGCTCCCTTCCCGCTCAATATTTGGGCAGAGGACCAGGGCCTATATAAGTAGAGCTAGCCACCACAGTAGGGAGAGGTTCCTCAGGTCTCGAACCCACCGAGTCCTTACCCACACAAGTTCGTCGAGCACAAGAACATCTCAACCTCAGGAGGTTGTTCTTCCCCTTGTACTGTTCATCATCAGCCCCAGAGGCAATCCACCATCACCACACTGGAGTAGGGTATTACACCACAACGGTGGCCCGAACTAGTATAAACCTCGTGTCTTTCTGTGTTACGAGTTCGTCGAGTTCGTCCACAAAATCTTAGTGAGCTAGGGCGTAGATTGGTAGGAGGGAAAGACTTCGCGCGCACCCCAGAGTTCGAACCTTAAGGGTTTGTCGAAACCCCACATCCAACAGCTGGCGTATGAGGAGGCCGTCCTTAAGGCCGGGGGCGACAACAAGGTCATGGCCAACTGGCTTCCCATGGCCCTTACTGGCGCACCGCCCGCCTGGCTGCTCAACCTCCTCGATCCACGGTGGCATCTTGGGAGGAGCTGCGCGGTCTCTTTGCTGCGCGATACGCGGCACCGGCGCACCACGCGGTCGCGGCTCTCCTCGGCAGCTCGCAAGCACCGCCCTCGGATCGTCACATCAAGCTGTTCCTTCACCAGATCGGTGCCACTTCCAAGCGCCCGGGGGCTCCACTGGGCTGGGCTGGGCCACGCCCGAGGCCGACCTCACCTTCGACTCATCGGCTCGGGTGTGCTCCCAATGCTTTGCACACCCACCATCTGCAACGTGTCCGTCACCAAGAAGCTCATCGACGGTGGCGCCGGCCTCAACGTGCTCTCCGCGAGGCGTTCAGCCTTCTTCACGTACCGCTCGAACGGCTCCGCCCTAGCAAGCCTTTCTCAGGGGTTGGTGGAGGCTCCGCCCACTCCCTGGGGCGGATCCACCTCCCCGTAACCTTTGGCACGCGCAACAACTACCGCACCGAGCTGGTCGACTTCGACATCGCCCGCATCGGACTCCCGTACAATGCCATCCTCGGGTACCCGGCCCTGGCTCAGTTCATGGAGGTGACCCATCCGGCCTACAACCTCATGAAGATGCCCGGGAGCAAGGGTGTCCTCACAGTGGCTGGGGACACCAAGGAAGACCGATGACGCTCAAGCTTTCCCTCAAGACCTCTACAACGGCGCAGCCCGCAGACGCGGACACCTCCAAGGCCAAGGGAGCCGCACCAACCAAGAAGAAGCAGTTGTTCACTCAAGAAAAGGCAGAAACCAAGCAGGTGCCAGTCGAGGAGGACGGGTCCTCGGGGGCAACCTTTACCATAGGCGTCAACCTCGAGCCTGATCGGGAGGAGGCTGGTGAAGTTCTTGTCGCAAACAAGGAAGTGGTCTCTTGGGAGCCCGATCAGGTGGTAGGGGTCCCAAGAGGGTGATAAACACCACACGAAGGTGTGCCCCAACGTCACGCCCGTAAGCGGAGGCGGCGGCATCCACGGAGAATCCAGCTTTCATCGTCTAAGAGACCCGCAAGTTGGAGGTTGCGGGTGTCATTCGCGAGGTCTGGTACCCCGAGTGGTCGGCGAACCCCGTCATCGTGCCAAAGAAAGGCGGGAAGGAGCGTATGTGCATCAACTTCACCAACCTCAACAAGGCCTGCCCCCAAGATTCGTTCCCGCTTCCACGCATCGACCAGATCATCGACTCCACCGCCGAGTGCGACTTGCTGTGCTTCCTGGATGCGTTTTCCGGATATCACCAGATCAAGATCGTGGTAGAAGATGTGGATAAGACAACCTTCCTGACCCCGTGTGGGGTGTACTGCTACACTTGCATGCCGTTCGGGCTGCACAACGCAAGCGCAACCTTCCAACGGCTCATGCACATCACCTTGGGTCGGCAGCTCGGGAGAAACTCCTAAGCTTATGTCGACGACATCGTGGTGAAGTCTCGGGAGGCAAGAACTTTGATTCAGGACCTAGAGGAAACCTTCGCGAGCCTCCGCCAGGTGGACTTGCGACTCAACCCGGAGAAGTGCATGTTTGGCGTCCCTTCCGGCAAGCTACTAGGCTTCCTTGTGTCCCACAGGGGGATCGAGGCCAACCCAGAGAAGGTCAAGGCCATCGAGGACATGAGTCCACCGCAAACCCTCAAGGAAATCGAAGCTTTACGGGCGGGTGACTGCGTTAGGCGCTTCATTTCCAAGGCTGGGAGGCGCCCTACCCTTCTTCAAGCCGATGAAGAAGAAGGCCCATTAAGTGGACCCGGAGGCCGACCAAGCATTTCAAAACCTCAAGAGATATCTGACCAGCCCTCCAGTGATGGTGGCGCCACGACCTCTCGAGCCCCTAGTGCTTTACCTTGCCGCCACTCCCCACTCCGCCAGTGCGGCCAAGGGCGCATCACGTCGAGCTACGCCCCGGCGAGGATGAAGCAAGCCCAGAGCGCCGCAAAACGCGCAGCTGCGGCGATGAGAGGATCAAGCTCCGAGATGGCGCCCCGAGCTGTAGGGACCCTGACAAGCGATCAGGCGTTGGGGGATCCACCACCTCAGGAGGCGCCCCAACTTACGGAAGGCGCAAGCCTCATCAGTGCACTCGCCCTCGTCGAGCACCCAGTATACTTTGTCAGCATGATGTTGCAGCATGCAAGAGCACGGTACCCCATGCCTCAGAAGCTCTTACTCGCGCTCTTGGTGGCCTCGCGTAAGCTGCGGCATTACTTTCAAGGTCACCCCATCAAGGTCGTCTCGGCCTACCCATTGGAGAGGGTGCTCAGGAGCCCCAACTCTGTCGGGAGGGTCGCCGAGTGGAACATCAAGCTGCAGGTATTCCAGTTGGAGTTCAGCACCACCAGGGTTATCAAGGGAGCCGCGCTCGCCGATTTCATGGCAGAATGGACGGACGCCCCGGCGCTTGAAATAGGCGAGGATCGGTCCCTCTCGCCGGGAAGTGAGGCGCCCCATGGCTGGGTCATGTATTTCGATGGTGCCTTCACGCGCCAGGGCGCGAGGGCTGGAGCAGTGCTCATCTCGCCCACTCAGGACAAGCTCTACTACGTAGTGCAGCTCTACTTCCAGCAGGGCGAGAAGGTCTCCAACAACATTGCAGAGTACGAAGGCCTCATAGCTGGCCTGAAGGGTGCGGCGGCCCTAGAGGTGAAGCGTCTCACCATCAGGGGCGACTCGTAGCTCCTCGTCAACTTCTCCAACAAGGTATACGAGCCGAAGGACGAACACATGGAGGCATACCTCGCGGAGGTGTGCAAGATGGAGAAGCAGTTCCTGGGCCTGGAGTTGCAGCACGTGCCCCGTGGCACCAACAAGGAAGCCGACGACATCGCTAGAAGGGCATCCAAGCGACAGCCTCAAGAGCCTGGCATCTTCGAGGAGCTGCTCTTCAAGCCATCGGCAACACCACCGCTTTCAAGAACAGCGCAGCCTTGGGAGGAGCTCCCACAGCCACCTGCCACGGGAGCCCCAGCCTGTGGCCCGACCTTGGGAGCGTGTCTACTCTTGGCACTCGAGCCCCAGGAGGGATGCTGGACCAAGGAATTCAAGGAATATCTAATGCAAGGGACGCTGCCGGAGAAGGAGGAGGACGCGGAGCGTGTGGCACAACAAGCCACGACATCTGCATCAAGATGGTGAGTTATCAGAAGCGGCCAAATAGCGCTTTCTCGTTGCATACCAGGAATAGGGAAAGAGCTGCTAGCCGACATACACGGCGGGGCTGCGAGCACCACTCGTTGTCACGAACCCTCGTCGGCAAGGCATTCCACAACGGATTCTACTGGCCTACGGCGCTCAACGACGCAGCTAAGCTGGTGAGGTCCTGCGAGGCCTGCCAATTCCACGCCAAGCAAATCCATCAGCCAGCTCAGGGCCTCCAGACCATTCCATTCTCGTGGCCGTTCGCAGTCTGGGGACTGGATATCATGGGCCCGTTCCCTCGAGCGCCTGGGGGCTACTGATACCTCTACGTTGCCATCGATAAGTTCACCAAGTGGGAAGAGGTGGAAGCCGTCCGCACCATCCCAGCTAGCTTTGCAGTCAAGTTCATCAAGGGTCTTGTGAGCCGTTTTGGGGTCCCCAACCGCATCATCACTGATAATGGTGTCACAGCCCTAGCTTAGTCCTTGCCTGACTCTACATAAGCGTCCATGCATCATGTTTAAATTTAAAGAAACTTGAAATGGGGATTGTTTAAACCCTAGCACCAAATGAATTCAAATAGGCTCAAATAAAATCATTTTCAATGAACCCAAAATGCCCTTTGAAAATGTTCATGATTCCTGATAAAGGTGAAAACCTCTGCCAAAAATGATGAACATATTTCTAGGTTATTCCTGGATTTTTGAACTAAATCATAAAATATTTGCATTTGGGCATTTAAATGCTAATAAATAGTTTAAATGCTCAAATAATCATAAACTAAAATGTTTGCTGTTGGTTATATTCCAAACAGTGGCATTGATTAGTTTCATGACTTTTGGGTTTGATCTAGCATTTTTAATAAAGTCACAAAGTTGCAGAAAAATAGGAAACAAGAAATAAAAGAGAGAATTACCTGTGCAACTTACCTGGCGCCCACCAACCGGCCCAGCTCCCCCATGCTGGTCCAGCGCTGTGCGACCCAGCCCACTGGCCGCCCCCCCCCCCTGTCGCCTTCCTCCTCGCGCCAAGAGGGCAAGCGCAGTGGTCGACGACGCAGCGCCGCCCGACCACCTCTGCTTGCGCCGTGTCGGCGCCTCCTTTCCCCCAACCCAGCGCCAGAGGCGTGGGCGAGGCCATGCCGACCCCCCCTTCTTCCTGGCCATTTTCCTCTCCTTCTTCGTTCTTCGCCCGAACAGAGAGCCGCCGCCGCCGATCACTGCCACCATGGCCACTGGCTAGCCCTAGCCCCATGGACGTGTCCCCGAGCTCCGTCTCCGTGCTCTACATCCTCCACACCGAGCCACGCATCACAGGAGGCCCTAGAACATCGCCATCGCCGTCTTCTTCAACCTCGGTCCGCCGAGATCGCCGGCGACCGTGCGGCCGCTCCGTTGCTTCCCCGAGCTCCCCGAGACCACCACTGCACTCTCCGTGAGCTTCTCCTTCGATCCCCTCTTCCCCCTTGCTCGTTTGCGCCGTGTAGTCGCCGCCTCTTGAGCAAGAGCATCTCGCCGCCACCATGGCGTAGTTGCCACACCAAGAAGCTTCGCAACCGAGTGCTTCACCGCACTCGCCGTGTCCCCAGGAGCCTGCAGCACCGCTCCGCACCTCCTGCCGTGCCTCCTAGCGACGACCCCCAGCTCACCCGAGCTCCGGCAGCCGCCAACGTCGTCGCCGGCGTCTTTTCCACCACCCCGAGCCCAAACACCACCACCACTCGGCTGCAGCCCCGACTTCACGTAGATGCTCCCCGACGCCAAATAGGGCCTCGGCGAAATCCCGACTCGCTCCGCCGTCGGTTAGGTCGTCGCCGGCCGAACTTCGGTGAGGTTGACGTGGCCTGTCATTAGCCATTAATGACCCAGCTAACCACCCCTAGAGCCACCGCCATGTGGGCCCCAGTGTCTAATTAGGTTAGTCTAATTTTCCTGTTTAGATTACTGTTAATCTTGCGGACCCCACGTGTCAGCTTTGACTTTGGTCAAGTCAACGTTGACCGGTCCCACCGATCATACACCCAACCAGCCTGAGACACTGACGTATGGGTCCCACAAGTCAGGTTTGACCTGGCCGACCCAGTTGACCTGCTGACGTCACACCTATGTCATCTTGTGCGATAACTTATTTTCTCGGATTTATTCTTATATAGGAAATTCCGAAAATGTTGCAAACTTCAAAAATTCATAGAAAATCAACCGTAGCTCCAAATCAAATAATTTATATATGAAAAATGATCAGAAAAATCCAATCCATCCATCTGCACTGATTTCATGCATGTTAAACACATTAACCTTGCTGTTTAGGTGAAACAAGTTAATGCACTATTATGACCTCTTAAAATGGGTTTGCATTTGAATCTTTGGTTCAAATGGACTCATCTCAATCTGTTCTAGCTTGCATTAGCTAAAACACATTCATATTGCCATGTCATAGCATGCATCATATTGTGCATTGCATTGATCGTGTTTCTTCTTTGTTTGCCGGTGTTGTTCCCCCTCGGTAGACGTTGTACCGACGTTGTGATCGTTGACACTGATGAAGACTCAATGCTATCTTCAGAAGTGCCAGGCAAGCAAAACCCCCTTGTTCATTCCGATACAATCCTACTCTCTCGCTCCTGCTCTCTTTTACTGCATTAGGACAACAATGATTCAACTGTTACATGCTGCGGTAAATGAACCCCTTTCCTCTGCATGACCTGTCATTGCCACAGTAAATAGATGAAACCCACTAGCATGAGTAGGAGTTGTTTGAGCCCTGATGTGCCTACTCATTCATGCTTGTTTGTCATGCCTGCTATTGCTTAGAGTTGTGTCGGTCTGATTCATCGAGGATGAATTGGAGGTGTGTGAACATGTCCTACGTGTGTGAGCTAAGTGTGTGAACACGATTTGGTAAAGGTAGCGGTGAGAGGCCATGTAGGAGTACATGGTGGGTTGTCTCATTGAAGCCGTCCTCGGGAACCCAGTTACGTGTTTGTGATCCATGAATAGCTACTACCACACATTGGAATGCTTAAGTGCCCTCTCGACTTATTAATCAACTCGATCTCGTCCGTGAGTTGCAACTAGTTTCGTGTTTGTAGGTAGTGTTAGTAGTCTACCAAGTGGCACCCGTGCAGGTGGGCTTGGGACAGACTAGGCACCGTGGCACGGTGTACCAAGCGTTGAACCACCCGTCGAGGTGGGCTTGGGAACCCTGCTCACATCGTTTGGGGCCGTGGCGACACCCGCCAGATCTCCTTGCGATGGAACCCGAATAGGCGATAAACCTGGACTAGAGACTTGTGTGGTTAGTCGGTCGTGGCCGACTCCCTCGCCAGGCTTCCGCTTGAAGGTTGCCGAGATACACGACGTGTACATGGTGGTAAGTGGCGAGAGCATGTGTGAAGAAGTACACCCCTACAGGGTTATAATTGATCTATTCGAATAGCCGTGTCCGTGATAAAGGACTTCTGGGTTGCTTGTACAGTTCATAGACAAGTGAAAGTGGATACTCTAAAATGCGCAAGATAAGCGTGAGTGCTATGGATGGCGTTCTCGTAGGGAGACGGGAGTGGATCCATAGTGGTGTATTGATATGGTGAATATGTGGCCTCGTGTGCGCCACCTCAAAAGAGTTACTTGCAGTCGTAGTTCAGGATAGCCACCGAGTCAAAGCTGGCTTGCTGCAGTTAAACCCCACCACCCCTTTGTTGATAATGATGCATATGTAGTTAGTTCTGATGTAAGTCTTGCTGAGTACATTTGTACTCATGTTTGCCTATTTTATGTTTTTGCAGAGATACTTCAATCTCACTAGTAGTTCCGCGTGGACTTCGACATTTAGCTTGATACCTCAGCTATGATCTTGTGCCCTCGGCAGGATCTGGTAGTTAGTCAGGCTTATCAGCCTTTTTCATTTGTAGATGTCTGTACTCAGACATGTTAAGCTTCCGCATGTGCTTTGACTTGTATGCTCTGAATGTTGGGTCATGAGACCCATGTTTGTAATATCTCGCTCCTCGGAGCCTAATGAATAAGTACTTGAGTCGTAGAGTTATGTTGTGATGCCATGTTGTATGTACACATATCGAGCATATTGTGTGTATGTTTGAAATGCTTGGTATGTGTGGGATCCGACAATCTAGTTGTTTATCCTTGGCAGCCTCTCTTATGGGGAAATGTAGTCTAGTGCTTCCTTGAGCCATAGTAGTCCGCTACAGCCCGGTTCACGAGTCCTGCTAGCCCACACTCTGCTCATGACACTTGACTGGCGGCATGTGTTTCACTTCGTTCCTATATACATCCCTTGAAATGTCACGCGGTGACATCCGGAGTCTTGCCTAGCCTGCTACAGCCGGGTTCCCGAGTCCTGTTAGCCAGTGCTACAGCCCGGATTCACACTGGCGACCGACATGCTCGATGTGATTCATGTATGCCTGTCCCCATGGGTTAGTGCCGCTTTGGGTTCACGACTAGCCATGTCGGCCCGGGTTCTCTGTCATATGGATGCTAGCGACACTATCATATATGTGAGCCAAAAGGCGCAAACGGTCTTGGGCCATGGTAAGGCGACACCCGTGGGAATACCGTGCGTGAGGCCGCAAAGTGATATGAGGTGTTACCGGCTAGATCGATGTGACTTGGAATCGGGGTCCTGACAAATGGCTCACAGTTCACCAGTAATCTCTTCAAAACGTACTGTGCTAACCTTGGAACGCAGATCTGCTACGCTTCAGTGGCGCACCCCTGGAGCAATGGTCAAGCCGAACGCGCCAACGCGGAGGTCCCGAGAGGCCTCAAGACCAGGACCTTCAAGAAGAAGCTCGAAGCCAGCAGCAGGGGCTGGCACGACGAGCTCAAGTCCGTGCTATGGTCCATCCGCACCACCTCCACCAAGCCAACAGGCGAGACCCCATTCTTCCTCGTCTACGGAGCAGAAGCGGTTCTCCCTCACGAGGTAAAGCATCGCTCCGCAAGGGTCCTGGCGTTTGATGAGACGCGGCAGGACGCCACGCGGGGGATGGACCTCGTGCTCGGGGAGGAACACTGCCGCGAAGCTGCACTGCGGGCGGCAAGATACCAGCGCGCTTCTGGCGGTACCAGCAGCCGCAGCGTCCGCTTGGCGCTTCGAGTGGGTGACCTCGTCTGGGCGGGTGCTTTCGTGGAAGGGCTGCATAAGCTCTCACCCATGTGGGAGGGCCGTTCAAGGTCGTCCATGTCTCGAACTGGCGCCACGCTGAGAGGCAGGACGGGTACCCATCGAGCGCTGGAACATTCAGCACGTCCGGAAGTTCTACCCATGAAGAAAGGCCCAGCGCCTGTGAAGAAGGCCCAGTGCCTATGAAGGTCTCCGCTCGTGACACTCTCACATAATAATGAGTGGGGCTGTACACGCCCCGGAGTCTCAGGAGTGCCGCCCTCGGGCCTCGGGGGCTCCCTCCCATGTCCTAGTGGCAGCACTTAGCTCCGCGCTGGTGAGAAGACATGAAGACTAGACTAGGTGCCGGACGCGGCTTTTCATTTTCTTTCCGTTGTTGGCTCGCCCCTCTTTAATTGAAGTTTGCTTCTGGCGTTTTTTGCTGATTTGGTTCCGTCGCCTTCTGCCTCTGTTTCCGTCTTTAGTTTAGCCTGTACTCTCTCTCTCTCGCATACCTCGCGAGGGGGCTGGACAGGTGCCCTTGTGAGCGTTTTTCCTTTTTGTGCTTTTCGCGAGACACCCTCGTTCGAGCTCACAAGCCGGCGCACCTCTCCTAATCCGTGCCCCTCGGGTACCGCGATACGAAGCGCTGGGTCAAGGCCAGCGGCGCCAGCGACCAAGGCTCGGGTAAACGATAAGCCTCCTAACGAGTTTTTGCAGTTCCTAAGTGCCTACCAGGCCAAGGAGGCCTCGACAAGCACCAGGAAGCAAGCACCTCGCGAAAAGGGGACTACACCGAGCACGTCAAGCTAAGTTATCTCTACATAAAACGAAGATGTTGCGGCACAGCGCAGGAACGATAAACATAGCATAATAACTGAGAAATCATAGTTCGTTGCACGCCCATTCGGGGCCCCATACTTGTTTCTTTCTTAATACAGGAAGGAAAGGAAGAACGAAATAAAAGCGGCGCGTGCCCCTACAGTGGTCCGCGCGGGCGGGCTCTTGGCGTCGTCCCAAGCTCAGCCAGACTCCTCCTCGCACTTCATGGAGGCGCGGCGACGAGACGACCCGCTGCCACCCTCGAAGCGGGTGCGGCGGCTGGTCGTAACCACCGCTGCTGGAGCTGTCGCTGGAGGAAGAACCGTTGTAGCTAGACGAGGCGTGGTCGGCACCAAGGATGGGTTCGCCTTAATCCTCGTCACGACCATCGCCAAGGTCGAGCACCTTGTCCCCGTCGTTGACCTCGGGGCAGCACCCGGCGCGGCGACCATCTTCCCCAAACACCCTCACGTAGAGGGTCGCGTCGCCGCCGTACTTCAAATGGAGGGCACACCGCCTGCCCAGGCCGCGCGCGTGGGCAAACGTCTGCCAGCCGCGGGCTAGAGCTATTTTGCCCGCGACGGAGACCTCAACCGCGACCCAGGAAGCCCTGCTGCAGCAGCCGTCCGCCTGCAGCTAGAGCCCGCCTGGACCTGCCGCCGGCAGCTTCGTGATTCTGGCGGGTTCTCCGACCAGACGACGAACTTAGGCAGCACCTTGAAGACCCACAAGTATAGGGGATCTATCGTAGTCCTTTCGATAAGTAAGAGTGTCGAACCCAACGAGGAGCAGAAGGAAATGATAAGCGGTTTTCAGCAAGGTATTCTATGCAAGCACTAAAATTATAGGTAACAGATAGTTTTGTGATAAGATAATTTATAACGAGCAACAAGTAACAAAAGTAAATAAAGTGCAGCAAGGTGGCCCAATCCTTTTTGTAGCAAAGGACAAGCCTGGACAAACTCTTATATAGAGAAAAGCGCTCCCGAGGACACATGGGAATTATCGTCAAGCTAGTTTTCATCATGTTCATATGATTCGCGTTCGGTACTTTGATAATTTGATATGTGGGTGGACCGGTGCTTGGGTGTTGTCCTTACTTGGACAAGCATCCCACTTATGATTAACTCCTATTGCAAGCATCCGCAACTACAAAAGAAGTATTAAGGTAGACCTAACCATAGCATGAAACATATGGATCCAAATCAGCCCCTTACGAAGCAATAAACTAGGGTTTAAGCTTCTGTCACTCTAGCAACCCATCATCTACTTATTACTTCCCAATGCCTTCCTCTAGGCCCAAATAATGGTGAAGTGTCATGTAGTCGATGTTCACATAACACCACTAGAGGAGAGACAACATACATCTCATCAAAATATCGAGCGAATACCAAATTCACATGACTACTAATAGCAAGACTTCTCCCATGTCCTCGGGAACAAACGTAACTACTCACAAAGCATATTCATGTTCATAATCAGAGGGTATTAATATGCATAAAGGATCTGAACATATGATCTTCCACCAAATAAACCAACTAGCATCAACTACAAGGAGTAATCAACACTACTAGCAACCTCACAGGTACCAATCCGGACTTAGAGACAAGAATTGGATACAAGAGATGAACTAGGGTTTGAGAGGAGATGGTGCTGGTGAAGATGTTGATGGAGATTGGCCCCCTCCCGATGAGAGGAGCGTTGGTGATGACGATGGTGATGATTTCCCCCTCCCAGAGGGAAGTGTCCCAGGCAGAACAGCTCTGTCAGAGCCCTAGATTGGTTTCACCAAGGTTCCGCCTCATGGCGGCGGAGTCTCGTCTCGAAAGCTTGCTTATGATTTTTCTTCGGACGAAAGACTTCATATAGCAGAAGATGGGCACCGGAGGGCCACCAGGGGGCCCATGAGGCAGGGGCGCCCCAGGGGGGTAGGGCGCGCCCCCCACCCTCATGCCCAGGGTGTGGGTCCCCTCTGGTATTTTCTTTGCTCAGTATTTCTTATTATTTCCAAAAATAACTTCCGTGGAGTTTCAGGACTTTTGGAGTTGTGCAGAATAGGTCTCTAATATTTGCTCCTTTTCTAGCCTAGAATTCCAGCTGCCGGCATTCTCCCTCTTCATGTAAACCTTGTAAAATAAGAGAGAATAGGCATAAGTATTGTGACATAATGTGTAGTAACAGCCCGTAATGCAATAAATATCGATATAAAAGCATGATGCAAAATGGACGTATCAACTCCCACAAGCTTAGACCTCGCTTGTCCTCAAGCGGAAGCCGATAACGATAAATATGTCCACATGTTTAGAGGTAGCGGTGTCGATAAAATAAAATACGGACATGAGGGCATCATGATCATTCTTATAACAGCAACATATATGGATATTGTCATACGATTTCTTATGCTCAAGTAATAATCTATTCACAATGTCAAGTACAAATCAGAAACTTTATTGAGAACTAACAAACTATAGTCTCAGTCATTGAGGCAATTGTAATTTATCATAACATCAAAAAGAGTCTATGTAAGAGCTTTTCAGCAAGTTCACATACTCAACTATCATTTAGTCTTTCACAATTGCTAACAATCACGCCATACTTGTGGTTACAGAGTTTTAATCAGACACAGAGAAAGATAGGGGCTTATAGTTTTGCCTCCCAACCTTTTACCTCAAGGGTAATGTCAACAATAATAGTTCATGCTAACTTACATCCAATTAGATATATATATCAGGATCTTTCCAACACACTGTGCTTTCCAAAGGATAAAATGTAAAAAGGAAAGGTGAAAATCACCATGACTCTTGCATAAGGTAGAAGATAAAAGTAAAAGATAGGCCCTTCGCAGAGGGAAGCAGAGGTTGTCATGCGCTTTCAGGGTCGGATGCACAAAATCTTAATGTGAAAGAATGTCACTTTATATTGCCACTTGTGATGTGGACCTTTATTATGCAGTCCGTCGCTTTTATTTCTTCCACATCACAAGATCGTATAAAGCTTATTTTCTCCCACACTAATAAGTCATACATATTTAGAGAACAATTTTTATTGCTTGCACCGATGACAACTTACTTGAAGGATCTTACTCAATCCATAGGTAGGTATGGTGGACTCTCATGGCAAAACTGGGTTTAAGGATATTTGGAAGCACAAGTAGTATCTCTACTTGGTGCAAAGAATTTGGCTAGCATGAGGGAGAAAGGAAAGCTCAACATGTTGGATGATCCATGACAATATACTTTATTTCATATATAAGAAAACATAACCCATTACGTTGTCTTCCTTGTCCAACATCAACTCTTTAGCGTGTCATATTTTAATGAGTGCTCACAATCATAAAAGATGTCCAAGATAGTATATTTATATGTGAAACCTCTCTTTCTTTATTACTTCCTATTAATTGCAACGATGACCAAAACTAAATTTGTCAACTATCAATAACTTTTAATCATCATACTCTTTCTATTTGAAGTCATTACTCTCCATAAGATCAATATGATCTCTTTGTTTCTTTTTATTCTTTTCTCTTTTCTTTTATTCCCTCAAGATCATGGCAAAATAATCAAGCCCTTGACTCAACACTAATCTTTATTATATAACTCACGAACTCGATTACATAGAAGGATCATAAAGCAAAACTCAAAACTAAATCATACTAAAATTTTATTCTACTAGATCAAGATATTACTAGAAGGATCGAACTAAGAAAAACGGTAAAGATAGGAGTGTGAAGGTGATACAATACCGGGGCACCTCCCCCAAGCTTGGCAGTTGCCAAGGAGAGTGCCCATACCCATGTGATTATATCTCCTTCTTCGGAGGTGATGGTGTGATATTCTTTGCGATGATACTCCTCAGGATACGATTCTCTTCCTCGAGCTTATTGAGTTGCTGCTTGAGGTCCATTATCTCCTTACGGAGCTTACCTGTGACGGTTAAAGCTCCTTGCACCCATGGATGTTGCATAGCTGCGGGGGAACAAGTAACACTCTTTTTCATATTCTCGTAAGAAATAAATCTAACATTGGAAGGGATAACCGAGTTTGGAATAGCCGAGATCTGTAGTTCCCCCATCGTGAATCCAGCTCGGAAGCGAGAAGTGACTTCTTGATCCTCCTCCATGGCATCTGTCCTCTTCAAATCAGCTTCCATCTCTTCCTCTGTTGTCAGCCCAAAGTGGTCAGCATCACTGTTTGTCCTTGATCTCGATGCCGGATGAGACACCCGGCTCTCCCTGACTGACTCTGGAGAAGACATCTTGCTCTAATCTGCAGCAGCAACAGCTCGAAACACAAACAGAGGATGATTGCGTGATACGGTGGTCAAAACCTTCGGGAGAATATATAAAGAATTTTTACCGACCAAAATACGTAGCGTGCAAGAAAAGGAGTCCGGAGAGCGCACGAGGTGCCCACGAGGCAGGGGGCGCGCCCAGGGAGGTAGGGCACACCCTCCACCCTCATGGAGGCCTCATGTCCTTCCCGGACTGCTTCTTATTTTCCTATTTTTCTAAATATTCCAAAACAGAGAAAAATTGCCATTAGAACTGTTTTGGAGTCGGTTTACTTACCGTACCACATACCTATTCCTTTTCGGAGTCTGAAACATTCTGGAAAGTGTCCCTTATGTATTCCTCCGGGGTTACGGTTTCAATAACATTAGTTTCAACACTTATAGGATTACCTGAGATATAATGTTTGATTCTTTGACCGTTCACCACCTTGGTTTTGTGCCTTGAAGTTGTTGATTTTATGGCACGAGCGATAGACCTCCTCGATAACGTAAGGACCTTCCCATTTAGAGAGAAGTTTTCCTGCAAAAAATCTTAAACAAGAGTTGTATAATAATACATAATCACCTACATTAAACTCACGCTTTTGTATTCTTTTGTCATGCCATCTTTTAACTTTTTCTTTAAACAACTTGGCATTCTCATAGGCTTGGGTTCTCCATTCATCAAGTGAGCTAATGTCAAATAACATCTTCTAACCGGCAAGTTTGAAATCATAGTTGAGCTCTTTAATGGCCCAATATGCCTTATTTTCTGGTTCGAGAGGTAAGTGACATGCTTTTCCATAAACCATTTTATACGGAGACATACACATAGGATTTTTATATGCAGTTCTATAGGCCCATAATGTATCATCAAGTTTCTTAGACGAATTCTTTCTAGATCTATTAACAGTCTTTTGCAAAATTAATTTGAGTTCTCTATTACTCAATTCTAGTTGACCACTAGACTATGGGTGATAAGGAGATGCAATTCTATGATTAAGATCATACTTGGCAAACATTTTACAAAAGGCACCATGAATAAAATGTGAACCACCATCAGTCATTAAATATCTAGGGACTCCAAACCTCGGAAAAATGACTACTTTAAGCATCTTAATAAAGGTGTTATGATTAGCACTACTAGTTGGAATAGCTTCTACCCACTTAGTAACGTAATCAACAACAACTAAAATATGTGTATATCCATTAGAGGCAGGAAATGGTCCCATATAATCAAAGCCCCAAACATCAAATGGTTCAATAACAAGTGAATAATTCATAGGCATTTCTTGACGTATACTAATATTACCAATTCTTTGACATTCATCACAAGATAAAACGAACTTACGGGCATCCTTGAAGAGAGTAGGCCAATGAAAACCGGATTGCAATACCTTATGTGCAGTTCTATCTCCAGCGTGGTGTCCTCCATATGCCTTGGAATGACACTTGCGTAGGACCTGTCCCTGTTCATGCTCAGGTACACAGCGTCTAATAACACCATCTACTCCTTTATAAAGTTGTGGGTCATCCCAGAAGTAATGCCTCAAATCATAGAAAAACTTTTTCTTTTGCTGGTATGTGAAACTAGGTGGTATAAATTTAGCAACAATATAATTAGCATACCATGGAGCAGTATGAGAAGCATTTATGACATTTAGTTGTTCATTAGGAAAGCTATCATCTATAGGTAGTGGGTCATCAAGAACATTTTCTAACCTAGACAAGTTGTCTGCAACGGGGTTCTCAGCTCCCTTTCTATCAATAATATGCAAATCAAATTCTTGTAGCAAGAGAACCCATCTAATGAGTCTAGGTTTAGCATATTTCTTTTCCACAAGATATTTAATAGCAGCATGATCCGTGTGAACAGTTACTTTAGAGTCAACAATATAAGGTATGAACTTATCACAAGCAAATACAACTGCTAAGAATTCTTTTTCAGTAGTAGCATAATTTCTCTGAGCGCTATCTAGAGTTTTACTAGCATATTGAATAACATTTGATTTCTTATCAACTCTTTGCCCTAGAACAGCACCTACAGCATAATCACTAGCATCACACATAATTTCAAAGGGTAAATTCCAATCAGGTGGCTGAACAATAGGTGCAGAGATTAATGCTTTCTTAAGTATTTCAAATGCTTCTACACAATCATCATCAAAGACAAATGGTATATCTTTTTGTAATAGATTAGTCAGAGGCCGAGAGATTTTTGAGAAGTCCTTAATGAACCTCCTGTAAAAACCGGCATGACCAGGGAAACTTCTTATACCTTTGATGTCCTTGGGACACGGCATCTTTTCAGTAGCATCAACTTTAGCTTTATCAACTTCAATGCCTCTTTCAGAAATTTTATGCCCCAAGACAATACCTTCATTAACCATAAAGTGGCATTTCTCCCAGTTCAAGACAAGGTTAGTTTCCTCACATCTCTGCAAAACTCGATCAAGGTTGCTCAAGCAATCATCAAAAGAGGATCCATAAACGGAGAAATCATCCATGAAAACCTCACAAATCTTTTCACAAAAATCAGAGAATATAGCCATCATGCATCTTTGAAAGGTAGCAGGTGCATTACATAAACCAAAAGGCATATGTCTATAAGCAAAAGTACCGAAAGGGCAAGTAAAAGTGGTCTTAGCTTGATCACCAGCTGACACAGGTATTTGAGAGAAACCAGAGTAACCATCTAGAAGGCAAAAATGTGTATGTTTGGATAATCTTTCTAGCATTTGATCAATAAAAGGTAAGGGGTAATGATCTTTTTTAGTAGCTTTATTTAATTTGCAGAAATCAATTACCATCCTATAACCTGTAATAATTCTTTGCGGAATCAATTCATCTTTATCATTAGGAACGTCAGTAATACCTCCCTTCTTAGGGACACAATGGAAAGGACTTACCCACTGACTATCAGCAACGGGATAAATTATACCTGCCTCAAGGAGCTTTAGTATTTCCTTTCTTACCACTTATTTCATTTTAGGATTCAGCCGTCGTTGGTGATCAATAACTGGTATGGCATCTTTCTCCAAATTTATTTTATGTTGACATAGAGTGGGACTAATGCCCTTAAGATCATCAAGAGTATATCCAATAGCAGCATGGTGCTTCTTCAAAGTTTTCAATATTTTTTCTTCCTCCTTCTCTGGAAGTTTAGCACTAATAATAACAGGATATATCTTCTTTTCATCAAGATAAGCATATCTAAGAGTATCAGGCAATGGTTTAAGCTCAAACACGGGATCACCCTTGGGTGGAGGAGGATCCCCTAGGATTTCAACAGGCAAGTTGTGTTTCAGAATAGGTCCCTATTTAAAGAACACTTCATCTATTTCCCTCCTTTCATTCATAAACATATCATTTTCATGGTCTAGCAAATATTGTTCTAAAGGATCACTAGGAGGTACGCAATAGAAGCAAGACCAATAATTTCATATTTACTAGGCAATTCCTCTTCATGGTGTTGTCTACGAAATTTAGAGAAATTAAACTCATGAGACATATCACCTAGACCAATAGTAACAACATCCTTTTCGCAGTCTATCTTAGCATTAACAGTGTTTAAGAAGGGCCTACCAAATATAATGGGACAAAAGCTATCTTGTGGGGAACCAAGAATGTTTTCCCACACAAGACTTCAACATCTCTAACAATTCCGATTGGTGATATAGTATCTCTATTGGCGAGTTTAATTGTGACATCAATTTCTTCTAACTCAGCGAGTGCAATATCATGCATAATTTATTTGTATAAGTCAATAGGTATTGCACTAGCACTAGAACCCATGTCACATAAGCCATGATAACAATGATCTCCTATTTTAACAGAAATAACAGGCATGCCTACCACAGGTCTATGTTTATCTTTAGCACTAGGTTTAGCAATTCTAGCAGTCTCATCACAGAAATAAATAACATGCCCATCAATATTATAAGCCAAGAGATCCTTAACAATAGCAATATTAGGTTCAACTTTAACTTGCTCAGGAGGTGTATAAGTTCTAGTATTGCTTTTACGAACCACACTTGAAGCTTTAGCATGATCCTTTATTCTAACAGGGAAAGGTGGTTTCTCAACATAAGCAGTAGGAACAATAGGATCATTATAAGTGATAGTCTTTTATTCAAATTTAATTGGTGCAACTACTTTTACTTCTATGGGAGGATGATATTTAAACCACTTCTCCTTAGGGAGATCAACATGAGTAGCAAAGGATTCACAGAAAGAAGCTACTATCTCAGAATCCAGTCCATATTTAGTGCTAAATTTACGGAAAACGTCAGTATCCATAAAAGATTTAACACAATCAAACTTAGGTGTTATACTTGACTCCTTACCTTCGTCGAGGTCCCAATCTTCAGAGTTGCGTTTAATTCTTTCCAATAAATTCCATTTGAATTCAATAGTCTTCATCATAAAAGAACCAGTACAAGAAGTATCAAGCATGGTGCGATTGTTGTCAGAAAGCCGAGCATAAATTTTTTGAATAATCATTTCTCTTGAGAGCTCATGATTGGGGCATGAATATAACATTGACTTAAGCCTCCCCCAAGCTTGAGCGATGCTTTATCCTTCGCGAGGCCAAAAATTATATATATAATTACGATCACGATGAACAAAATGCATAGGATAAAACTTCTGATGAAATTCCAATTTCAATCGTTTGTAGTTCCATGACCCCATATCATCACATAGCCTATACCATGTCAATGCATCTCCCTTCAAAGATAAAGGGAAGACCTTCTCCTTGATAACATCATCGGGCATACCGGCAAGCTTAAATAATCCACAAACTTCATCCACATAGATTAGGTGCTCATCAGGATGTGATGTTCCATCTCCTGCAAAAGGATTAGCTAGCAGTTTTTCTATCATACCCGAAGGAATTTCAAAGTAGACATTTTCATTTTCAGTAGGTTCAGTAGGTTGAGGAGCAACTCTTTGCTCTACTGGTCGGGGTGAAGATACCCCAAACAAGCCCCTCAGAGGATTACTTTCCATAGTAACAAGTGATAGTAAATTTCAGCACACTATATAAATTTTTCCTTACCAAATTCCACCTACCAAAGGCGCTTCACTCCCCGGCAATGGTGCCAGAAAAGAGTCTTGATGACCCACAAGTATAGGGGATCTATCGTAGTCCTTTCGATAAATAAGAGTGTCGAACCCAACGAGGAGCAGAAGGAAATGATAAGCGGTTTTCAGCAAGGTATTCTCTGCAAGCACTGAAATTATAGGTAACAGAAGTTTTGTGATAAGATAATTTGTAACGAGCAACAATGAAAAAAAGTAAATAAAGTGCAACAAGGTGGCCCAATCCTTTTTGTAGCAAAGGACAAGCCTGGAAAAACTCTTATATAGAGAAAAGCGCTCCCGAGGACACATGGGAATTATCGTCAAGCTACTTTTCATCACGTTCATATGATTCGCGTTCGGTACTTTGATAATTTGATATGTGGGTGGACCGGTGCTTGGGTGCTGTCCTTACTTGGACAAGCATCCCACTTATGATTAACTCCTATTGCAAGCATCCGCAACTACAAAAGAAGTATTAAGGTAGACCTAACCATAGCATGAAACATATGGATCCAAATCAGCCCATTACGAAGCAATGCATAAACTAGGGTTTAAGCTTCTGTCACTCTAGCAACCCGTCATCTAATTATTACTTCCCAATGCCTTCCTCTAGGCCCAAATAATGGTGAAGTGTCATGTAGTCGACGTTCACATAACACCACTACAGGAGAGACAACATACATCTCATCAAAATATTGAACGAATACCAAATTCACATGACACCCACGTCCAATCAACCGCCATGCGTCACCCAAGGCCGCAGGCTGTTGGGGCCCGCGGCACTCCGCACTTGCCCTTTGGCTTCGCCTCGAAGCCAAGTCCGAGCGCGCCTTGGGCCCGGGGGCTACTGTCGGTGTTGTGGGACTTGCCTGCCTGCGGCCCATGGCGTGGTTCCCTCGCGGCCCAGTACGGCCCGTCTTCACCGGCAAACGCTCAAGACCCTCGCGAGGGGCCAAGCCTCACGAGGCGGATGACGCAAGACCTCCTCGGGAGTGGCCACACCAGCTGGCTCGCGAGGGGCGGAGAGATCAAGGCAAGGCGAACATCGCGAGGTTCCTACAACGTCAACCATGACGACCAAGATCAGGCGGGCGCCAGCGCGCACAGTGTCCTCGTTTCCTCTTTGGTGCTAAGGAGGCAAGCGCAGGCGATGAGTACCGAGGCATCAAGCAAAGTTTTCCATATCGGTGCAACGAGACCAAGACCAACAGGACGACAGGACAGAGGTCACCGTGGATCCCAAGACGGCGTCATCACCATAGCCTTTGGCAGGCGAAGACCACCTTTAGTCAGGGTAGCTTGTACTAGCTGTCCCCTTTCAAATTGGCCGTTGTTGGCTCCCTTCCCTCTCCATATTTGGGGAGAGGACCGGGGCTTCTATAAATAGGGCTAGCCACCACAGTAGGAGGCATCTCGTCTCGAACTCAGTCAGTTCATCCTCACACCCACCAAGCACAAGAACACCTCACCTCAGGAGGCTGTTCTTGCCCTTGTACTGTTCATCCTTAGCCCGAGAGGCAATCCACCACACCACACTGGAGTAGGGTATTACACCACAACGGTGGCCTGAACCAGTATAAATCTTGTGTCTCTTGTGTTGCGAGTTCGTCGAGCTAGGCTTAGAGATCGTGGCGAGGTTGAGGGCGTGATTAGGTAGGGGGAGATCTCCGCGTCCACCCCAGTGTTCGAACCTTGAGGGTTTTGCCGGAACCCGAGATCCGACAGAACCGTTCTTACCTATGCATCAAAACCACAATGATTTTTCGTCAAGTATGTGTTGTTTTAACCTTCAACAAGGACCGAGCGTAGCCACACTCGATTCAACTAAAGTTGGAGAAACTGACACCCGTCAGCCACCTGTGTGCGAAGCACGTCGGTAGAACCAGACTCGTGTAAGCGTACGCGTAATGTCGGTCCAGGCCGCTTCATCCAACAATGCCGTCGAATCAGAGTATGACATGCTGGTAAGCAGTATGACTATTATCGCCCACAACTCACTTGTGTTCTACTCGTGCATATAACATCTACGCATAAACCTGGCTCGGATGCCACCGTTGGGGAACATAGTAATTTCAAAAAAAATCCTACACACACGCAAGATCATGGTGATGCATAGCAATGAGAGGGGAGAGTGTAGTCCACGTACCCTCGTAGACCGTAAGCGGAAGCGTTATGACAACGCGGTTGATGTAGTCGCACGTCTTCATGATCGACCGATCCTAGTACTGAAAGTACGATACCTCCGCGATCTGCACACATTTGGCTCGGTGACATCCCACGGACTCACGATCCAGCAGAGTGTCGAGGGAGAGCTTCGTCAGCACGACGGCATGATGACGGTGATGATGAAGCTACCGGCGTAGGGCTTCGCCTAAGCACTGCAAAGATATGACCGAGGTGGATTATGGTGGAGGGGGGCACCGCACACAGCTAAGAGATCAATGATCAACTTCTGTGTCCTAGGGTGCCCCCCTACCCCCGTATATAAAGGAGTAAGGGGGGAGGCCGGCCGGCCCTTGGGGTGCGCCAGGAGAGGAGGAGTCATCCTCCTAGTAGGAGTAGGACTCCCCTTTCCTAGTCCTACCAGGAGGGGGAAAGGACGGAGGAGAGGGAGAAGGAAAGGGGGGGGGGGCGCCGCCCCCCTAGTCCAATTCGGACCAGAGGGGGAGGGGCGCGTGGCCTGCCCTGGCCGGCCCTCTCTCTCTCCACTAAGGCCCATGTGGCCCATTAGTTCCCCCGAGGGGGGGGGGGGTCCGGTAACCCTCCGGCATTTTGGTTTTCTCCGAAATCACTTGGAACACTTCAAGTGTCTGAATATAGCCATCCAATATAGCAACCTTTATGTCTCGACCATTTCGAGACTCCTCGTCATGTCCGTGATCACATCAGGGGCTCCGAACTACCTTCGGTACATCAAAACACATAAACTCATAATACCGATCGTCACCGAACGTTAAGCGTGCGGACCCTACGGGTTCGAGAACTATGTAGACATGACCGAGACACGTCTCCGGTCAATAACCAATAGCGGAACCTGGATGATCATATTGGCTCCCACATATTCTACGAAGATCTTTATCGGTCAAACCGCATAACAACATACGTTGTTCCCTTTGTCATCGATATGTTACTTGCCCGAGATTCAATCGTCGGTATCTCAATGCCTAGTTCAATCTCATTACCGGCAAGTCTCTTTACTCATTTCATAATGCATCATCCCGCAACTAACTCATTAGTCGCATTTCTTGCAAAGCTTATAGTGATGTGCATTACCGAGAGGGCCCAGAGATACCTCTCCGACAATCGGAGCGACAAATCCTAATCTCGATCTATGCCAACTCAACAAGTACCATCGGAGACACCTGTAGAGCACCTTTATAATCACCCAGTTACGTTGTGACGTTTGGTAGCACACAAAGTGTTCCTCCGGTATTCGGGAGTTTCATAATCTCATAGTCATAGGAACATGTATAAGTCATGCAGAAAGCAATAGCAATATACTAAACGATCAAGTGCTAAGCTAACGGAATGGGTCAAGTCAATCACATCATTCTCTAATGATGTGATCCCGTTAATCAAATGACAACTAATTTCTATGGCTAGGAAACTTAACCATCTTTGATTCAACGAGCTAGTCAAGTAGAGGCATACTAGTGACACTCTGTTTGTCTATGTATTGACACATGTACTAAGTTTCCGGTGAATACAATTCTAGCATGAATAATAAACATTTATCATGATATAAGGAAATATAAATAACCACTTTATTATTACCCCCAGGGCATATTTCCTTCAATGCCATGGTCGTCTGCCCGTCTGCATCATTGGCAATGGAACACGCTTCAAACAACACCCCATTGCCTCCAAACATGGTGACTCGGGAGCTCGATATGAAGCGTCCTCCATAAATTATGACAATCCAGAATTGATTAGCGGCTCTGCTGGAGCGTGATGTTCGCCCAAAATCATCATAACAATAGTTATTATTATGATCGGGCCTATATAATGACTGCTAAAGTTGCTCTTATCGATGGCTGCAGAGCATAGTAGAGGGTCCACGAGTTGATGATGTCGTTTTTTTCTTGCTCATCGTAAACTCTCTTTGCCTTTTAGTTCACTCGCATCTTCTTTCTCCGTGGGTGGTTCAGTGGTGTGTTTTTTTCCTTAAAAGAGGGAGGGAATGCCTCTCGGTCTTTGCATCGAGTGATGCACGTAGCCTTTTATTTATTATTTCAAAGTTCATCTTCTGATCACAATAACTGTTACCTATGGTTGTCCCGGGGAATTAATTTTTAGAAGAAAAATGAGCCTCAAACATGGCAAATTCTGTTAGGAGCCCGGCAACCAAATCGGTGGAACAGGATGAACTTTGGGCCTATAAACCAACACCAACAGGATGAGAACAATGATGACCAGGACATCCAGGTAGAGGAGCAGAATCATAATCAAGTCAATCTGGGCCTGAATTTGGTCAATATTCCTGTTCATTTGGCTCAAGACTTCCATCCCTGGGGACCACAAGAAAACATTGATCTTGAGCTGCACCAGGGGGAATTCATGCAAATGGATGACCTCATGGAGCCTTTTGATGATATGCAGCAACCACAAGCAGAGCTATCCATCATGGATGATAATAGTGACATTACTCTCTCTGTTGGTTCCAATGATTCTGAAGCAACTCAGGATGGTGTAATTCTCCCAATGATAGACCCAAATGCTCCAGTTCTTGCCCTTGCAGCACCTGCACCTGTCTTGTAGCACCCACAGCTGCCCTTTGTAGCAGACAATGCACCTGTCCTACAGGCAGAGCATTTTATGGAGGCAGCTGTCTTGCAACAACCACAACTTCCTCTTGCAGCAAAGGATGTGCCTGTTCAAAATGCAGAGAATTTCATGGAGGTACAACAAGCTGAACATTTTGATGCAGATCTTGTCATAGCAGAGCCAGACCCTATTCAGCAGGCAAATGCTGTTGCAGCAGAGCCATACTTTCTTGATTCTGTTGATCTCTCTTCCCCAAATCAAGAAATTAACAGACAACTTCTGGCAAAGGAATTGTTTGATGAATTTGCAAACCCTTCTTTGGGACCAATTGTGGCAGCTAGAAGAACTTTGATTGATGATGGCATTGGGAATGATGTCCTTCCCTCACCTAATAAATCTGTTCCTAAGGACATACACAATATTGAGACTGTTGAATCTGAGAAAGAACATCTTCCAGTGCATGTTCCAGTTGCACATCATGAAGACCTGGATATCTGTCTGACAGAGCAAGTTGCAGTTCCTCAAGACTCTGCTACCTCGGGTAGCTTGGGCCCACCACCTAGATATGATACAAAGGCTACAAATAGCAAGATTGTCAAGTCTCCACAGGAAGAGCATCATTGCTTGGGAGGAGAAAGTGCAAAGCTTTGGGCTGCACATTTTGCACCTTAAAAATGAGTCTGATAAGGTTACCCAGGTACCCCTTGAGTGGACAAACTTTATTATTTCTGCTTTGGTATCCCCAAACAGATTTGATTGGGCCAAGGGTTTTCTCTCTTCTGATATGTGGAATATTATTCTTCAAGGATCAGAAAGCAGACATTTATACAGTTTTGTCATCCTAGATAAATGCATCTCAGCATCAGTACCTCCTTGTGATATGCAGGGCACTCTAGGAAGAGAAGATAGTGTGGAGCCCTCATTCTCCTCACCTCAATCCAAAACTTCTTCCTCCCTTGCTCCTGTTTTAGAGGATCATGCCTCCACTACTAGTGCTCTTCACAGCCTGAAGAATAAAAAAGACAGAGAACCTGTGGTAGAAACTGAGGTAAGGAGGAGTAATAGACTGAAAGAGCAATGTAAAGGATTCAGAAAAAAAACTTGTGTTAATAAGAATTGCATGGCATGCCACTCAGATCCCCCACCTATTACTGGGAAAATTGTTAAAAACTTATCGACTTCCTTTTGCAAGGTGGATGCTAAGGAAGTAACAGAGGAAATTCTCAACAAACAGAAAAAGAAGAAAGGAACCAAGGTGGAGACTAGCAAGGAGGGAATAAGGAGGCTCCCAAGGCCAAGGCCATGTTCAAGCCTTGATCCCCAAACAGCTGCTGCACTCCCAGCAAGTTTGACTTTTGGGATGAATGTAATGACTTGTATTATAAAGTGTTGGTCTTGTGTTAAGTTTGTAAGCACCCCCTTAAGTACTCCTATAACTTCTAACCTGTGTTGGTCATGCTGGATTTCCTGCTGGAACTTATCTCAGTCTTGGATTATGTGTGTCTCTGGATGTATTTGCTCTTAAGACCCTGGCTAAAAGGATTTAATGCTCATATAAATGAATACAAACTGGAATATCTTAAACTGGAATATTAGAGGGATCAACTCTAAAGACAAATGGTCTGCCATCTCCAATAAAATAGAAGAATCTGGTTGTGCTATACTGTGTCTACAGGAAACAAAGAGAGAACTTTTTGACTCTGCCTATGATAAAAACTTCTGCCCTAAAAGGATTAACAAGTTTGAATTCACCCCATCTGTGGGGGCTTCTAGGGGTCTCCTTGTTGCCTGGAATGACAATTTCTTCCAGGGGCAAAAAGTCTTTAAAAACAAGTTCTCCCTGTCAATCCAGTTCACATCAGTTCACACTGGGGAAAGTTGGTTTTTAACTAATATTTATGGCCCTTGTGCAGCAGAGGAAAAGCTGGAATTTCTAGACTGGTTCAATAACATTCAAACTCCTGATAATGTAAATTGGCTAATTTTGGGTGACTTTAATTACATCAGATATCATGAGAATAGGAATAAAGAGGGTGGGAATTTTCAAGAAATGCTGCAATTCAATGAAGCTATTAGCAATCTTGATCTAGTTGAAATTCCCCTCAAAGGAAGAAGCTATACTTGGAGCAACATGCAAACTGCACCCTTGCTAGAAAAAATAGACTAGATCTTTTCTTCAGAATCTTGGACAATTTCATACCCCAACACTCAAGCATCTGCCCTTTCAAAACCCATCTCAGATCATGTCCCATGTGTGATAAAAGTGGGCACAGACATTCCCAAGTCCAATCTATTCAGGTTTGAATTTTTTTTGGCTAGAGCATGGTGATTTCAAAGAGGTTGTGCAGAATATCTGGTCATAAGATGTGCAGGAACAAGATAGTGCCAAGAGGATCACAGCAAAATTCAAAAGGCTTAGAAAAGGCCTGAAAATTTGGTCTAAAACCATTAGGGCTTGTAATAATTTCACTCTCCTAATGGATAGAGTGGAAGAGTTTAGACCTCTAACCAATGTGGAATGGAATGGCAGATGTATAATCAGTGAGCATAATCTGAAACTTCTTTCATATCAGAGAACCTATTGGAAGCAAAGGGCTACCATAAGATGGGTCAAGTTGCGAGATGAAAACACCAAATTTTTCCAAGAAAAAGCCACTATCAAGTATAGAAAGAATCACATCAGTTCTATCCAGGATGAGACTGGTCAAGAGACAAGCTAAAGCAGTTGTTCTATGGAGAGCTTTCAAAGATAGATTAAGCACATCTACCCCCACAGTGGAATCTTTTCCTTTGCACACTTTAATTCAGAGAAGGGGAAATCTAAGTGAGCCAGAAAGGGCTTTTACTAAAGAAGAAATAGATGTTGTGGTAGCTCAATTGCCACTAATAAAGCTCCTGGTTCAGATGGTTTTAATGGGGCCTTCATCAAAAGCTGTTGGAGTATAATTGTTGGAGACTTTTACAGTCTGATCAAGGATTTCTATAATGGGAATGTTAATCTTCAGAGCATTAATTCTTCCTATATTACTCTCATTCCTAAAAAAGATAATCCAATGTTGTTAGGGGATTACAGGCCAATCTCTCTCCTAAATTGTTCTATCAAGATAATTACTAAACTCTTGGCCAATAGACTACAGGCTGTCATTCTTCAGTTGGTGCACATTAACCAGTATGGGTTTATAAAGTCTAGAAAAATTTAAGACTGTCTGGCCTGGGCTTTTGAATATCTTCATCAATGTCAACAATCCAAAGAGTAAATTCTCATCTTGAAATTGGACTTTGAAAAAGCCTTTGATTTAATAGAGCACCAAACTATCCTAGATATCTTGAAGGCCAAAGGGTTTGGGAAGAGATGGATAAACTGGATAGATATGATTTTCAAATCTAGGACCTCTGTTGTACTGCTCAATGGGATACCTGGGGAAGTGTTTCACTGCAAGAGGGGAGTCAGACAAGGAGATCCTCTCTCACCCCTCCTTTTTGTTCTGGCTGCCGATCTGCTTCATGGAGCCATGGGAAACAAGATTATCTCCCCTCCATTGCAAGTAAACAGTTTCCTTGATTTCCCTGTAATCCAATATGTAGATGATACCATTGTGGTTCATCCGGCTCAGGACATGCAGTTAATGCAGATAAAGAACTTGTTGGCACATTTTACTGCTCAAACTGGTCTCAAAGTTAATTACAACAAATCCATTGTATTCCAATCAATGTGGCTTCTCACAAAATGGGTAATATCCTTAACATACTTCAGTGCAAGGAAGGAAGCTTTCCCTTTCCTTACTTAGGATTGCCCCTCAGTGTCAATAAGCTGAAAATTGAGGATTTATGTCCTATGCTGCAAAGAATTGAGAGAAGAATTTCTGGCTGCTCAACTTTAATCTCTTATGATGGAAGACTGCAGCTCATCAAGTCAGTTTTTTTTGCCCTTGCAACATTCTTCATGAGTTGCCTTGCCTTGCCAGTGGAAGTAATTGATCAGATTAATAAATACTTGAGGCACTGCTTTTGGAGAAAGTATGGTTCTGAAGAAACTGGAAAAGCAATGATTGCTTGGGAGACAGTTTGCAAACCTAAGTCCCATGGGGGACTAGGAGTGGTGGATATACAACTGCACAATACAGCTCTGCTTATCAAAAATCTGCACATGTTCTTCAACAAGCAAAATCTGCCTTGGGTTAAGCTGATATGGGAATCTTACTACACTACCAACCCACCTCAAGGCAAAATGGAAGGTTCCTTTTGGTGGAAAGCACATTTGAAGTTAATCCCTCTCTTCAAGGAGGTGGCACGTTCTTCTGTGGGCAATGGAGAGTCCACTCTGTTCTGGACAGACAACTGGCACCAAAATCCCCTGGCTCAGCAATATCCTGAATTACACTCTTTTGCAATAAATGGCCAATGCTCAGTGGCAACCATGAAACTGTCTTTGGATATCATGCAGCAATTTCATACTCCACTCTCCTGTATTGCCTTCCAACAACTACATGATATTACACCCATTTTGCTTCAGTTGGAAAGCTCTAATGATTCTTGGACATATGAGTGGAAATCTGGTAACTTCTCTGTTAGTAAGATGTACAAGCACCTGATGGGACTCCCTGACACTCATCACTTGTTCAAAGATCTCTGGAAAGCTACCAGTAGGATAAGGCACAAAATCTTCTTTTGGTTGCTACTTCATGACAAAATCAGCTCCAGGAGTCTGCTTAAAAGGAAAATTTTCTTGCTTCAGAGTTATGAATGTGCCATCTATCAAGATCATGTTGAGGAAACATATTTACACCTCCTCCCGGATTGCCATTTTGCCCTTTCTTGCTGGGATTCTATTGCTCCACACAGACGCAGAGGCGTTTCTGCTTTTGATGATATCATTTTTCTAAAGCAATGTTTTCCAGTGCCGATTGTCATGGACATTGTGATTATGGGGTGCTGGAACATTTGGATGCAAAGAAATGGGAAAATCTTCAATAATGTCCCCCAGGAATTCATGCCTGGAAGCAGGGTTTATACCAAGACTTTTCTCTAGTCAAACATCGAACTAAAGAGAAGAACGTTGCCACTCTTGAGCAATGGATGAGTTCCCTTCTTTCATAAGCTCTCACAAGTAGATGCCCTGTATTTTCTCTTTATTTTGCCTGTACATATTTACTTCTTATTAAATGAAAATATACCATAGAACTATTGTTCTACGGTTTCAGGGTAAAAAAACGGTGGAACAAATCTCGAGAGACCTAGTCCCATCCATTGCAGCTAAAGACCGTGGTCGTTCAATCCTCCTCCTTGCATGAAAAGGTCAAGCAAGAAGGAAAGCATATTATCACCGCATATCACTTTCTTGTGAAATGCAAACTTCCTCCAAAAGTCACAGCCTTTAGGGAAAGGCGCCCAAAAAGGGCATGAAACGGAGAATCAAGATATTGCCGTCTCTTTAATTCTCAAAAGAAAGAATAATTCTCAAAAAAAATACACAAGAGCGGGTTAACCGAGGGAGGTAAAATTACTGTGGTTACTGGTGCCAAAACTGGTCCACTATCTCAGTCGTTCTTCCGTTCCTTGGTTTTTTCCTCTTGAAGTGCATGCGGCCACAAGCTGCAGACATTTCCCGATCCGACATCCAGCATGGCAGCCACTAGGGGTGTGTTTGGTTCCTTGCATAGCCTTACGCTGCATCGTATCTACCATCCGGGCTGAGTCTAGCCTGGCTAAGCTGATGCAAAAAACAGCTGAGATGTATGTTTGGTTGTGTGCATGCTGTGAGGTAGGCCCATGTGAGATGTTGTTTGCTAGGTTGTATAAGAATGCAGCGACGTACTTCCTCAAAGCACGGGCGATCGAATTCTTCGAATGCTGCCGACACCAACGCGTGATCTGCGTGAGCTCCTGCACCACCAGCGCCCCATGACGCCACCGCGATGGCGGACGGTCGTGCCAAGCCGGCGCAGGCGCGCCTCCCCGTCTGAAGCAGGCCCTGCAAAGAACACGTCGATGGGCGGAGGAGCACGAATGTTCGGCGGCGGGGTCACAACGAACGATGGAGCTCGGACCGGTGGAGAAAGAGGGAGCTCAAATGGCGTGGTTGAGGTGGACAAGCGAGCTTGGCCTGGCGGCGCGACGCGAGAGGGAGCTCCCGGCGGCGGCGATTGGTTTTTATTCGATGTGATCCGGCGAGGAAAGAGTGATACGGCAGGTTCAGTGGCACTTTCGAAGTAATTCTATAAAACAACAGGGCCAGTCTCACGTACCGTTTCGTTTTAAGTCAGACACGCGGGTGCAGGCGCGAGGCTGCATCACCGAAACGCTCGATTCCTGCATTCCTCCGAGCCTGAGGGGCCTCATTTTGCATCAATCAGGCCAAGCTAAGGAGCCGCACAAGAAACCAAACGGGCCGAGTATTGCATGCCAGATGCGAGCCAGGTGCGAGCCACCCATCCAAACACGCCCTAGACTATCGAGAGGGGACTAGCTTGGCCCGTGACAACGTGCAAACAGTCCAGCCTACTGTGCCATCTTGTCAGCTCAGATTCGCTGCCTCAAATAGACGGGAAAAAGGAAGGAAAGGTAAGAAAAAATCTACTCCCAGATTCCAAAAACAAGCTTTCCGCGTTCGACGGTGCGTGCAGTGCAGACATAAACATTCCATTTCGATGCGCGCACGAATTCCAAAACTCAAATCTTTCCATGCACGCAAGGCCACGTCTACGTGCACCAAAGGGAAGGGCAACAACAAATCCATAGATTCCATTGTACGTAGTGCCCCACTGCTAATGCTAAGACGATCACGAATCCATCGACAACTCGATCTTACCCTCACATGCACACCTCCCCTGCCCTGCCCAGTCGCTCTCCTAATAATTCTTTCTTCATTCACGAGCCGCTTCCGACCGTCGCTAATCCGCCGCACAAGAGAGTTAATCGCGGCTGGGTTGCCTCGTGATCGATGCGTCGGTGGGTGGTATAAATCCGCCGGAGGAAAGGTGGCTTCGCTTTCCCTTTCCTTCTCTGCGTGGAAGATGCTGCTCTTGTGCAAGAGCTCCGTGCTCGTCGTCCTGCTCCTCCACGCCCTCTCTCTGCCCGCCTCGGCGCTCGCCGTCGGGCTCGCGCGGCGCCACCGCCGCGACGTCCTGCCCGGCCCCAAGGGCTGCGACGTCTTCAGCGGCAGCTGGGTCCGCGACGACGGCTCCGCGGCGGAGGCGGCCTACACCGGGTACAAGTGCCCGGTCATCGACGCGGAGTTCAACTGCCAGCTCTACGGCCGGCCGGACTCCGACTACCTCCGGTACCGCTGGAAGCCGGCCAGCTGCGAGCTACCCAGGTACGTACGTATGTATACGTCACTGTGTACTCTGTACAGAAACTGTGCCATGGGCGTACATGACATGCATGCTGCAGAGATGTGGTGGTACGTCTTGGTGACATGGCTAGCGCTGTACGTAGGTTTGACGGCGCGGACTTTTTGACGCGGATGAAGGGGAAGACGGTGATGTTCGTGGGGGACTCGCTGGGCCGTAACCAGTGGGAGTCGCTCGTCTGCCTGCTGCACGCCGCCGCGCCGCAGTCGCCGTCGCAGCTCGTTTCCGCCGACCCTCTCTACACCTACAGGTTCATGGTACGTGTGCGATCCATGCACGTACATGTGCTCGATGTTCTTCTTGTTGGGTAATTTGGTGTCTTAACTACCATACTTGGACATGTACCGGGCCGGCAGGAGTACGAGCTGGTGGTGTCTTTCTACCGCGCGCCGTACCTGGTGGACATCGACGTGGTGCAGGGGAAACGGGTCCTGATGCTCGACGACATCTCCGAGAACGCCCAGGCGTGGCGCGGCGCCGACGTGCTCTCCTTCAACTCCGGCCACTGGTGGACGCACACCGGTGCGCTCCAGGGGTACGTACGCCTGCCAAGTTTCTTTCTGTCCAGTGTAGCTTCGTTTACCGGGCGCGCATGCTAAAATTGACACCATCGTGTGTGTTTGCAGGTGGGATTACATGGGGGAGGGCGGGCGGTACTCGGAGGACATGGATCGGATGGTGGCGTTCCAGCGCGGGATGACCACATGGGCCAACTGGGTGGACCTCAACGTCGACCCGGCCAAGACCCGTGTCTTCTTCCAGTCCATGTCCCCCACCCACTACAGGTACTAACTTAACTCCTCTGCACTGCACCCATCTCAGTAATCACACATGGCTCACACACTGTATTACATTGTATACTAAGTAGTTTTTTTTCAAGAATAGTTACGCTTTTAATGCGACTTTTTTGCCTGGCTTGGGCTCGAGCAGCTCCAAGGAGTGGCCCAACCCGGTGTCCAAGAACTGCTACGGGGAGACGGTCCCATTGACTGGGCTCAACTCCACATCGCAGCCGATGGGCCAGGAGCAGGTGACGAAAACGGTGCTGCAGGGCATGAAAAGCCCGGTCCGTTTGCTCGACATCACGGCGCTGTCGGCGCTGCGGAAGGACGCGCACCCGTCGGTTTACAGCGGCGACTTCTCGCCGGCGCAGCGCGGCAACCCCGCCGGCTCCGCCGACTGCAGCCACTGGTGCCTCCCCGGCCTACCGGACACCTGGAACCAGCTCTTCTACACCTTGCTCTTCTACCAATAGCAACCGTACTGGACCTGCGTTTGGCCAGCTGCTGCAGATGCAGTATCGGTATTAATTATTTCCATCTGATTTTCGCTGTGGATGTGTTATGTGAGCAGTATAGGCAGACATGATGGATGAGGATGTACATCGATCTTTGAATGCCAAACAGTAGCCCACACGTTGATTAGTAGCAAACATGCCCATAAAAAGTAAACATGCCCATACGTTGCTACGTTGCGACCGAAAAGAAAATTATCACGCACTTAAAATTCATGAGAATTGTATGTGCAAACAAAATGCTCCATGCACTGCTACAAAGGGGTCACAATATTATTGGCACGGAATTAAAATTGTAGATGTTATTGATTAAATTGCAGTTTTATGGTTTTTTTTTAATAAAAGAAGGGCTCTCCCTTTCCGATTTTCATTATAGAAAGCCACAGCATTCGATGACAAGCTACTAGACCATAATCGACCCTAACCTACCTCCCCCCGCTCTGCCAAATCCCCTCGGAGGGAATCCAGAGCCAAGCAATTGCAGTTTTATGTCAAATCATATATGTCATGATAACATATAGACATTACACCCTTATATCCATAGACCGCAATCCAACATGCATCTCAAAAATGTCCTCAAGCTTTCTCCGAAGAAATTGCCCCGAGTGGTTTCTAACTTGCACTCCCTCTGTCCTAAAGTTATTAGAATAAAGTAGAGACACTTATTTTTGGACAGAGAGACTACATAACTAATATTGCACAGATAAGGGATCTGTTAGTCAAAGTTTGATGGGGGAAATATTTTGCACAAAGGGAAATCTATTCAAAGAACCGCTTTAGGTCTAAATCTATAAACATCACTAGTAGAACTGAAGATCTCCTTTTTCGGGAAGCAGAAAAGATCTACTAACAACGAATCAACCACTTCGGCAAGCAAGCTCGAGTTTGACGACGGAGTCGAACCTGTATACGACTTTTTAAATAAATATTTTCATTATATTGGGAAACAACAAAACTATGATCATAATAAAAAATTGGTTTTTGTAATTGATTTTCTAAAAATTATTTAAAGCATTTTATAAATACAAGATATAAAAAAGAACGGAAAGAAAATAACTAAAATGAACAAAAAGGAAAATTAAAAAGGGGAAGAACATTCTTAAAATACATGGTTACATGTTTTTGAAATATTCAAAGACCATTTTTAAGCACATGACGAACATTTTAAATACACCCGTCACATTATTTGAAATACACGCTGACAACTTTTAAATGCATGTTGAATGTTTTGTATACATGATGAAAATAATATTCAATGCAGTATGCACATTTAATCAAACACAATGACCCTTTTCAAATGATGATCATTTTTAAAATAAGTGAACATTATAGAAACACTTTGCACAATATATAAATACATGATTACAAAGTAAACCAAAATAGAAAAGGAAGTAGTAAAAAATGAATTAAGATAAAACATAGAACTAAAAAGAATATTTTTACTCATTTTACAAAAACCTTCATGTAATTAAATAAAAATAGAAACATTAAAATAGCATAGAAAACATAGAAATAAAAAGAATAAAATAGTAATAAAAGAAAAAAAATGGTAAAAATAAAAAAATGCTGAAAGAAACAGGAAGGAATAAAACCCATGCCGAAAATCAGATTAGAAAACAAAACCAAAAATCCCTAAATATCTTGCCAGGAATCGCTCCTGTTCTTCTGGACTCCAGTTCCTATTTGGCGCCTATATTGCCACTTGTAGGTTATTCGGTACACTGTGCACAAGTTCCCCGTCGCTCGATTTATATGAGTAGGCCCATTTAGCGTTACTGGCACACATGCTTGTGCGTTGTAATGGGGGAGATAATTGACGTGTCCATTGAAATATTCGTCAACACGACCCAACAACATTCGAAATTGTGCCCGACCACAGCAGAGGGGCGCACACCGAGGTATAGCAGAAATTCATATCAGCAGTACATTAAGAAGCATGCTACACATACAATGCTTTTGGTATGACTTTGTTAGGACTATTCTGATCTTAAAGAGCCTAATTTAAAAAAATTCATACCAATGCATTATTTGTAAGTTGAAGCAATGTTTGGAATTTGCACCAAGTCATGAGAAAATTCAACAAAAGGATTATATAAGTGTGTTTTAAGTCAACTCTGCATATGCTGAAGATTAATAAAATATATATCTCACACCCTTATTCTCTCCTTTCTTCATTACTCCTATATGTCCATTTCAAACTAATCATTCATGCTCCCTCCGGTCCATATATATATATATGCCCTCGTAACGTACTCAATATATATAAAGGTTATATTTTGTGTTAGCATTTTTAAAATACACCATAGAAATTATTTGGATTAATCAAGGTTATGCCGTAAACAGAATTTTAAAGTGGTTCACACGAACAAATAATAGCATAGTTAGAAACTACGCATTTTCCTGATCAAATTACATATATAAATTATTTTAATTCAAGTTACGGTTCCAAAGTTATAGCATGATCATGTTTAATATATTCTCTGTAAATATAAAAGTTAAGGACCTAAATGGAGTGAAAACAGGGCGAACTGGGCAATATTTCACTCCAGCTGAAAGCGAAATACTAACCAGCGTCCAGTCACGCGAGATAGCATGTACCGCAATTGGGCCGAAGCCCAACAGAGAAATGACACTTAATGTTGGACCACGGGTTACTTAAAAAAATACTCAGATGACGGCGGACGGGCAGAAATACTCCGTACCTTATTAATAGGTATATAGATATAGATATAGATTCAAGAAAAGGTTCTGTTTTGATTTTGGGAAGCTTCCAGAAGCTTTTAGGATGGTTTTGGGAAGCTTCTGGAACATTCTTTTACTTTCTTTGCTGTTTTTAAATTGTTCTTGTTCTTTTGTTGGGGTTCATTTATTTATTTTATTATTTTTATTTTTAATTTTTTAACTTGTGAAAAATTATTGTCAAAATCGTGGAAATTTTCAAATTCATGATTTTTTCCAAATTCGTGAACTTTTTTCAAAATTTTGATCTTTCTCCAAGCTCATTTTAAAAAAAAAATCGTGAATTTTTTGTTATTTTTCCAAATTTTGTTACAAAAATCAATTCATGTTAAAATAGTCGTAACATTTTTTTTCTAGGAGTTGTTTTGGTTCTTTAGTGCTAACACGACCATAAAAACTGAGGGAGCGGACCCAAAAAATCAGAGGGAGGAAACTAGCGCTAGCGACCTGAGCGGGAGTACTGCATCGTGGCTCTCCTTATAGTTACGCGGGCGTTGTAGTCAGTAATTGGCGCACAAGATACCGAATAGGAGCACTTCTTCTATGCACATGAGGCACGATTCTATAAACACACACATGGGGCACTTGCACGCCCAAATGCTATTCTGAATTTCTGACGAGTTTTCTGATGCATTTAGTTTGGCAAATATGAAATGAAACTAGTTTCAGTCATCACACAAAAAAGTCCTAAAAGAAACAGGAAGGAATAAAACCCAGGCCGGAAACCAGATAAGGAAACAAAATAGAAAATCCATAAATATTTTGGTGGGAATGGCTCACGTTCTTCTGCTACTGGATGCTAGTTCGTATTTGGCACCTATAACACCACTTATAGGCTATTGTTTTTTAGGAACTTATTTTTAGACAACCTTCCGAAACTCTTTATTAAACCGTCACCACATTTACCGAAAAAGGGTTTCCCCCGCTTTGTATTTCAAAGCAAACCATCAAGTACACATCGCAATGCTGGGCAAGCAGCACAACAAACTCAAAGAAAAAGAAGAAAAAATGCCAACAACGGCAGCTCGACAAAGCGCAGATGACCCGCGACCGCTGCGCCCTCCAAAAGCAAACCCCCACAGCCGAGGCTCCGAACTACCGCGAACTAAGCAGCACCTCCAAGAAGGGATGCGACGCCGACCACGTTGCTGCCCGGACAAGTCCTAGGGTTTCCCCCAGTACGCGGAGGGAGGAGGGGGATAGCTACTCCCGACACCCTCCAAGAAGGGATAGTGGCACCCGCCGGTGTCACCGCATCGGAGCCGGACGAACCGGCAAGGATTTCTCCCGCACGCCAAACCCCACCAGCCAATCGGAGCCAACCAACCAAACCACCGCCCAACAATGCGCCACCACGGTTGCGCCGCCACCAACACCGTCTCGCTGCGAACACCACCACGAGGCCAAGAAGAGTGGAGAGAAGATCTGAGCGACGGGAGCAGCAGCATCAAGGCCGAGCGGGAGGGAACCACCTCCACCGCCGTCGTGCGGAGGCCCGCGCCCCGGCACTGCCGTCGCGATAGCCGTCCGGACACGGCAGCGGGGCATACCAGGCAAACAGGCCCGCTAAGCCCGCCCGCCACGCTGCAAAAAGCCGGTGTCGACGCCGCCAACCCGGCCGATCATCGCCGCCGCCACCGCCTCAAGGCCACGCCGACGCCACGCTGTCGCCGCCCGCCCGAACCAGATGGAGCCGAAGGCCCATATCTGGCCGGTGAACCCGCCACCACGCCGCCGCTGCTGCCCGCCGCCAACGGCGCCTTTGCCGCTCGAGCTTCGCGCCGCCGCGCCGCGAAGGACCGCCGCCGCTGAAGACACCGCCGAGCCGCCTCCCTCAGCCGGAGAAACCCTAGACGGGAAGAGTGGGGGCCGGCGCCCTAACGCCGCCGCCAGGCCAGAGGCGCGCCAGCGACGGCGGCGGGGAGGAGGAGGAGGAGGGACCTTGGAGAGACGGAGGAAAGCGCGGCGGCCGCCATGCAGCGGCGGCGGTCATGAGCGAGAGAGATTCGAAATGTCCTAACCAAACATGGCGACCAACACGAGAGTAAGAGCATGCTTCATTAAATTGTGAGCTTCATAATTCAAGCTCCTAAACTCATGACTAAATTTACAAAAATCAAAAGACAAAAAGTGGTTTATTATTTTATTAATAATTGCTCCATAGCTTGCTGCATTTTCCTTCTTTACGACCTCGACCACCCCTTTACAGTCCGATGCGACATGGATCCTACGAAGATAAAGGTCGTCTGAGAGAGTTAACGCTTCCCTTATCTTAAGTGCCTCGAGGGTTTGTGGATCAGCGATATGTCTGAAGAAGAGGGTGGAAGCTCCCATGAAGGCCCCACCTTGATCCTTGCAGATTGCGCCAACAGCGTTGTAGCCATGTCGAGAGACAGCGGCGTCAACATTTACCTTTGCAACACCTTCCTGTGGCCTAACCCATCGAGTAGACCTTGTGGTTGCATCACCACTTGGTCTCTGATGCATGGAGTTCATAACATGAAGATCCCCAAGTAGCTGTTGATGAAATCATTAATGGAGTGCGCGGCCTGAAAAATATTCTCATGGATAGCCTTTCTTCGAGATCCCCAAATCGCCCAGAGTGTCACTATCAGTCTTTCAAACAAATCTCTAGCAATATTTCATATATCGCAAACAGCCAGCCCTTAGCACTCTCCTCCTGCCGCTCAATCATAGGTTGCACTAGATCATCAGGGACGAGCGACCAAACACCGCCCGCCATTGCGCACTTCAACAAAGCGTGTTTCCGAGTGTCCCTTGCCCCATACAGCATACATGTGCCTTCCGTTGCCATATTTCGATGCTTCGGAACCTCTCCACAAGGCATGGACTGCCTAGCAAGGCGCCATACAAACATTCTCAACTTGGACGGAACCTGAATATGCCAGATCATACTCCACTTATTGCTCTCCATTTGTCCAAACGAGGGACCCTCCTCTTCTTGTATCCATGCTTCTCGATTAAGCTTTGTCCGCATTACTATCTGATAGGCTGAACGCACATTGAAATTACCTCATCTTGAGCGCTTCATAAAATGCAAACACTCGTATGCACATATTATGTTATCAGTTATCAACCTTCCAGATACAAACGCTGACTGCTCTTTCGATATTATGTCAGGCAGAATAACCTTTAGGGAACTAATAGGGTATTCGTTATGCAGCGCACATGTTCCCTCCTGGTCGATTTGTGTGGGCCGGCCCATTTAGCATAATTTGAGCGAAATCTGGTCCCGATTTTAACGCTTGTGGAAGCTAGAAGTTTCCAGACCATTTTTTCTTTCACTGTTATTTTCTACATGTGTTTTTGTTCTTTTTTCCTTTTTGTCTTTCACTCAGTTTTTCTGTGTTTATTTATTATTTACTTTTTCCTAATTCGGGAACATTTTTCGAATTTGAAACTATTTTTCGAATTTGTGAACTTTTTCAATTTTTGTGAAATTTTTTAATTCCAATTTTTTTCAAGTTTATGAAATATTTTTGAATTCAGGAACATTTAATTATTTATTGTTGAACATTCTTTAAATTATGATGTTTTTTCAAAGATAACAATACCTGTTTTTCTAGCAGCTGTTTTGGTTGTTTTGCCAGCGGCTAGTTCTTTAAGGCTAACACCACCAAATATCTAAGCCAGCAAGTGAAAAAATCGGAGCTAGGCGACTACCACTAGCGCGACCCGGGCAGGAGTGTTAGGCGGCACCAAATATCTATGTCACTATTTGCGCACAAGCCCTCGAATAGGAGCACTCCTTGTATGCACATAAGGCACCATTCTGAAAAAACTGCGCACATGAGGCGCTTGCACGCCCATACCCAGTTCTGAATTTCTGAGAAGTGTCTGATGCATTTAGGCCTCCTTTAATTTATAGGATAGGAAAATTATAGAAATAAAAAAGTCATGGGAATGAGATGACATGTATATCAATTTTTTTTCGAATACGCTAAGGTAGCGTATCATCCAATTGATAGGTTAGGGTGAGAAGTTTACAGGGCAGCGTCTTTCGGTGCCGTACACACGAATGGCGACCCCGAAGGCGCTAAGATCAGCAGGGAAGGTTGCTCAGCCTTTACATTGGAAGGTTCAGGTTACATGGATTGCTTTATCTAGTCCTTTGGCGCCGGCTCTAGCCCACAACGCCGCTTCTTGCTTGATGTCGTCGGTGAGCCTGGTAGAGGATGGGGTGACGGAGTCGAAGAGCGCCGCGTTCCGGTGCTTCCAAATTGCCCAAGCCGTGAGGATGGTCAAAGTGCAGAGACCTTTGCGAATGCAAGTCAGCGTAACAGATGTGGCCGTCATCCACCAGTCGAAGAATTCGAGCATGCCGTCCGGGGGTTGCACGATCTTGCGGCTCCAGGCCAGGATCTCATGCCAGATTGTGCGAGAAAAGACGCATCCCATGTATATCAAATTTAATGAATAGGAATGCGAAAAGAGATGTCATTTGTTTTACATCATAGAATTTTTCGTTGAATCTAGGCTAATGTTTATTTTCTATGAAATGTGAAGAATAAAAAGAATTCCTTCATAGAAATAGGATTCTATTCCTTCAAAGAACGATTTTGAAAAAACCGCGCACATGAGGCACTTGCACGCCCATATCCAGTTTTGAATTTCTGAGGAGTGTCTGATGCATTTAGGCCTCCTTTGATTTATAGGGTAGGAAAATTATAGAAATAAAAAAGTCATAGGAATGAGATGACATGTATATCATTTTTTTCCGAATACGCTAAGGTAGCGTATCATCCCATTGATAGGTTAGGGTGAGAAGTTTACATGGCAGCGTCTTTCGGTGCCGTACACACGAATGGCGACCCCGAAGGCGCTAAGATGAGCAGGGAAGGTTGCTCAGCCTTTATATGGGAAGGTTCAAGTTACATGGATTGCTTTATCTAGTCCTTTGGCGCCGGCTCTAGCCCACAACGCCGCTTCTTGCTTGATGTCGTCGATGAGCCTGGTAGAGGATGGGGTGACAGAGTCGAAGAGCGCCGCGTTCCGGTGCTTCCAAATGGCCCAAGCCGCAAGGATGGTCAAAGTGCAGAGACCTTTGCGAAGGCAAGTCGGCGCAGCGGATGTGGCCATCATCCACCACTTGAAGAAGTCGAGCATGTCGTCCGTTGGTTGCACGATCTTGCGGCTCCAGGCCAGGATCTCATGCCAGATTGTGCGAGAAAAGACGCATCCCATGTATATCAAATTTGATGAATAGGAATGCGAAAAGAGATGTCATTTGTTTTACATCATATGATTTTTCATTGAATCTAGACTAATGTTTATTTTTCTATGAAATGTGAAGAATAGAAAGAATTCCTTCATAGAAATAGGATTCTATTCCTTCAAAGAACGATTCTGAAAAAACCCCGCACATGAGGCACTTGCACGCCCATACCCAGTTCTGAATTTCTGATGAGTGTCTGATGCATTTAGGCCTCCTTTGATTTATAGGGTAGAAAAATTATGTAAATAGAAAAGTCATGGGAATGAGATGATATGTATATCAAATCTGATGAATAGGAATGCGAAAAGAGATGTCATTTGTTTTACATCATAAGATTTTTCATTGAATCTAGACTAATATTATTTTCCTATAAAATATGAAGAATAGAACGAACTCCTCATAGAAATGAGAGAATTCCTTATTTAACACTGTCTTAAAATTGGATGCCCTATTTAACATCGAAAAAATATTTCTTCCCTATCTAACGTCAACTCTAAATTTTGTTCCCAATATAACACCAACGTCCAGTTTTTTCAGCTAACGGTGTTAAATGGCGTATGAAATGACAATTTTGCCCTCACCCTTTATTTGTGTCATATTTAAAGATGGAATAATACGAGAGTGTGGCCAAAAATGTTATGCTAAAAATAATTGGCCTCGTATGATTGGTAACGGCTGTGACCTGGGAGGCATGTCAACGATGAGTTTTTTTTTGACACATGTCAACGATGAGTTAGTCACCGAATAGGTTAGCTATAGCCTATAGGGCCTAGTTAGCTTCTTTATATATACTCCCCCTTTTCCAGTTTATAAGGCTCAAATCTAAAATTTCATCAATCAAGGCATTTTATGAATGGAGGAATGTATCTTGTACTTTACAAAACTACCCTATCTAAACTCATGCATTAAATTGGATTAATTACAGTGCATGCATGCTTGGCCACTAGATAAGTAGAAACATTACATGTATTGGTGTGTTTCTTTTTAATTCTTACATGCAAAGATTTAATACGTCTCGAAAACTAATAATGAGATGGAGGTGAGCCTTATAAATTGGAAAAAACAAAAAGTTGAGATAAGTCTTATAAACCGGAAAAAAAGAAGTACTATATCTATATGTAACTCACGTTGTAAAATCATGTCAAATCAATTAACAGGCATGAGACGTGCCTGTGCCAATCCATCGACTTGTTGTGTTTGCTTTCGTTCCGCCGAGAGAGCCGAGTTGATCGAAAGCTAGCCTTTCACCTGTACGTGTGTCATGTACGACTAGACGTGCGTGCACTATTCCCACGCAAGATCCATCAAGCAGTTAGCTTTTGCATGAACGTGTGAGGTGTAGGCGTGCAGTGCAGCCCTCCAGTGATTTGTTTTAGCGTTCTAAAACCAATAGAACAGGGGGCGCCGGGGAAAAAAGAGTGAAGATTTTGGTGATATACTAGTATCAAGGGTAGTATTGTCATTTCAAGGGCCATTTAACACTGTTAGCTCAAAAAAATGATGGAAGTGTTATATTGGGAATAGTATTTAGAGTCGATGCTATATAGGGAAGAAATATTTTATCAATGTTAAATAGGGAACCCAATTTTAAGATAGTGTTAAATAAGAAATTCTTTTCATAGAAATAGGATTCTATTCCTAAGAGTTCTAAAGGAATTATTCCTATAGAAATCCTATCCAATAGAATTCCTATAAAATTCCTTCAAACCAAAGAAGGCCTTATTAAAACGAAGCTAGTTTCAATTGTGGCAAAAAAGAAAAAGAAAAACGAAACTGGTTTCAGCAGCGAAGAGTGGGGCAGGGAAGGTGGCATCACATCATGCGCTACAACAAGAAAGGAACGGGGGACATTTGACGAAACATAAGGCGGATCGATCAATAGTACACCATACTAGTTCACTTGATTCACGGTCTTGTTGTACAGGCGATCCATCGCCCCTGCCACATGCTCGGACCGCGAGCTCCATCCCACGCACACGCACACACAACAACACTGAAGAAACGTACAACAAGTTGGGAGTACACAACAACAGCACCGGCCGCGGCGCCAATGGCATATGGGCCATCCATCAGTCCGAGGACACGCGCACACGCACGCATGCAAGCTCCTACGAACCAGCTAGCGCAAGCGGCGACGGCTAGCACGGGACCAGAGTCCCGTTGGCGTTGGCGTTGGCGTTCCCGTTCGCCGTGCCATTCCCGTTGGCCTTCCCGTTGGCCACCGCCCCGTTGCCGTTGGCGTGGGCGTGAGCGGGGGCGGCATCGTTGTGGGAGGCGATGTGCCGGCCGGAGGGGTCGTTGGAGGCCTTCCACTGCGCCACCCACTCGATGGCCGCCGGCGTGCTGCACGCGATGCTCGGGCCCCACGGCACCGTCTCCCTCGCCGACTCCTGCATCAGTTCAGATTTTTGCCTTGCAAGTCAGTAAATAAATCCTTCCAATGGGTATAGAATCCGTCAGTTAAACTGCTTGGTATCTCTCTGAATTATTAATCAATTACCTGAGGGTAGAGCCTCTCGAAGATCATCCGGTAGTAGTATGCTTCCTTGTTGACGGGCGTGTTGTAGGGGTAGTCCTCTGCGGCGCCCTTCATCATCTCGTCAGTCACCTGCTGCTCAGTAAAAGCCTTGAGGCCGTCGATCCAGTTGTAGCCGACGCCGTCGCTGAATTGCTCTTTCTGCCTGTACAAGATATGCTGTTGCAGAAAAAGCATTAGTTCAGAACGCAGCCCCCTGTGCATACTACGCTGGATATCTGATCTTCTGAAAAACTCAAACAAGGTGGTGTCTGTACCCTTGGCAGGTAAGGCTCCTTCTCGTCATCGAACGCCTTCCTCAGAACCCACTTCTCGATGCGGCCCAGATCCGCGTCGTACTGCGTCGCAGCAACAGCAAGAAAACGTCAGAAAAATTCAGACAAAAAATATAACAAACCTGAACTTTATGGCAGGGATGAGTGAGACTGTACCAGTTTCCACTCGGGGTCCATGCTCATGGCGACGTCGATGAACTCCTTGTCGAGGAACGGCACGCGGACTTCCAGCCCCCAAGCCGACGTGGCCTTGTTGGCGCGCAGGCAGTCATACTGATGGAGCGCCTTCACCTGCCGGTTCACATCAGTTTCGCGTCAAATCCGAGAGAATCTGACGAGTGTATCTTGGTTGTTTGTGCAGTATTATTATTAATTAGCTATGTAAATTCAGTTTCAGTTAGCACCTTGCGGCATGTCTCCTTGTGGAACTCCTCCTTGTTTGGGGCGTAGTGGAAGTAGAGGTAGCCGCCAAGGAGCTCGTCGGAGCCTTCCCCGGACAGCACCATCTTAACCCCGAGCGCCTTGATCTTGCGCGCCATCAGGAACATCGGCGTGCTCGCACGTATGGTCGTCACGTCGTACGTCTCGTTGTGGTAGATCACCTCCTCGATGGCGTCGATGCCATCCTAAACAGGACAAAATGACTCATCAGTACCTCTGAATCTCTGATCCCCCGCTGTCTGTAGTGAGCAGTCTTTTTCATTTACTACTCCCTCCGTTCCTAAATAATTGTCTTTCTAGGGATTTCAACAAGTGACTACATACGGAGTAAAATGAATGAATCTACACTCTAAAACATGTCTACATACATTCATATGTTTAGTCCATTTGAGATGGCTAGAAAGACAATTATTTGGGAACGGAGGGAGTATATGCCAAGATGTCTTAAGGCTTAAGGTTTTAATCTCAAATTTCCGGGGTTGTCAATGTGACTCTTCTGTTGGGTTTTAATCGCAAATTTATTATGCCAAGCATGAAGCAGCAAGATGTCCTGAGGCTTGAGGTTTTATTTGCTTTTCTTTACCTGGACGGTGAAGTGGAACTCGTGATGGATGGTTCCAAGATAGTCAGCTACCTCTCTCGCGGCCTTCAGATCAGGTGAGCCCTACAATGCGCAGCAACATATTAGAAACATGAGATTCCCATGGTTCTTGAAGAAGAAGAAGAAACAGTAGGAGAAGACAGAAACATGTGAAGAAAAACAAACCTCTAGGCCGACGACAAAGGAGTGGAGCTCAGTTCCAAACTTCTTGGCGGCTTCAGTCTCGATGAGATGGCGCTTGGTCACCGAGGCGACGAGAGAGGAGTCGAGGCCGCCGGAGAGGAGGACGCCGAAGGGCACGTCAGTCATGAGCCTCTTGATGACGGCCTATACAAAACAAAACAGCACACATGGGCGACTCCACTGTCAGTCACCGTCACACTACCTACCGTACACAGAAGCAAGTATCACGTGGTGCTACGGTCAGCGTGGTGGTATGCTATGCACCTTCTCGAACGCCTCCCTGAGGACGAGGGGCTGGTACGCCGTCGCCGGAACGTGCTCGTCGAACCACTGCGGGTTGTACCACCGCCGGAACCCGCCGGCGGCGCTCGAGTACAGGTTCCCCGGAGGGAAGAGCTCGAACTTTAGGCAGTCCTCGTGGAGCGCCTTCATCTCAGACGCAATCCAGACGGAGCCTGCGAGAGCACACCAGACAAATAAGTCGCAGTCCAGACGTGATGAATCTGTGGTGACAGAAGCTGGGCGGGTTGACGTGCGTACCGTCGCTGCCCCGGCCGAAGTAGAGGGGGTTGACGCCGACGGCGTCGCGGGCGGCCATGTACGTCTTGTTGCGGGTGTCGTACAGTACGAAGGAGAAGACGCCGTCCAGCATGTTGACGAAGTTCTCGCCGTACTCCTCATACTTGTGACAGCAGCAGGAGCAGGCGTCAGTATTCAGTTTCGTCTTTTTTGCTCATTTCATTGCAATTGCGAAGCTAATTTCGGCAGCTCGGAACCGAAACGATCTCGCTTACCAGAGGGATGATAACCTCGCAGTCGCTGCCGGTGGTGAAGGTGTGCTTGGCGGCGAACTGCTTGCGGATCTTCTTGTGGTTGTAGATCTCTCCATTGGCCTTTTCATCAACAACAGCAACCAACAGTTAGAAAACGATAGGCGATGGAGAACAAGCAGTCTACTTGCAGGACGTGGCAAACACACCACGCGCACAAAGCAACAGCGCACATATATGCATACCACGACGACGACGGTCCGGTCCTCGTTGTAGAGGGGCTGGTCGCCGGAGAGCGGGGAGACGACGGAGAGCCGCTGCTGCGCCAGGAAGTTGCCCTCGCACTGGAACAGCCCGGACCAGTCCGGCCCACGGTGCTTCAGCCTGCAAAATCATACCGAGTCAAAATCCACAAGCCGTGCCACGAACAGAGCAATCAAATAACAGTAAGCGCAGGGGGCTTAGGCTTAACGAAGAGGAAGATTCCGGTGTTGTTTTTCCAGATCTGCCCTTACTGTTCGATTCTTGCCGGGCTCATATCATATGCAACACAACGACGAGAAAGGCCTCACGAGGACAAAACAGAAACAAGAACGGAAAACAAAACAAAAAAACTCCGCGACGATCCTGTTTTAGTTCTTTCCGGTGAGTTGAAGAACAATTGGCAAGGTATCTATCTACACATCTATCAACGACATTTTGTTTAACGATCCACACAAGAACCTCAAGATCATGCCGACGATACGGGCGGCCATTAGAATTTAGAACCGGGCGCTAGGGATTTGAAAGGGGGAGGTGCATGGATAGTGTAGGGGCAGGTGTGCTTGCCTGCGGGAGCAGGAGAGGACGCGAGCCCTCTTGGCCTGCGACCAGTCGGCGCAGCCGAGGACGGCCAAAATCCCACACATGGTGGACGCGGCGACGGACGACGCGGGTTTCGGGGGTGGATGAGGTTGAAGAAGAAGGAGAGAGTGAATGATGCTCGTGTTGAGAGGTGATGCGGGAATTAGCGGATGCGCGCGCCGTATTTATAGCCGATCCGCGCGGCTCCGGGGCCTCGCGTCTGCGACCGGGGAGCTCTCCCACCCTCGCTGCGGGGACACGTGGCGGGTGTCGGTTGGGAGGGTTCCGTGCGCGGCGGGAGTTTATCCCCTCCGGATGCGGCATCGTCCAGTCAGCGTGGGCCCGGCCGCCCGCGTCAGCGCCGGGCGGTGCCGTCGGATCTACGATCAACGGCGGCGGAGGGGGGCTGGGGGTGGGCCCGGGAGGCCGGATTCATCAACGGCCGGCTGTGCTTTACTGCGATGCCTCCTCCCTCCTGGTTTAGGCTTTTTACCCTCGTGTGATGGATGATGCAAACAACGCCATTATTGGGATTTGGGAGCATCTTGGATATGGTTAACATATTCAAGGATGTTCATTTCTATTTCTGAACGCGGACGCTTTCTGATGCTCCCAAGATTCGATGAATCCGCCCCTTGTTTCTTTTTTCTTTCACCCCTAGCATCTTTGATTTTTATGGTGATTACTGAAGTTCTAATGCTATATTTGAAACCAGTTTTAAAAGAATGTTACTACTATCAATATGGTGACTAATTGTGCTAACTACTGTACTTTATTATTACTCCGTAGTTCGGTTTATTTCCTTATTTAGGATCACTTACATTTTCAATCTTAGAGAACTGTAAGCTTTTTATCTTAAACAAAAACAAACTGTTCACTAGGTGTAAGAAACAAGAGTTCTAATTCTCTCTCAATTAAAAACTAAAAGAATTCTTCGGCACTGCCCGTGATTCTGGTGCAGCAACCAAACACGGGTGCGGTTGGTGTCGTTGCAGCTGGTGGCCCCCCTCAACGGCTCTCCCACAGAGTGAGGGGAGTGGAGCGGCAATCCCAAGGGTGACGGGACCCATGATTACCCGTCAGCCAATGTACGAGAGGACAACAGGTTCGAGCGCTTTGGTAGTGGAGCCCACAGACATCTTTGGTGGGTCTGTTCCTGCGCTGATGGAGATCCCACGTGCGGTCCTGCCTAATGGGGTGGAGCTGGCTTTGAATCCTGCGTGGATGGCAAAGTTGCAGCCGCCTCTGCTCCTGTCCGACGTGGTCACAGGTAGGATCCTGTCAGTGGGGCCGGCGGGCCAGACTTGCAATCCGAAGGGCAGTGAGGTGGCAGTGGAGGATAAGCTATTGGTGGGGCAAAGGACAACGTCTTCGACACAACCACGGGGCCGGATCCCACAGTTATTGTCGAGGATAATGCGATTGCTGCCCATGGACGGGCACGGAGGCCAATGCAGGCGTCAAGGAGGAGCAAGCATCGATGCCATCGGGTGGGACCCTTGATTGGAATCATGCACATGACCCCGTGCATGGAGGCATGCACGTACAATCAGGCACGCACGATGCCTTCAAATCTAGACGCGCCTGATCTGCCCCAGCGCCCTTAACGTCATAGATGGACTGACCCCCCGTGAGACATTGGCTTACGATCGGCTTAAGGTATTTTGTCTAGCATCATCGCTAAATTGACGTCGCAACTCATCCACGAGGTGCAAGCCTCCAAGTTTTGACCTCAGGCGGAACCCTTCACGCCAACGAGAAACACGAGGGCTTCCAAACGGCCGGCGGCGAATGCTTCCACGGCCATGTCAGCGGAGAACATACTCCTACGCGCGCTTAGGATTGGTCAGGGATCTCAAGGAGCTGTTCGATTCCCCACTCAGGAAACAACACGTGCGCGTCTTCGCTGCAATCTTGGGCAAGTCCATGCCTTCCCGTGGGGAGCTACAGAAGGGTTGTGTCACCCTGCCGTGTGCATGAGAGGGTGGCTTCTTCCAGTGCCAGGTGTCCATTGTTCTTCATGGATTACAACCCGGAGCTTTTGTGTTGGACTGTGCGTGGGTTAAACAACCCGGCTAGAAGGAAGGGGGTGAGGGAATTCATAGGCTCAACTAAGGTGAACATGGTGTGTTTCCAAGAAAGAAAGCTGGATGTAATTAACCAATTCCTAGTAATGCAACGTCTTGGGCCATCGTTGGATGGCTTCGCTTACTTGTTGGTGATGAGACACAAGTGGGGCCCTTTTGGCTTGGAATTCAACTAATGTTGAGGTGGACAACATCATTCTCGATACTCATAGTATCACCGGGAAAGTGCACACAAAGGAGGGGATTTCTTGGTGGATCACGGTGGTGTATGGGCCTCAAGGTGATGAGGCAAAGATTGCGTTCCTCGAAGAGCTGAGGGCAAGGCGCATGGTCTGCCTGGGCCAATGGTTGCTTCTGGGACATTTGAACATGATCTTAAGAGCTTCCGAAAAGAACGACAATAACGTGAAAAGGAACATCGTAATAAAGTTCTGGAGCTTTGTGGACGAACATGAGTTAAATGAGCTCTATATGCACGGGAGGCGTTTCACATGGTAAAATGAGCGGGAGGCGCTAACCATGACTAAGATCGACCACGTGCTAGTCTCGGTTGATTGGGAGCTGGAACATACAAAAAATTTGCTTCAAGCGTTGTCCTCGAGAATCTCGGGTCACGCACCTCTACACCTCTCCACAAGCGTGTTATGCTGCGCTAAGAGGCGCTTTTGCTTCGAGCTGTACTGGACAAAGTTGGAAGGTTTTGGGCAAGCTGTCAGGGATGCTTGGATCTGCGACGACCATATGGATGATCCAAACAATGCCATTATTGGGAGCATCTTGGATATGATTAACATTTTCAGGGATGTTCATTTCTATTTTTGAACGCGAGCGCTTTCTTATGTTGCCAAGATTCGATGAATCCGCCCCTTGTTTTTTTTCTTTCACTCCTAGCATCTTTGATTTCTACGGTGATTACTAAAGTTCTAATGCTAAAATGGGAAACCAGTTTCGAAAAATTGTTATTATCAATATGGTGACTAATTGTGCTAACTACATTATTATTATTACTCCGTATTTTGGTTTATTTCCTTATTTAGGATCACTGACATTTTTATCTTTGAACTGTCATCCTTTTGTTACCTTAAACAGAAACAAATTGTTCACTACGTGTAAGAAACAGGAGTTCTACTTCTCTCTCAATTAAAAACTAAAAGAATTCTTCGGCGCTACCCATGGTTTTGGTGCAGCAACCAAACACGGGTGTCGAGTAGTTGGTCTTGTTGTAGCTGGAGGCCCCATCAACGGCTCTCCCTCAGAGGCGAGTCGAGTGGAGTGACAATCCCAAGGGTGATGGGGCCCATGATTACCCGTCAGCCAATGGATGAGAGGACAACATGTTCGAGCGCTTTGGTAGTGGAGGCCGTACACACCGCTGGTGGGCCTGCTCCCGCGCCGATGGAGATCCTAGGTGGGGTCCTACCCAATGGGGTGGAGCCAGCTTTGAATCTTGTGTGGATGACAAAGTTGCAGCCGCCTCCGCTCCTGTCTGACATGGTCCCATGTAGGATCCTGTCTACGGGGCCGGCGGTCCACACTTGCAATCCCAAGGGCAGTGAGGTGGCATCGGAGGATAGGCTAGTCGTGGGGCCAAGGACAACGTCTACGACACAACCACGGGGCCGGATCCCACGGTTGTTATCGAGGATAATGCTATTGCTGCCCATGCACGGGGCACGGAGGCCAATGCAGGCATCAAGGAGGAGCAAGCATCAATGCCATCGGGTGGGACCCTTGATTGGAATCATTAAGATGACCCGTGCATGCTGGCATGCACGTACAATCAGGAACGCTCGACGCCTTCAAATGTAGACGCGCCTGATCTGCCCCCAGTGCCCTTAACGACACAGATGGAATGATCCCCCAGGAGACGTTGGCTTACGATCGGCTTATGGTATTTTTCTCCAGCATCATCTCCAAATTGACGTCGCCACTCATCCACGAGGTGCAAGCCTCCAAGCTTTGACCTCAGGTGGAACCCTTCATGCCAACACGGAACACGAGGGCTTCCAAACATCCGACGACGAATGCTTCCAAGGCCACGTTAGCGGACTACATGCTCCTCTGCGCGCTTGGGATTGGTCAAGGATCTCAAGGAGCTGTTCGATTCCCCACTTAGGGAGCAACACGTGCGTGTCTTTGCCGCAATCTTGGGCAAGTCCACGCCTTCCCGTGGGGAGCTAGAGAAGGGTTGTGTCACCCTGCCGTGTGCATGAGATGGCGGCTTCTTCCAGTGTCAGGCGTCCATTGTTCTTCATGGATTACAACCCGCAGCTTTTGTGTTGGAATGTGCGTGGGTTAAACAACCCAGGTAAAAGGAAGGCAGTGAGGGAATTCATAGGCTCAACTAAGGTGAACATGGTGTGTTTGCAAGAAAGAAAGCTGGATGTGATTGACCAATTCCTAGTATTGCAGTGTCTTGGGCCATTGTTGGATGGCTTCGCTTACTTGTCGGCGACGAGACACAGGGGGGGGGGTCCTTTTGGCTTGGGATTCAACTAATGTTGAGGTGGACAACATCATTCTCGATACTCATAGTATCACCGAGGAAGATCACACAAATGAGGGGATTTCTTGGTGGATCACGGTGGTGTTTGGGCCTCAAGGTGATGAGGCAAATATTGCGTTCCTCGAAGAGCTCTAGGCAAGGAGCATGGTCTGCCTGGGCCAATGGATGCTTCTGGGACATTTGAACATGATCTTAAGAGCTTCCGAAAAGAACAACAATAACCTCAAAAGGAACAATGTAATAAAGTTCCGGAACTTTGTGGATGAACATGAGTTAAATAAGCCCTATATGCACGGGAGGCGTTAAATAACCATGACTAAGATTGATCATGTGCCAGTCTTGGTTGATTGGGAGTTGGAACATATAGACAACTTGCTTCAAGCGTTGTCCTCGGGAATCTCGGACCACGCACCTCTACACCTCTCCACAAGCGCGCCATGCTGCGCTAAGAGGCGCTTTTGCTTCGAGCTGTACTGGACACAGTTGGAAGGTTTCGGGCAACCTGTCAGGGATTCTTGGATCTGCGATGACCATATGGATGATCCAAACAATGCCATTATTGGGAGCATCTTGGATATGATTAACATATTCAGGGATATTCATTTCTATTTCTGAACATGAGCGCTTTTTTATGCTGGCAAGATTCAATGAATCTGCCCCTTATTTTTCTCTTTCACTCCTAGCATCTTTGATTTCTACGGTGATCACTGAAGTTCTAATGCTAAAATTGGAAACCAATTTCGGAAAATTGTTATTATCAGTATGTGACTAATTGTGCTAACTACTTTATTATTACTCCGTATTTCGGTTTATTTCCATATTTAGGATCATTGACGTTTTTATCTTAGAATTGTAAGCCTTTTTTAGCTTAAATAGAAACAAACTATTCACTAGGTGTAAGAAACGAGAGCTCTAATTCTCTCTCAATTAAAAACTAGAAGAATTCTTCGGCGCCGCCCATGGTTTTGGTGCAGCAACCAAACACGGGCGTTGATCGGTTGGTCTAGTTGCAGCTGGTGGCCCCATCAACGACTCTCCCTTTGAAGCGAGGGGAGTCGAGTGGTAATCCCAAGGATGACAGAGCCCACGATTACCCGTCAGCCAATGGACGATAGGATAACAAGGTCTAGAGCTTTGGTGTTGGAGCAAGTAGACACCTTTGGTGGTCCTACTCCCGCCCCGATGGAGATCCTGGGTGGGGTCCTGGCCAATGGGGTGGAGCCGGCTTTGGATCTTGCGCGGGTGGCTGAGTTGCAGTCACCTCCGCTACTATTTGACGTGGGCCTAGGAAGGACACTGTCTGCGGGGCCGGTGAGCCAGACTTGCAATCCCAAGGGCAGCGAGGTGGCATTGGAGGAGAGGCTATTGGTGGGGCCAAGGACAACGTGTTTGACATAGCCACGGGGCCGAATCCCACAGTTGTTGTCGAGGATAATGTTATTGCTGCCCATGCATGGGCACGGAGGCCAATGCAGGCGTCAAGGAGGAGCAAGCATCGATGCCATTGGGTGGGACCCTTGATTGGAATCATGCACATGACCCGTGCATGGAGGCATGCACGTACAATTAGGCACGTGTGATGCCTTCAAATCTAGATGCGTCTGATCTGCCCCCAGCGCCCTTAACGTCACAATTGGAATGACCCCCAGGAGATGTTGGCTTACGATCGACTTAAGGTATTTTGCTCCAGCATCATCTCTAAATTGACCTCACCACTCATCCATGAGGTGCAAGCCTCCAAGTTTTGACCTCAGGCGGAACCCTTCACGCCAACGCGGAACACAAGGGCTTCCAAACGACCGGCGGCGAATGCTTCCAAGGCCACGTCAGCGGAGAACATGCTCCTGTGCGCGCTTGGGATTGGTCAAGGATCTCAAGGAGCTGTTCGATTCCCCACTCAGGGAGCAGCACGTGCGCGTCTTCGCTGCAATCTTGGGCAAGTCCATGCCTTCCCGTGGGGAGCTAGAGAAGGGTTGTGTCACCCTGCCGTGTGCATGAGTGGGCGGCTTCTTCCAGTGTCACGCGTCCATTATTCTTCATGGATTACAACCCGAAGCTTTTGTGTTGAAATGTGCGTGGGTTAAACAACTTGGCTAAAAGGAAGGCAGTGAGAGAATTCATAGGCTCAACTAAGGTGAACATGGTGTGTTCGCAAGAAAGGAAGGTGGATGTAATTGACCAATTCCTAGTAATGCAATGTCTTGGGCCATCATTGGATGACTTTGCTTACTTGTCGGCTATGAGACACAAGGGGGCGTCCTTTTGGCTTGGGATTGAACTAATGTTGAGGTGGACATCATCATTCTCGATACTCATAGTGTCACCAGGAAAGTGCACACAAAGGAGGGGATTTCTTGGTGGATCACGGTGGTGTATGGGCCTCAAGGTGATGAGGCTAAGATTGCGTTCCTCGAAGAGCTGAGGGTAAGGCTCATGGCTGCCTGGGCCAATGGATGCTTCTGGGACATTTGAACATGATCTTAAGAGCTTCCGAAAAGAACAACAATAACCTCAAAAGGAACATCGTAATAAAGTTCCGGAGCTTTGTGGATGAACATGAGTTAAATGAGCTCTATATGCACGACAGGCGTTTCACATGGTAAAATGAACGGGAGGCGCTAACCATGACTAAGATTGATCATGTGCCAGTCTTGGTTGATTGGGAGTTGGAACATATAGACAATTTGCTTCGAGCGTTGTCCTCGGGAATCTCGGACCACACACCTCTACAACTCTCCACAAGCGCGCTATGCTGCGCTAAGAGGCGCTTTTACTTCGAGCTGTACTGGGCAAAGTTGGAAGCTTTTGGGCAAGCTGTCAGGGATGCTTGGATCTGCGACGACCATATGGATGATCCAAACAATGCCATTATTGGGAGCATCTTGGATATGATTAACATATTCAGGGATGATCATTTCTATTTCTGAACGCGAGCGCTTTCTGATGCTGCCAAGCTTCGATGAATCTGCCCCTTGTTTTTTATTTCACTCCTAGCATCTTTGATTTCTATGGTGATTACTGAAGTTCTAATGATAAATTGGAAACCAGTTTCAGAAAATTGTTATTATCAATATGGTGACTAATTGTGCTAATACTTTATTATTATTCTGTATTTTGATTTATTTCCTTATTTAGGATCACTGACATTTTTATCTTAGAACTGTAAGCTTTTTTACCTTAAAAGAAACAAAATGTTCACTAGGTGTAAGAAACAAGAGTAATTCTCTCTCAATTAAAAACTAAAATTATTCTTCGGTGCTGCCCATGGTTTTGGTGCAGCAGCCGAACACGGGCGTCGAGTGGTTGGTCTCGTTGCAGCTTGTTGCCCCATCAACGGCTCTCCCTTAGAAGCGAGGGGAGTTGAGCCATAATCCCAAGGGTGACAGAGCCCACGACTACCCGTCAGCCAATGGACGAGAGGACAACAGGTTCTAGCACTTTGGTGGTGGACCCTGTAGACACCTTTGGTGGGGCTGCTCCCGCGCCGATGGAGATCCCAGGTGGGGTCCTGCCCAATGGGGTGGAGCCGGCTTCGGATCATGTGTGCGTGGCAGAGTTGCATCCGCCTCCGCTACTATCTGACGTGGGCCTAAGTAGGATCCTATCCGCGGGGCCGGCAGGACAGGTTTGCAATCCCAAGGGAAACAAGGTAGCATTGGTGGAGAGGCTATTGGTGGGCCCCCAGGAAAAGGACAACCTCTTCGACACAACCACGAGGCTGGATCCCATAGTTGGTGTCGAGGATAATGCGATTGCTACCCATACGGGCACGGAGGCTAATGCAGGTGGAGGAGGAGCATGCATCGATGCCATCAGGTGTGACGTGCATGGAGGCAAACACACTCAACCAGGCACATGCGGCGCCTTCAAATTTGGACGCACGTAATCAACCCCTAGCGCCCTTAACGGGATGGATGGAATGATCCCCCAGGAAACGCTGGCTTACAATTGGCGTAAGGCATTTTGCTCCAGCATCATCTCTAAATTGGCGCTGCCACTCATCCGAGAGGTCCAAGCCTCCAAGATCCGACCTCGGGAGGAACTCTTCATGTCAAGGCGGAACACGAAGGCTTCCAAACGACCGCAATGAAGGCTTACAAGTCCATGTCAGCGGAGAATGTGCTCCTACGCGTGCTTGGGATAGGGGATGAGGACCCTGAAGCCGATGAAGAAGTGGTCAAGGATCTCAAGGAGTTGTTTGATCCCCCACTCAGGGAGCAGCACATGCGTGTCTTTGCTGCAATCTTTAGCAAGTCCATGCCTTCAAGTGAGGAGCTAGAGAGGGGTTGTGTCTAAAGGAAATATGCCCTAGAGGCAATAATAAAGTTGTTATTTTATATTTCCTTATATCATGATAAATGTTTATTATTCATGCTAGAATTGTATTAACCGGAAACTTGGTACATGTGTGGATACATAGACAAAACACCGTGTCCCTAGTAAGCCTCTACTAGACTAGCTCGTTAATCAAAGATGGTTAAGTTTCCTAACCATAGACATGTGTTGTCATTTGATGAACGAGATCACATCATTAGGAGAATGATGTGATGGACAAGACCCATCCGTTAGCTTAGCATAATGATCGTTAAGTTTTCTTGCTATTGCTTTCTTCATGTCATTGATACATCTCCAACGTATCTAAAATATATGGATGCTATTATTTTATCATCCTTAGATGTTTTAAAATCATATTACAGCAACTTTATATCATTTTTTGGTATTAACCTATTGACATAGTGCCAAGTGCCAGTTGTTGTTTTCTGCATGTTTTTTACATCATAGGAAATCAATATCAAACGGAGTCCAAACACAATGAAACTTTACGGAGATTTTTTTGGACCAGAAGGAACCCAATGGGCCAGAGCTGCACCTGGGGGGTGCCACGAGGGGGGCACAACCCACTAGGGCGTGCCAGGGCCCCCTGGCACGCCCAGGGGGGTTGTGCCCACCTCGGTGGCCTCCCGCACCCCCTCTTTGCACTATAAATTCCCAAATATTTCGAAACCCTTCGGGGTTAACCTAGATCAGAAGTTCCGCCGCCGCAAGGCTCTGTAGCCACCGGAAACCTATCGGGAGCCCGTTCCGGCACCCTGCCGGAGGGGGGAATCATCTCCTGTGGCCATCTTCATCATCCCGGCGGCAACCACGAGGAAGAGGGAGTAGTCCACCCTCGGGGCTGAGAGTTTGTACCAGTAGCTATGTGTTTAATCTCTCTCTCTCTTGATCTATACCATGGGCTTTGTTAATATAGATGGATCATATGATGTTTCTCCCCTCTACACTCTTGTTGTGATGAATTGAATCTTTACCCTTTGAAGTTTTGTCATGTCGGATTGAATATTCAGATTTGAGAACACATGATGTATGTCTTGCGGTATGAATACTTGAAGTGACAATGGGGCATCATATTGATTCACTTGATATAAGTTATGGCACTCAACTTGCGGATTCCCGCAGTGATATTGGGGTAATCTATGCATAGGGGTTGATGCACGTTCTTATTATCTTTTCTCCGATAGAAACTTTGGGGTCTCCTTGTAGTTCTTTGTGTGGATTGAGTATTATGAATATGAATTTGCTTTGGTGTTATTTTAGTACGAACTTTGATTAGATCGATCGGAAAGAATAGCTTGCGTTATTTTAGTACGAACTCTAGGATAGATTGAACGGAAAGAATAGCTTTGAGGTGGTTTCATACCCTACAAACAATTTTTATCTTTTATTCTCCGCTAATAGGAACTCGGGAGTGATTCTTTATTGCACTTTGAGGGATAATCATATGATCCAACTATGTTAGCATTGTTGAGAGGTTGCACTAGTGAAAGTACGGACCCTAGGCCTCATTTTCAAGCATTGCAATACCGTTTTTGTGCCCCTTTACTATTTGCTACCTTGCTATTTTTATTTATTCAGATTATAAAAATATATTTCTACCATCCATATTACACTTTTATCACCATCTCTTCGCCGAACTAGTGCACCTATACAATTTGTCATTGTATTTGGTGTGTTGGGGACACACGAGATTTCTTGTATTTGGTTGCAGGGTCGTTTGAGAGAGACCATCTTCATCCCACACCTCTCACGGATTGATAAACCTTGGGTCATCCACTTGAGGGAAAATTGCTACTGTCCTACAAAACTCTGCGCTTGGAGGCCCAACACGTGTCTACAGGAATAAAGTTGCGTAGTAGACATCAAGCTCTTTTCTGGCGCCGTTGCCGGGGAGGTGAGTGCTTGAAGGTATATCTTTAGATCTTGCAATTGAATCTTTTAGTTTCTTGTTTTATCACTAGTTTGGTTCGTAAAAGAAAACTAAAAAAATGGAATTTAGGTTGCATCCTATTATTGATCATCTTTAATATCTTTCTTGAAAATTATGGTTCGGAAAATTGTGCTCAACTGTTAGAAGAAGAAGTCAATAAAATGTTTGGCACAGAATATTTGAATGATGAGCATGATTGCAATGTTGTTAGTGTGAATTCTTTGAATATCCAAAATGCTAATGATGGTCGCACAAGTCATGACAAAAATGTTTCTTATGAGCATGTCACTTTTTTGTGAATGAATTGGGAGTGTCTTTGCACACCAAAAAGGCAAGATAGATTTTGTAAGAAGCATAAATATTTAGAAATGAAAAAGTTGCAAGAGAGGCTAGATGATTGTGCTGAAAGATTTAATTTTTTCCACCATCCTTGTGAACTTTGCAATGAACATGGTCATTTAAATATCCAATGCAAATTCTTTCATGATAAAATCGTGTCCAAAAATTGTGATAACTTGATTACCCTTGAGCATCATAAAGAGCTTAGTCTTCTTTTGGGGTATGATGAAATGAAACGTATAACTAAGGGTATTCCAAAATTTAATCTCGAGAGATTTCTTGATTTTGATCTAGAAGAAATTTATATGTTTTGTGCGGTAAATTGCATTGAGTATCCTTATATTGCCCACTACTTAAAGACAAGAAAACAAATGGAGTATGAAGAGAGTACTAATGAAAGGGAAAATGTTTCCCAGTACCCTCCTAGTGTTTATTATGATGAAGCAGGTAACGAGGAGGAGCTTCCTATCCAATCAATCTCTTCAACAAGAAGCTTAAAGAAATTAATTAAACCCACACATGATGTGGTGAAGAAGAAGAAAAGAAGAAAGAATAAAGGTAAAAAGGTATCTCTCCCAAATGATGTTGCTCCTATCACCATTGTTCCTCATGAAAGTGAATCAATTATGTTGGAGGATGATAACATCGAGTATGATTTTGCGATACCTACTACTTTTTGTAATGATTATGATTGAGAAGACAACGATATCCCTTATGATCTTGAAAATCTTTTTAGCACTTGCTTGGAAGAATATGATAATAATATTTGATATAATATTGGTGCCATTCATGCTATTGATAAGAATGATTGTGATGATATGCAAAACCGCAAGCTTGGGGATGCTATGTTTGATATGTATGATATGTTTGAAGATTTATTTGCTGGAAATAATGCTTGTCCTAAGCTTGGGGATGCTTTGCTTAATGAATATGATCCTTTGATTCCTTCTACTCTTGATAAGAAAATTTATTATGATGATAGCATGCCTCCTATTTATGATGATTACATTGATGAAAGTGGGTTTGGAAGAGTGTCAACTTTAGATAGTAGTGATCCCACTATTTTGGAGGGCGTTGAATCTTATTACAATATTGATGAAAGTGGATTTGGAGAGGTCATGACTTTATTTAGTGATACATCCACTATTTTGGAAGAGGTTTCAATTGGCTATGACAATAAAGTTGCTATCTATGATGATTATTATGATGACATGTATGCCATAAAGAGTAATAAATTTTCTATGCTTGTGCATCATGAAAAGAGTGCTGTATGTGATAGTTATATTGTTTAATACATTCATGATGCATCTGAAAATTATTATGAGAAAGGAACTTATGCCCTTACATATCTCAATAATATCAAGTTTCTTCTCTATGTGTTGATTGTTTTGAGGTTACACTTGTTTTGCCTTCCTATGCTAGTTGATTCTTGTTCCCATAAGTTGTTTGCTCACAAAATACCTATACATAGGAAGTGGGTTAGACCTAAATGTGCTAGTCATATGCTTCATGATGCTCTCTTTATGTTTCAATGCTTATCTTTTATGCGAGCATCATTGAAATCATCATGCCTAGCTTAAAAGGCATTAAAGAAAAGCGCTTGTTGGGAGACAACCCAGCACTTTTACTTAATGTTTTTGTTTGTTCACATGATTATGCTACTGTAGTAATCATGTTTTATAGCTTTTGTTTCAACAAAGTGCCAAGTAAAGCCTTTGGGATCATGTTGGGTGATAGTTGATTTGATCTTGCTGAAAAACAGAAACTTTTGCGCTCACGAAAATTATTCTCATTTTTAACAAAAGGGTGCTTTTGAGTTAATTATTTTTGCAGAAGATTAATATGCAAATTCCTCATGTGGTTCTAAATTTTTATAATTTTCGGAGTAGCATAAGTACGGTTTGAGTACATATTACTACAGACTGATTTGTTTTTGACAGATTCTGTTTTCAATGCATAGTTTGTTTGTCTTCTAGTTTCTATGGCTTATATTGCTCAATATAAATTGTAGAAATGATATGCTACATTGGCATTGTGTGAGAAAAATTATGAATCTTGTCTTTGATAGTACCAAAAGTGGAATTGTTTGCTCTTTATCATACTAACCTATCTCACAAAGTTTCGTTAAGTTTTGTGTGATTGAAGTTTTCAAGTTTTGGGTGAGATGTCGATATGAGGAGAATAAGGAGTGACAAGACCCTAAGATTGGGGATGCCCAAGGCACGCCCAAGGTAATATCTAAGGAAGATCCAAGCAACTAAGCTTGGGGATGCCCCGGAAGGCATCCCCTCTTTCATCTCCAAGAATATCGGTAACCTTACTTAGAGCTATGTTCTCATTTGTCACATGATATGTGTTTTGCTTGGAGCGTCAATTTATTTTTTTAGGATTTTCTTTCTGTTATTTAGAATAATGTTTTGCAACTTTTATATTTCAATAAAAGTGGCAATGATAGCCTTTACTATGCTTATTTGCAAGTCTATATGTTGTTGATTGAAAACAGAAAGTTTATCGTTGTTGCAATAATTACCTAGAAAATTCAGAATGTGATAAAATGTTGAAACTTTTTAAAAATAAGCTCTGATAAATTTTCTACAGTGTGGTAAATTTTAATAATTTTTGGAGTTGAATAAGTATCGTTACTCTTGCAATCTTTACAGACTGTACTACTTTGGCAGATTGCTGTTATGTTTGCATATGTTTGCTTGTTTAATGATCCTATTTGAGGATAGGAGTGTTAAATATGCAGAGGCATTTAGTATGCAATGTTAAATAATAATTTTAGTGATTTTCTACAGTAGAGAATGATAAGGTTTTTGCATTGGTTTATACTAACTTATCTCACGAGTTCTTGCTGAGTTTTGTGTGGATGAAGTTTTTCAGATTTAGGAAAACCATGATATGAGAAGAATTAAGGAGACACAAAAACTCAAGCTTGGGGATGCCCAAGGCATCCCAAGATAATATTTAAGAAGTCTCAAGCATCTAAGCTTGGGGATGCCCAAGTAGGCATCCCACCTTTCTTCTTCAATTATCGGTAGTATCGGTTGAGCCTAAGTTTTTGCTTCTTTACATGATGTGTGCTATTCTTAGAATGTCATTTTATTTTGTTTAGCTTTCTGTTTTAATAAAGTACTTAGATATGAAAGTTTTTAAATAAAATAGAGTCCTCAAATATTTGCCAGAGAGGCTAAGTAAGCGGCATTCACATCCCGTCAACGAAGCTCTTCTCTATGGAATTGCTCTTGTGCTTCACTTATATCCTATGAGTAAATTGTCGAATAAATTGAATGTCATGAAGTTGAAATCATATCATGCCTAGTGGTAGCTTCGCATTGGGTTTAGAAATTGAAATCTTTTAAGGCTTAACAATCACAATATTGGTCATACAAGCAATTCATGAATAATTAGTATAAGGAAGAGAACTTTCACATATAAATACACTATCATGGAAATCTTTTGTGATTGTGAGCCCCCATCAAAATATTATATGCCAAAATTGTTGATGTTGGACAAGGTAGACAACGTAATAGTTTATGTTTGTTCATATTCACATTGAAGTTATATTGTTATAGATCCTTCAGCATGTGGTGCTTGCCCCCCATCTTTGCTAGCCAAAAATTCCGCACCAAGTAGAGATACTACTTGTGCATCCAAAAACCCTTAAACCCAAATCTTATTTTCAAGAGTCCACCATACCTACCTATGGATTGAGAAAGATCCTTCAAGTAAGTTGTCATCGGTGCAATAAGGCAATAAAAATTGCTTCTAAAAGTGTTAGATCATTTAGTGTAAGAGAAAATTGAGCGTTGTACGAACATGTGATGGCAAAGTAATAAAAGCGACGGACTGCATAATAAAGGTTGCTATCATAAGGGGCAATATAACGTGACGTTCTTTTGCACTAAGGGGTTGAGCATACAAACGAATAAGCGCATGGCAACCTCTGCTTCCCTCTGCGAAGGGCCTATCTTTTACTTTTATGTATTTACTTTTATGCAAAGAGTCAAAGTTTTTCTCTCTATTCCTTTTTATTTTTCTCTTTTGGCAAGCATCATGTGGTGAGGAAAGATCTAGGCACATATGTCCAGTTGAATATGGGTATCATGAGTTATTATTGTTGACATCACCCTTGTGGTGAATACGTTGGGAGGCAAAACAATAAGCCCCTATCTTTCTATGTGTCCGGTTGAAACGTTTTGCTCATGTGTACAAGATGAGTGTTAGCAATCATAGAAGACTATATGATGGTTGAGTATGTGGAGCTCTTACTTAAACTCTATTGAATAAGTTGAATTGCAATTGCTTGGTGACTGAGAACATAGGTTGTTGGGTTTCTAGAGAATTCATTTTTTGAATCTTAACATGTGAATTGGTCTACTATAACATGAGAAGTTTTATGAGAAAGAAATGATGTTATGATGCTAGGAAAAGTGATTGAAATTATCATTGATCAAACTTGTGCACTTTGCTAGCATTCACACTTCATAAATTATTTCTTTTATCATTTACCTACTCGAGGACGAGTAGGAATTAAGCTTGGGGATGTTGATACGTCTCCAACGTATTTATAATTTATGAAGTATTCAAGCTGTTATTTTATCATTCTTAGATGTTGTACAATCATATTATAGCAACTTTATATCATTTTTTGGTACTAACCTATTGACATAGTGTCAAGTGCCAGTTGCTGTTTTCTACATGTTTTTTACATCGCAGGAAATCAATATCAAACGGAGTCCAAACGCAACGAAAATTTACGGAGATTTTTTGGACTAGAAGGAACCCAATGGGCCAGAGCTACACCTGGGGGTGCCCCAAGGGGGGCACCACCCACCAGGGCGCGCCAGGGCCCCCTGGCGCGCCCAGGTGGGTTGTACCCATCTCGGTGGCCTCCCGCACCCCCTCTTTGCACTATAAATTCCCAAATATTCCGAAGCCCTTCGGGGTTAACCTAGATCAGAAGTTCCGTCGCCGCAAGGCTCTGTAGCCACTAAAAACCAATTGGGAGCCCGTTCCAGCACCCTGCCGGAGGGGGGAATCATCTCCGGTGGCCATCTTCATCATCCCGGCGGCCACCAAGATGAGGAGGGAGTAGTCCACCCTCGGGGCTGAGGGTTTGTACCAGTAGCTATGTGTTTAATCTCTCTCTCTCTCGTGATCTATATCATGGGCTTTGTTAATATAGATGGATCATATGATGTTTCTCCCCTCTACACTCTTGTTGTGATGAATTGAATCTTTACCCTTTGACGTTTTGTCATGTCGGATTGAATATTCATATTTGAGAACACATGATGTATGTCTTGCGGTATGAATACTTGAGGTGGTAATGGGGCATCATATTGATTCACTTGATATACGTTATGGCACTCAACTTGCGGATTCCCGCAGTGATATTGGGGTAATCTATGCATAGGGGTTGATGCATGTTTTTATTATCTTTTATCTGATAGAAACTTTGGGGTCTCCTTGTAGTTCTTTGTGTGGATTGAGTATTATGAATATGAATTTTCTTTGGTGTTATTTTAGTATGAACTCTTGTTTAGATCGATTGCAAAGATTTCTTGTGTTATTTTAGTACGAACTCTAGGATAGATTGAACGGAAAGAATAGCTTTGAGGTGGTTTCTTACCCTACAAACAATTTCTATCTTTTGTTCTCCGCTAATAGGAACTCGGGAGTGATTCTTTATTGCACTTTGAGGGATAATCATATGATCCAACTATGTTAGCATTGTTGAGAGGTTGCACTAGTGAAAGTACGGACCCTAGGCCTCATTTTCAAGCATTGCAATACCGTTTTTGTGCCTGTTTACTATTTGCTACATTGCTGTTTTTATTATTCAGATTATAAAAATATATTTCTACCATCCATATTACACTTTTATCACCATCTCTTCGCCAAACTAGTGCACCTACACAATTTGCCATTGTATTGGGTGTGTTGGGGACACAAGAGATTTCTTGTATTTGGTTGCAGGGTCGTTTTGAGAGAGACCATCTTCATCCTACACCTCTCACGAATTGATAAACCTTGGGTCATCCACTTGAGGGAAAATTGCTACTGTCCTACAAAACTCAGCGCTTGGAGGCCCAACACGTGTCTACAAGAATAAAGTTGCATAGTATACATCAGTCATATACATATTCCTTTGACTATGAGATTATGCAGCTCCCGGATACTGGAGGAATACCTTGTGTGCTATCAAACGTCACAACGTAACTGGGTGATTATAAAGATGCCCTACAGGTATGTCCGAAGGTGTTTGTTGGGTTGGCATAGATCGAGATTAGGATTTGTCACTCCGAGTATAGGAGAGGTATCCCTGGGCCCTCTCGGTAATGCACATCACGATAAGCCTTGCAAGCAATGTGACTAATGAGTTAGTTGCGAGATGATGCATTACGGAATGAGTAAAGAGACTTGCCGGTAACGAGATTGAACTGGGTTTGATGATACCGACGATCGAATCTCGGGCAAGTAACATACCGATGACAAATGGAATGACGCATGTTGTCATTGCGGTTTGACCGATAAAGATCTTCATAGAATATGTAGGAACCAATATGAGCATCCAGTTTTCGCTGTTGGTTATTGATCGGAGATGTGTCTCGGTCATGTCTACATAGTTCTCGAACCCGTAGGATCCGTACGCTTAATGTTCGATGACGATTTTGTATTATATGAGTTATGTGATTTGGTGACCGAATGTTGTTCGGAGTATTGGATGAGATCATAGACATGACGAGGAGTCTAGAAATGGTCGAGATGTAAAGATTCATATATAGGACAATAGTATTCGGACACCGGAAGTGTTTCGGGGTACCGCGTACGTATCGGGTCACCGGAAGGGGTTCCGGGCACCCCCCCGGCAAAGATATGGGCCTTATTGGGCCAATGGCAGGACATACCAGCCACTAAGGGGCTGGTGCGCCCCCATATGGGCCGGCCTAAGTGGAGAAAGGAAAAGGGGAGGAGGAAAGGAAATAGAGGGAATAGGATTCCCCTTCCTTTCCCCTCTTCCCTCTTTCCTTCCCCCCTCCGGAGATAAGGAAAGGGGAGGACGAATTGGAGGAGGTCCCCAAGTAGGATTCCTCCTACTTGGGGCGCCCCATGGATGTTCCCCTCCCCATACCACCTATATATATATGTGGGGAGGGGGTGCCTAGAACACACAACAAACATTGTTACCCATGTGCGGTGCCCCCGTCCACAGTTTACACCTCCGGTCATATTCACGTAGTGCTTCAGCGAAGCCCTGCGCGGATCACTTCACCATCACCGTCACCATGCCGTCGTGCTGATGAAACTCTCCCTCGACACTTTGCTGGATCAAGAGTTCAAGGGACGTCATCGAGCTGAACGTGTGCAGAACTCGGAGGTGCCGTACGTTCGGTGCTTGATCGGTTGGATCGAGAAGACATTCGATGGCATCAACCGCGTTAAGCTAACGCTTCCGCTTTCGGTCTACGAGGGTACATGGACACACTCTCCCCCTCTCGTTGCTATGCATCTCCTAGATAGATCTTGCGTGATCGTAGGAATTTTTTTGAAATTGCATGCTACGTTCCCCAACAGTGGCATCAGAGCCAGGTCTATGCGTAGATGATATGCACGAGTAGGACACAAAGAGTTGTGGGCGATAATAGTCATACTGCTTACCACAAACATCTTACTTTGATTCGGCGGTACTGTTGGATGAAGCGGCCTGGACCAACATTACATGACCACATTGATAAGACCTGTTCTACCGACGTGCTTTTGCACACAGGTGGCTGGCGGGTGTCTGTTTCTCCAACTTTAGTTGAATCGAATTTGACTACGGCCGGTCCTTGTTGAAGGTTAAAATAGCACACTTGATGAAAAATCGTTGTGGTTTTTATGCGTAGGTAAGAACGGTTCTTGCTAGAAGCCCGTAGCAGCCAAGTAAAACTTGCAACAACAAAGTAGAGGACGTCTAACTTGTTTTTGCAAGGCATGTTGTGATGTGATATGGTCAAGATGTGATGAGATATAAACTGTTGTATGAGATGATCATGTTTTGTAAAAGTTATCGGCAACTGGCAGGAGCCTTATGGTTGTCGCTTTATTGTATGAAATGCTATCGCCATGTAATTGCTTTACTTTATATCTAAGCGGTAGCAATAGTTGTAGAAGCAATAGTTGGCGAGACGACAACGACGCTACAATGGAGATCAAGGTGTCAAGCCGGTGAGGATGGAGATCATGACGGTGCTTTGGAGATGGAGATCAAAGGCACAAGATGACACTACAAAAAAATACACTTCCGTGATGATACGTGTTTGTCACAGTAGGTCGTGTTTTTTGTCATGCATGTACATCCATGACAAATTTATGACAGAAGCAAGATAGTCGTACCTGTGCTGTCGTAGAAGTGTTCCATGACATTACCAAAATTATCATCACGGAAGTGTCCACTTCCATGACGATAAATCGCGCGTCACAGAAGTGCTTTCGTCAAGGGTGACCGACACGTGGCATCCACCGTAACGGAACGCCGTTAAGCTACCCGTTATTCCATTGGGCCGTTTCCAGCCCAAGTTATCTTTCGGCCTTCTCAGGGCCCATTGATTCTTGGGCTCATTTGCAGCATTCGGTTACATATGGCCCGTTACTGTCATTTTCTGCTTGTGGGCCAAATTCAGCCCGTCGTTACTGATCGGCCCGCTTATGCGGACCGTTAATACGTTGGGCCATTTTCATGTCAAAAAAACCCGTTGGGCTGTTTTCATAGAGTTATCAAATACGGCCTATTAACGGCCTGTTATTGTCCACGAATAGTACGACCAATGATTGGCGAAATGATGATACGCCCCGTAGAAGGCCCATGTATCCTACGGCCCGTATGAGGACCATGGATAGTACGGCCCGTAGAAGGCCCATGGATCGTACGTCCCGTAGATGGCCCATGGACCCTATGACCAGTAGAAGGCCCATGGACCCTAAGGGGGTATAGAAGGCCGATGGATCCTACGGCCCGTATAGAAGGCCAATGGATCCTACGGCCGGACGAAGGCCCATGGATCATACGGCCTGCAGGAGGCCCATGGTTACAACAGTCCGTGTGTTGCCATGATTATTTTGGCCTAGTTACCAAAAATAGGCTATTGTGGCCACTAGAAAAACACAGAAAAAGAACTGCAGTGACTACAAGCAAACAACTAAACAAGACAATAAGGAAATAAATAAGCAAGCAATTAACTCTAGCCTATTACCGCTATTACACATATTACATCCACTGGGCATCAAAGTTCGCCACCAGTGCAAATATAGGGAACAAAGTAGCATATTACATACACTGGCCGTCAAAATTGGCCACCAGTGCAAATAAACGTGGCAGCAAAACAAGAGCATAACTGAGACAACTTCAGAAGAGCTCAAGAAACGTTATCTTGGGTATCCACCATGTTGGCAATAAGCTTAGCAAGCTGATTAGCTTTGTCCTGTTTGGCGCTAAAATCCTCCAACGCTTGCTGTTGCACCAGAAAGTATGCATCTGAATGCTCCAGGACTTCCGCATCCTTCCGCTTCTTGTCGCAAAGACAAATGATCGATGTCTTTCAGCTTGTAGTTGAGACTCAAGAAACCGAACTGATTGAGACGGTGAGTTTGAATAGCTTGTGCAAGCGGTAGTGGCCATGAATCGAACACTAAACCAAGACAAGGCTTTGGGGATGTCTCATTGTCTTCAAGATAGTCTTCCTTAGCTGTTTTATCAGCTTTGTTGGAGACCAACAAGGATGTGTCACTATCCTGAACCTTATCTGCATTACTTCCTTTACCATTGCTTAATAAGGCACTCTTCCCCGATATTCATTAGCATTCTAAAAGAAGAAACAAGCGCACACATAACAAGTTTAGCATGTACTAGTATATGAAACTCATTTCGTGAACCAGTTCATTAGTAAGGTGGACAGGATTAAACTACCAAGTTTTCTATTGCCAAGTACTAGTACATAATAAAAGCATCAAACAAACATATATCTATGTCCTATGGTCACTGCATTGTCTTGCCAAATCAAAATAGAGACACGGTTCAAATCATATCAGTTCAAGACAAAGCAGCAGTGAAAGAATACAAAGCGTGGGAAACTACACGGGACAACAAGATTTCAGATGGGTACCACGGGTCTACATGTACAACAACACTATTGGCTCTGTTGTGATGCTAGTAATGTGCATGATATCAAAGTCAACTGTATACACAATTGAAATTGAATCAACAGAGCTATTGATAAGAGCAAACCTGTTAAAGAAACATGCGTGAACATACCTGCTGTGCCATTGGAGTTTCGATTGGATCCTTCAATTTAAAAATAAGTTTGTATGAGTAAATACAGTGATACAAGAGCAAAGCAATCATAGTTAAAAAAAGGCACGCCTAAGCGAGCGCTTAAGCGCGTCTAGGCTCTAGGCGTTGGCAAAACGCATTGCGCATAACTACGCATAATCTGTGCATAACTGCGCATAAGCATGCGCTTTGGTCAGTAAAGCACAAGGCGGTGGCAAAACGCTCAATTAACGCCTAGCGCTTTTTTGAACTATGATAGCAATGGAATCTTAAATTAGAATAGTTGTTCTTTAGGTTTAGGCACTTGTTCTACATGAACAGAGTACAGTGAGACGCAAGAATAAAATACTTACAAATAGAAAATGAGCTCATAGACCTTACCACATACTTGGTTCGGGACCAGTACAGAACAAGGCGTTCCCAGTCATCGTCCAGGAAATGTGTCTCAGGAGAACGTGAGGGAATTTGGTGAGTTTCTTTGCCGGTGAAGTACATTTTCTTCAGGTAATTCCGATCCTGCCACCAAGCATTCTTGAAGATAGCAGAGGTATTAGCACAGGTTACCTCATCTCGAGTTTCCAAATCGGTCCTTCTCTATAGAGAAAAATGGGAAAATTTGCTGTATTATAACCATCATGGAGGTAGGATGTACGGGACGAAGCAAAGTAATTTCCATGAATAACATTACTTACACATAACTCCTGGACAAACACCTGCAACTGGCATTTTCCTTCATCTTCAGTATAATATTTCCAAGATGGGAAGATATGCACATATGATTTAACAACATCAAATGCGATAGATGCTAAACTATGACTAGCTGGTTGTGCTTCCTCCACAGGAATAGGCGTACTAACTGGTGGAGTTGGGGTTCGCCGTGATAGTACTGGCCCTTTGGGCACTGGAGCTGCCTTACTAACTGCTCTTGTTTGGGAGCTCTGTGGTGGAGATGGTGCTGTGTCAACAGGAACTGGGTAACTATCGGCTGGGGTTGGGGTTAGATTGGGTGAAGCTGGTTCTCTGTCCATCACAGTAGGGGTACAATCTGCGAGAGTTTGGGTTATGTGTGGTAGGGCTGGTTCTCCTGCATGTAGAACCGGGGTGCTATCTCCACCAAGAGGTATCACTGTTTTAGTTGAAGACCGTGTCTTTATTCCGCTAGATACTAGCATCACCCGCTCCAATTCAAATGGCTGATAAACAGGAAACATAGTTGAATGTACAGACATTGTATGAGAGACAGATGCAATAATAGTGTGGAAAAAAGAGGGCATGAAATAGTTGACATGTATATTGTTTAACTAAAACGGATAGCATGACATAATTTCACATATATGATGTCTATCTAAATTGGATAGCATAGCATAACATAATTCAAAGATATATTGAATAACTAAACAGGATCGCATGACATAATTCACCTACATGTTATCTAAGTAATCAGGATCGCATCATTTAATTCACATATGTGATTTATATGCTAAACAGAGGGCATTCGATATGATGTCTGAACTAAGAACATGGTGTTGAATATTGTGTATATGTTGTCTAAACTATGCAATGCAAGACACCGTATGCATGATATGAGCAGATAACTGCCAAGTTAGAGCATACACCTCGGTGGGGGAATAGGACTGGTCATCTGTCTCTCGAATCCATCTCTCGAGGAGCTATTGGGACCCAACAAGAGATCTGCTTGACAGTGTAGCACTGCTCGCTCTGAAGGCCTTGTTTCCTCCAGATTTTCCATCTCCCACCCAAATGGCTGATTCACAGGAAGAGTAGTTTAAGGTACAAACATTATCAACAAATGGAAATGAATGAAGAAAAGGATGGGCAAGATATCATTCAAATATATGATGCCTAGTTAAACATGATGGCATTGCACATTTCACATATATTATGGCTGGCTAAAAGACATGAGACCTGCATAATTCCCATATATGATATAGAAACTAAACAGGTGGCATTACGAACATGTCTAAACTAAGCGGATGACATATATGATGTCAAAAGTAGGCACTTGAAGGCAACATATGCATGATATGACTAACATCATCATGCCAAGGTAGAGCAAACACCTTGGGGGTAAATAGGAGTGGTCGGGCGTGCCCTAATCCGCCTCGAAACAGATATCTTCCTCTGGATTACAATCTGGAGAGGGGTGGGGAGGGTTTGCCATTGAACCCACCATGGAGCGATGTCGCATGACATTGTATTGCCATGCAAAACTCTTCTCTTTTCTCTACATGTTCAAGATGACTTTGTACTATATCCGACATGCATACGAAAAAATATGGTGAGATTATGTAAGGAGAGCATGCAGAAATTTAGAGTGATGGTAACAACCAGTGGATCGACGTTTTTCCGTTGAACCAAAATAGCCCTAATGGATCGACGTGAATGTATAGTAATAAGTGATGCAACAAGTGTACAACCTATTTGCCGTAGCCTTTTCGACCTCAACATCATTGGGTTGGTCGCAAGCGCTTGAGGCAGAGGTGGCTGTCGGAGGTGTGGAGGAAGATCTCGAGGAATCAGAGACGCGGCGTCCAGTGGCACTTGCTCTGTTGTGATGGATCGTTCTATCGTTGGAGCAGCTCCGTGAGTCAGAAACGTCAAGGCTGAAGCAGACAAGACAAACATCGTCAATCTCAAGTGGGATTCTAATAGCATCTCCAATAGATGATGTAAAATGGATGTAAAATTAACATCACCAAAAACCACCTGACTACAATAGATGAGGTAAAAACTGTTGGCTCTGAACTTAACTGCTGAAACTAAAATTTACTGTGGAATCTGAATGCTACTGTCGAAACTGAACGCAATGGTAGCAGAGAGGCACTTGACCTGTAGTTTAGGGAGGGCCTGCAGTTCATCTTCAACCTGCACCCCCCTGAGCCGCCAGCCACCACCGGCCGAACCGTCGGCCCCAGCGTCGCCTCGCCGCCCCGAAACAACTCGCCACCGCCGCCCCGACCAGCCCTCTAGGCCCCCCGCCCCCACCTGAACCCTAAGATAGATAGTGGGGTACCTCTCCGGCGAGCCCCCATCCCCGCTGCGGGTGGTTCTTCCTTAACTCCGGCGAGCCCCCCCCCCAACCCCTGAAAATCGACTGACCCAAAAGTCGATTCAGTCGACTGAAGTGTGGCTTAATCGGAGCAGAGCAGCGGCACGAGTGAGGGGGAGAGCAGCAGCAGAGCTGGGCGAAGCGAGCGATCGAGCGAGAGCGAGCAGCAGCAGCAAGAAGCGGCGGCGAGCGAGAGCCGAGCAGCAGCAGCAGATCCGGTTGGTATGGCGCCGCCGCCAAGGGGCCTCGCCTTTGGGGAGAGCCGCGTGGAGATGTCGCCATGCAGCCGGCTTCAAGGTAGTCACCCATGGGGGTGCGGGATGGAGCACCGTCGGCGCCGGGAGGTCGAGTTAAGGAGAAGGTGCGATGCGATGAGTGTACAACCTCTTTGGTGGCGCCGAGTAGGCCTCGGCTTCGTTCGAGGAGTCGGTGAGGATGCTGCGGTTCCGGTGGAGCAGGTTAAGGCGGCGCTGTGGGGATGGAGCAGCCGCGATAGATGAGGCGATCGTCGGAGCAACTCCTTGGAGGTGGAGGACGGGGCGGCTGAACCGGCGGGACGGCGAGATGGACGACGGATCCTCAGCCAGGGAGGTGGACGAGGGACGTCGAGCTATTGCGGTGGACGACGTCGTCGGGAAAGAGGCTCCGGCTGGGCAGCGGTGACGTGGCGGACGGAGGAGGGTGGGGTTTCGCGGCTGGAGCGGAGAGGTTATGGCGGCCTGGGATTTCGAATGGCGAAAAGGGGGCGATGGGAGGGGATGAAGCATGACTTAGGGACGCGCTTGTCCAAAATGTAGGGTGTGTTACAAAAGTACCCCCCCACCGATTTGAACTAGCGGCCCTTTCAGCTTAGGGTTAGAAGGGGGATTTCGCGTGTCGGGATTTGGCAGCTGGAGGGAGTTTTCGCGCGTGTTGTAATTTCGGGATAGCAAGGCGCGGGTTGTGAAGGCGCCAGTTTTGGGAGCACGATATCTGAATTTTCGGGATATAACAAGACGCTGGTTGAATTTTAGGGACAAGCCTAACATGTAGTAATATTGTACTTGTACGTACCAAATCAATTCGCACTTCCCTCAACCAAAAAGAAAAAAACTATTCACACCACACAAAGAGAGAGTCTTGCCCCGTTTTACTATACAAATGCTATTCAAAGCTACTCCCTCCTTCCATCTATATAGGGCCTAATGCGTTTTTCGATGCTAACTTTGACCAAATATTAGAGCAATGATATATGACATGCAACTTACACAAAGCACACCGTTAACTTCGTCTGTGAAAGGTTCTTTCAATGATATAATTTTCACATTGTGCATGTCATGTACTATTAATCTTGTCAATAGTCAAAGGCGGTCTTAAAATCTCATTACGCCCTATATAGATGGAAGGAGGAGTATGAATCCATGTTATGTCCGATTAAATTTTTTCGCTTGATGTATAATGCATGTAACCTACTCATACCAACATTTTAGTGCATTCCAAATGTCTATACTACCGCAGCAATTCAAACTAAATTTTAATTCGTTTATCTATTTCAATAAGAATCTACAATCATGATTGTTGCCAACTTCAACCAACATAGTTTCCTTGCTATCCGCCAGATATAAATCGGACGGCCTATAATGCAGGATGGCAGGCACACCAGCATCAACAACTCTGTTTTTTTATAAGAGTAGAGATAAAATATATTAAATGTAGTTTAACATGTTCATAAACACACCATGTGTATCACCGTTATATATATTTACACATGCGTCGGTTTAAAACACTATAATAAATTCTTCAAATATCCGAATTCACTTTTTATAATGAAGTATATATGATCTCTATTCGTCTTTTACACCCACACAACCCTCTTATCTTTGTAGCTAGCGCTAACTTTCTCTTGTGCATGCACCACCCGCATCCCTCTCACTCTCCTCAGCATTCTCTAGCTCCATCACAAAATTGTCTTTTCACTTTAGGTCGCTCACCCATGGTGTGTGTAGGCCCCCAGCTCCTTCTTTACGCCACACATCGATCGATATGCCTCTCTAGCCAGTGTGCCTAGCACAAACACATGCTTCCCTCTTCTCTTGTCACCGTCCATGCCTCACTCCCACCACTCTTTTCATCGCTCTCGTCTACACACTCCTCCCCGCCGATATAGTATGCCTCTGCACCACCTCCTACATGCATCCCTCTCTCTATCCTTCTCCTCGTGCCTCATTTGCTTCTAACACACACATGCATGTATATCGATCGATCTCCCAACATATACCTAGATCGACTTTAACTACCCCCCATCGATCGACGTACCTCACAAGTTATGTCTCTCCTTTCTCTAACAAAGGGCGATTGATCTTCCTATGTAGTTATGTCTGCTTACCACAGCCACATCGTCGCCCCTCATCATTTGTGCATGCCTCCTGACCCGTCTCTCACACGCACGTGCACAGACAACAAGCAGCCATCTCCTCTCTTATTGATATCGCGGGCGTGCCCTCCGTTTGTCTAGCAAGTCTATCCCACCATTTGTTAGAAGCAACTCCACTACCACCCCCTCCAACACTCTAGCTTTGTCTCTCTCCCAACCTTATTCCTCTCCTGCACATATGCATGGATGCCGATCGATCTCCCTTAATACATGAGGCAGATCGATCTCCTTAATACATGAGGTAGGCCTCTCCTCCTCCACACATATACCAGCCATTGTACCTCTATAGTTAATTGGGCCTCCCTCTTCCCCACCACACACCGATAGTCGAGCGCTGCAGGTAGGTATCCATGCCACAGAAACAAACTGCACATGTCCCCTCTCACGTTCCAGTAGGCCAGCCACTCTATTTCTTTGACGTGGGCACACACAAATTCGATGGCACTCTTTATCGATCACGCACGCACACACACACACACACACACATCGTCCCTCTTTTTGATTCTATGGACACTTCAAGCCGATGATACCTCCACTCTCTTCTCGTGGATCGCCCCCTCTATATATATGTTATATCCAGGACTCTATTTCACACACATTGCATATGTTACATTTTTTGATTGACCCCCCCCCCCCCAAAAAAAACTCTCAAGAACCCACACACTATATCTCTCTAGGTTTGTATCTCTCTCGCACAACCCCACGTAGGTGGTGTACGTATACAAGAAGAGAATAGGTGCACCGTGCACGTACTCATGCTTCGTGCCCAGCCACACCCGCGTGGGTACACCGTGGAGCTCATTTCTTTACGAAATGGCAGCCCACATGCTAATTTGAACGCCTGTAGTGGTTGTTTACCTAGGGAGGTCGTGTACCACGCCTGCACGAAACAAAGTTCGACTTGACGCGTTGCCGCGTTATTTTTAAATAAAGTTATAGCGCTCAATGGCACGTACATAGAATATAAAATGATTTTTATGGAGAGAAAGGTAGTCCGCTCACTATATACAATGGAGCCTTGCATGCCTGGTTTGTCGCTCTTCAGAGTATCTCACAAAAGGCTGTGGTGGCCTCTCTCTCTCTCACTGTTGGTCACTGATCCGGCCGCATCCCGTCCGTCGGGGGAAAGGGAGTGCGGTGGCCTCTCTCTCTCTCACCGTTGGTCACTGATCCGGCCGCATCCCGTCCGCCGGGGGAAAGGGAGGAAGTGCATCGTTTCTCCGTTCGACGACGCCGAGGCAGCATGTCCCGATCTGCGGTACACGCCATTCTCTCTGACCAAGCTCTGGCGCGGCAGGGCCTACGCCACCTGCTCGCAGATTCCGCCTGCCGCCGCTCACCTAGTTACATCCTGACGACCTCCAGGTATCCCCTCTGGCCTTGCTCCACTGCCCGTCTTCCCACGCCGCTGCATGTGGATCTTCCATAGTTTTTTGCCCAAAACGTAGCTCATCTAGCATACTTTCCATATTGCATTCTCGTCCTCACACCGTTTTAAACAAACACAACCGTGTTGTTATCTTCCCTTAGGGCAAGGACTATGCTTCTTTTTTGTCATCGCATGTGTCATCAACTGTTATTGGCCAGTAATTGTTTCCTTTCTACCTCTTTTTTGCAAACAGGGCTATCCATTTCACCTCGTTGCTATTGCGACCTTTTTGTGAACTGCACAAATCACTTTTTTCTTAAGAGTGTTTTGTGTACTTGTACTAAAATGTCACACGGGCAACGTCTCTACATTTCAGTGCGACTGCACAAAGGGAGATTGGTTTTGCTCTATCCTCCTCATCCAACTCCGAGCCTAATCTTCTCCAACTAGTTAGTCTTAAGAGAGACTGCAAAGGTGACCGGCTTCTATTTGTGTGTTTATTGTTTCATCAGCAGTCCTCTATTATCGTAATCACACTTAATATCTTTGGGACAGGGACGCTCAGCTCTATTTTAGTGGAACTGCACAAAATGAGCGGAATGTTGCATGCTCCATACAGCTACTTTTTCCCCCAACATGCCTTGTTGATTTAGACAGAGCTGGGGGGACGTTGCTGCCAATGAAAGCATGGATCAATTTTAATTTAACACCTTCTCACAACTCGTCTTCGCCAGTGATGTAATTATTAGCTCGATTTGCTAATAATTGACATGCATTAGCAAGGAAGTTAGTTTTTTATTGTTTCCGAGAGAGCATCGATGGCAAGACACGCGAAACAAAAGCTGAAAGCTCACACCATTGTACAATTTCATGTTGCTGGAAAATTATTTGTATAGTACGTCAATTATGTAAACAAATTATGGAAGCTTGATAGCATTGCCAGAAGCCTCTTCATCATCCGGGTCCATGTGCCATGCACAAAATTATAATCCTTCGTTCCTAAATATTTGTATTTTTACAAATTTCAAACGGGCATATTTTAGAGTGTAGATTCACTCATTTTGCTTCGTATGTGTACTCCTCCGTTCCTAAATATTCTATTCGTTTTCTAGAGATTTCAACAAGTGACTACATACGGAGCAAAATGAGTGAATCTACACTCTAAAATATGTATATATACATCCGTATGTGCCACCATTTGAAATCTCTAAAAGACAAATATTTGAGTAGTCACTGTTGAAATCTCTAGAAAGACAAATATACTCCGGAGTATATTTAAGAACCGAGGGGTAGTGCACAACCGCATGGGAGACTCAGCTCGGTCGCTATACCGCATTAATAGTGAGTAATGAGCAGTCAAATCATAAGCCCCACCTTTCCCACTATAAGTTGCTCAAGAAGCAACCATCAATACGCTCTTCTTTGAATCCGCTCATACTACTCCATTCACACTGCTTATACAGCGCTTCAAAAAAAAAAAAAAAATATGTGGGACCAAGGCGACTAGCGACCGGCCTGAAAAATAGCATTGGTAGTTATAGCACGGCGTACACACATGCATGCAGTGCTTCCACCCCGGGTACACACATGCATGCACTTACTCCACTCCGTAGTAGTATAGTACATGGAGAGAAAATTGTGGACTTGATTGCGGTCACCACGCCCTAATTAATTGAGCATTAAACCAAACGTGTCTAAAGTCTCTCTGGTGGTGGAAATGCATTGAGAGAAATGCATCATAATGAAGCGCGCCCTTTAAACTGTGACGGAGGGAGGAGTAGTATGAAGGTGCAAAACCAAGTAGGCGTATAGCCAGTCGGTCAACGCACCTCCTCTTGGCATATCACTGACATGTGGGACAGGAGTGTGAGCAAACCGATCTCAATTGACGGCAAAGAGCCGATCACTGACATGTGGGACAGGAGTGTGAGCAAACCGATCTCAATTGACAGCAAAGAGCCAACCCGCCGTTCCTTGAGAGAGACGAGGAGCGAGAACACATAGACGGGCTCGCACGGAGGCCAAGATATATTCGAGCATGGTTGGTTGATCGATATCATTCATTACATGTTGGGCTGCCATTTTCCGCCCTTCTCCGGAATAAACGTGTACTTTATCAGAGATTAAAAAAATAAGAGTACAGACGCTCCACCATGTGGTTCTAGTAGTAGTACTACTCGTACTACTGCGCTTGGCTCTTCGCCTCTTCGTGAAGTCGAACAATGATGGTACTCCGCATGTTGGGTACTACAGTGTATGCCTCTGAAAATCTGACACCGAATGGACTGATGCATGTCCATTGAGGGTAGGTTGCATTAGTCAAAAGGCGTAAGCGAGCTTCACCTTGTCCTGCAAGCTTCTCCTCGTTCTGCGAGTTGACATGACACACCAAAAAGTAGTGCTAGTCCATACTCCCTCCTTTCCGGTTAATATGGCTTAATCTTTTTTGCAGATAAATGAGAGAGCTTTATTCATATATAAGCATTCTTAGGACGATCAGCCAAGACACTGGTCACTAGGAAGCAAGGTACCCCGCAAAAAAAGAAGTAGGAAGCGAGGTGTTTCATCAAGCCAGCTCTCGGCCACATTCAAAGTGTAGCAAGCACGATTCGCACGAAGATGCGCAACAAGGTTTGCTGACCTGTTTACATGCTGAATAACAAAAAAAGAGGAAATATTAACGAGCGCTACTATTTGTAACTGGATATGAGCCAGAATTAAGCGATAATTGTGGTGAGTGTTCCATGCAATCAACTTCCATTATCACATGCAAGAACCCTCGAAGAGAACCAAATGTGTTGAAGATTGCTTTATCACATTTTAAAATATAATAAGAGTGCAGACGCTCCTCCATCCGGTTCCTAGTACTAATATAGTACGTACCTTTATAGACTATAGTAGTAGTACTAGTAGTAGTAAACTTTGCGCTTGGCTGTTCGCCTATTCGGAAGTCGAACAATAGTAGCACTAGTAGTATAGTGTATGCTTCGCAATCGACACCGAATTAATCATTGCACGCCCACCGCTCGAGCGAGGGAGAGCTTGCATTAGTCAAAAGTTTCTCATTGTCCCGCGAGCCACCGCGTGCAAGCTTCTCTCGTCCTGCAACCTTCTCCTCGTTCGTCAAGTTGACGGGACACAGCAAAGTAATGCTAGTCCATACTGCCTCCTCTCCGGTTAATATGGCTTAATTTCAAACGAGATAAATACACTGTCTTTCACTCAGATATTTGTAAAAATACGGTCGATGGACTTCATAATATGCTCATTGCGCTCAATATATATATTTTCCGGTGTTTATACGGTCACTAGCTCACCCTGACTGAGTATGTGTGTGCATGCACGTGTAGGTTGAGCACTTAGCGTGACCGTGTGTGTTCCGTCGTGTGCTCGGACATGCATGCATTAGGGCGTCGCGCGCGTTTTTGCATCCATGTGTACATGTGACTGTTGCATACACGTAGGGGGAGTACGTGTAGGGGCCACTAAGGAGCAGTCAAATTACACAGTAAGTTAGTCGGAAGAAGCAACCATCATTTCACTCTTGAATGACACGTATGCAATATAAAATGGTTGATATGGAGAGAAAAAAACCCACTATATATACACTAGTAGGAGCCTAAGCTACAAGCCTGCTTGCTAAGGTTGCTCTCTTCACAAGCATAGAACGACGGGCCTGATCCGGCAGCTGGGGGAAGGGAACAATGTTCTGCGTAGACGCGGTCGACGTCGGCAAGGGAGAAAACCCACAGTCGGTGCGTCCTAATCGGGGGTCACCGCGGTATGGGCCGATGCCGCGTCCCAACCGCCCTTCTAGCTACAGCCCGACGTCCCAGGTTGTCCATCTTCCTTTTGGAGCCGGCTTGCTCCACTGCCGTAGCTTCATCTCCATGTCGATCTTTCTCTACTTCTACCGGCTTCTACTTGTGATGAGTTTATGTCTCATGAACTAGTGCCGGTACTATTATTCTAATCACACTTCTTCAATATCTTTGCCATCAGGGATGCTCAGGTCGATTTTAGTGGAACTGCACAAAAGCATCGTATGATCCGAGGGTGACAGCCGTGTTTCCTTCGACAGGTTCTACCTGGCCAGGGAATTAAATCATGTTTAGGTTTTAGGGTTTAAGTCGTAGTGACCCCATCAGTAGTTTTTCTTTCGTACACGCCTCACAACTTTTTTCTTTAGTTGTGAAGTAAATATTGGCTATGATCTGTGAATCATTGAGATGCATCAGCATGCATGTTAGTTTTCCTTTGTATTTGATGGAATGTTGTAACGGGGCAACCTTGGAATAGGAATGAAAATGGAGTGGAAAGTTTCCATTTTTGCGGAGAAAAAATGGAAATGGAGAGAAACCAATGTTTCGTTTTGTTGGACCTGAGGTATAACTTCTTGTATTGGTCTAGCTCCCCAGGTCGCTGCGTGTGGGTTTTCTTCTATGCGACTACTCCCCAGCTCCCCATGCATAGTAGTAGCTAGGGTTCGTCGGCTGGTCCAACATCACCTACTAGTACTATTATAGAGGAAATGCCACTCGAAAAGTTGTCTTGATTTATGCCTCGGTGGAGGTATACATGTTGTTTCGACAAAAAGTACATGGTGGTTGTGCGGTGATTGTCCCTATGGTGGTAGTACTATCACTGGTTAAATGAAGAAATGCTTTTTTTCTCGGGTATCCTGGTTTAGTTCCCATCAAGATATAATTATGATGCTTCTGTTTGTTGGTGTACTTTTCATTAATTCTTATTGACAATTGAGATGTCGTTGCTAACCCTTTTTTATATTTTTGGAAACAACGATGCGTGTCTCCATACCCGGGCAGGTCTTCCTCAATTTTAGTGGAACTGCACAAAACTGGATGGCCATTGTTGTTCCGCCTCACTGTCCTCTGCCACGTGGTTCTTCATTCCTCGAGCTTGATTACTGAGAAGAAACAGACTACAATGAGGATTTTTCGAACTTCATAGGTGCCTCACCCAAACTTGATGCCAAATGGATGATGCATCACCACGATGACCTATCGATGCTCATGGTTGCGCCTCATGGTTGGGTCGGCTGGTGAAGCTGATCGATTTTCAATGAAAAACAAGCTGTCTTCCATCGTGCTTTTGCTTGTTACGCACAAAGATGATATCCTTCGTCAGCTCACCTTGGTTGCGCTTGGAGACGCATCTTCTTTCACGTTGGTGCAATTTTATCACACAATTGGCTATGAACCAAATGTTTCCTCGAAGAAGGATCGACGTTGGTACTAAGAGCATAAGTTTTGTATTGATTTCTAAGCCTTCTCACAACTTTGTCTCCAGCTCCCCTGTAATTTTATTTGTCCAGCTATTAACTTTGATTTAAAAAATGGTGTGGACTAAAAACCCGGATGGACATAGTAGCCCTCCATTTTTATTTACTCCGCATATTAGATTTGACTAAAGTCAAACTTTGTAATACTCTCAAACCTTTCCGATAATTGAAATTAAAATTCTTTATTTGTACACACTCTCTCACACGTTTCTGATAATTTGGCGCATTTGTGGTTGTTCACTTAAGGGAGGGTAGTGTACCACACGTGAAGGACATGAAGTGCTATCAGGATGCGTGGGCGTGGATCGTTAGTTCATCGAAAGTAGTACTAGTTTTCTTCACTGTACATTAAATAAAGAGTTTCGTTTCGTACTTACACAATTTAAAACGATTGTTATGGAGAGAATAAGAAAACCACTCCACTAGTATATATTAGTCGTATACACGAGAGTACTATATGGACGCGGCTTCATTGACTTAGTGCACATGCCTTTGGGTTTATGACAGGTGGGCCCAAAATGTGGCTGGCTCGCCTGTCATACAGCCAAAAGCAGGTGTAGTGAAGGCACCGGAGCTCATTCTGTACTACAGTAGTATATATATAAGCGGGAGCCTCAGCGCTTGTTTGCTAGGGTTGCACTCTCCACACGCTCGCCACACTACATATATGTTACACGCTGGAGGCTCAGAGTTCATTTGCTAGGGTTTGCTATATTCACAGTCTCTCACCCTCTATTCACCAGATCTAAACAAGATTGCGTTGGCCTCTTGTCTCTCTCTCCCCCTCACAGCCTGGTGAAGGAGGCGCCTCAGATCCCGTCGACCGGAAGGGAGGAGGTGCAGCGTTCACTCTATCGCCTTCGGGCGAGGGAGGCAATCCACCGCCGGCTGCGTTGTTCTCTTTCACCCAGCGCTTTGTCTTGGAGGGCCACCGACCCTTCTTCCTCGCTGCCGCACGTAGTGTGGGCAGATCCGCCTCCCGCCGCACGCCTTGCCACATCCCGATGACCCTAAGGTATAAGTTTCTTTGAAACCGTCGTTGCTCTAGCTGCATGTGGATCTTTTTCGATATGTAGTCGAATCTAGGTCTTGGTTCAAAGAGGAAAGATGGGTGCGGTGGGCTGGAGCAAGAATCTAGGATGTGGTTCAATGAGGAAAGGAGGGGCGGAAAGTAGTATAGACTGGCTATCCAGCCGCTTTATAGGTCAAAAATGGAAAAAGGGGGGTAACCCAGTACACACATCTGTAAGGAACCGATCTCTTTGTTGAAAAGGGAAAGAAACTGGGGGGTCGGGTAGTTTGTGCAGGACTAGATTTGCTGCCCTCACTTAGGAAAAAGGTTCAAACAGAACAAATATGGGACCAACGCATATATGCTGCTTGGCTACATACTCTGCATCACCCATTTATACGTGTGGACGCACATAGTGTTGGCATGTCCCATACAACTATTTTGCTGTTGTTAATCTAAGAATGCCGCCGGAAAATTGAAGCAATGCCACTGTTAAAAGTAAATTACATTTTTTAACGAATGTTGTTTCAAGAGAATGTCTCTGTTAATATGAATCAATGCAACCGTTTTAGAAATGCTACTATCCTACTTTGTTTTCCATCCAAGATAAGTTAGATGCTTCTTTACATCACCGTTTGTTTCATCCTCCTTTATTAGCAAGCAACTGTTTCCTTTTTTTACCTCTGTTAAAACAGGGGTATCGATTCAACTTGTTGCTATTGCGACATTTTGCTTCGCTACTCGAAACACTTATGTTTTAAGAGTGTTTTGTGCAGTTCAACTTGAATGTCACACCGGTGACTTTGCTTAATTTTTGTGGAACTGCACAAAAGGAGATCGAGATTTGTTTCCAGTCTTCGTGGCGAGTTGTTTCAAATCTTGGTCTCATCCACATGATGTGCAGTGTGCTTTGAGATGTTGTGCTACTTGTTTTGGTACTGTTTTAAATAAATGTTGAATTGAAGCTATTGTATTGCTGTCTTTTCCCATTAAGTAGTGAACAAAATGGGACCAACCTGCACATGATGCTTGTTGCTTTGTTACAACAAATTCAGCATCACCCCTTTATAAGCCAAGAATTGATGCCACTCTCGTAATTAACTATCGAATCTTATTTCAAACTTCAACACTTGTTAGGGATTGGTGGGATTACCATTTTGTGGCGCATGTTTCATCCTCCTTTATTAGCCAAGAATTGATTCATTTTTGCCTCTGCTTAAACAGGGATATCTATTCAACTTGTTGCTATTATGACATTTTGCTTCGCCACGCTAAACACTTTGCTTGATTTCAAAGGCAACTACACAAAATGAGATTGGATTCCCTATTCGTGTTGGCAGCTTCGTATTTTATCCTGGTGGTCTCATGAAAGGTCAGTAAAGGCCTTCATCCACATGATTATGCAAAGTGCTTTGAGATGTTGTGCTACTTGTATTGGTACTGTTTTAAATAAATGTTGAATTGAAGCTATTGTATTGCCGTCTTTTCCCATTAAGTTGTGAACAAAATGGGACCAACCTGCACATGATGCTTGTTGCTTTGTTACAACAAACTCTGCATCACCCCTTTATAAGTAGATGGAAGCACATACTGTTGTTGCGCCCACTCCCCGAACTGTTTATGCTTTTCGTTAATCTAATGTCACTGGTAAAATTAAGCAATGCCACTCTCGTAATTAATTAACTACTAAATCTTAGTTCAAAACTGCAACACTTGTTAGGAATGGTACTATCCTGCTTTGTAGTTCTTTCTACATGTTTAACCAAGGTATTGTTAAGATAATGTCTCTGTTAAAATGAATCACGCATTGTTTTAGGAATGATACTTTTCTGCTTTTTCATTCTTTATACATGTTGAAACAAGGCATTGTTAAGATAATGTCTCGATTAATATGAATGAATCACATCGATTGAGAATTGCTACTCTCCTGCTTTGTTTCCCATTAAGATAAGGTAGATCAGTAGATGTTTTTCTTCTGGGAGTACAAGTCATCAACCGTTATTTCTCAGTAATTGTTTCCCTTACCTTTTGTTGCTTACAGGGATATCAAAATTAAAGCTCGGTTTTATTCGGACTTCGATTTTAGTTCAACTGCACAAAAGGAGGCAATATGTCCAAGGCAAAATGCTGCATTACTGGGTCCAGTTAATCGTTCCACTTTGCGTAAAGAAGCCATCCTGTTTGTGCTACATTACAGAAGGAATGACCGAGAAGCTTTACAGAGTATTAGGCCTTCCACTATGTAGGCCAAAAGAGGTGCCAATTTCACCTTTTCTTAGTTTGGCACCGAATCCCTCCATTGCTCCAGCCGGTGGCATAAATATTAGACACCGGTGACATGACTAGTCTGCAGAGACCATTGGCAATTTAACAACACGTGGAGTGCCATGGGCAAAAAGTGCCCAAACAAGTACAAGAAGCGACAGGACTCCACGATCATAGGCATTACATATTATGAATGGGAAAAGCTTGTCAAAGTTTAATCATTGATGTTAGCAAGAAGCGACAGGACTCCACGATCATAGGCATTACATATTTTGAATGGGAAAAGCTTGTCAAATTTTAATCATTGATGTTAGCAAGAAGACGTTAGTTTAATATATTGGAATTGGAAAACCTTGTCAAAATTTGCTCATTGATGTTAGCTAGAAGACATGCATTTGATATTTTTGAGTGGGACGCCCTTGCTGTGAGCAGCGTCGAGTGTTTTTTCCTATTCCTGTGTTCAGTTTAGAAGTAAATAGTTACTCTGCTGAGATATTCCTGTGTTAAGAGTTTGTTCTGAATATTGTCTATGTAATGCTAGGCCTTGTGTTTGATTGCAAAGTTGAGCTTGGAATGTTGTGGCATGCGGCATCACGAGCTGTTCACCGTGCCTCCTGAGAATAATGCTTCGTATTGTTTTGCTTGTCGATCTAATGCCAGTGATTTGCTTGTTAAGAAGATCACCCTCTTCTGTTGTTTCCGTGCTTAAGAAATTCATCGTCTGATGTTTCGTTCATAGCCTATACGACAAGTCGGGTAGTTTAGACGTGAAACCATATGGTCTTCCGACCAACTCATGATATTAGGCCGTGATTGGATCGTCGTTTTCCAACCAAAACCGCTTGTAAAACTGACGCTTGTAAATTAAAGCAGATGGTCTCGGGCGAAGGCGCTTGGTTGGTCGATTTCGACTAGTAAAATATCGGAAGTACTTCACACACGATGAAAATGCTGAACGACACTCGGATGATTGCTAATCCAGCCGTTAGCTGCTGTTTCAGCCTTGCCCATGGATGGCATGATACACACGTCGTGCATGTATCGTCTGGTAATGTCGTCCATATAGCAGTGCTCGTGAAATATACACTGGTCTCTCAAATTACACGGGTAACCCGCCGGTTTTACTTACAGACCTCGGGCCCTCGGTTTCATTACGCCTGTATTTACGTGTTGTTTCCGATGACGAGTAAATTATACTTGTATGTTAATACAGGTTTGAAATAAACCAGAGCTCCCAAGTGCGGCCTTACCGTTTCATGCCGTCTCAGTTTCTCGAAGGTCCTCATAGGTGTCCGATGATCCTGGCTTCTTGAATGAGCAGCGGGCGCTGTATCAGACCTTCGTAGGGCTCGCGAGGCCCTCTCCGTTGTCCTTCGAGTTGTTGCACTTGCCGTGGCGCCGAGCATTGTTAACATGGTCAACGAACATGAGGATTTAGGACATGACTTTATTTTGACTGGATGACACTAGGGACCCACTAGGGCCATAGCCGTACGTACGCAAGTGCCTCCTTATTATGTACAACTACATTTTTTTTCTTTCTCCTGGTTTCCTGACATCACGGTCCCACACCATTATCAACCTATGTAGTCAATATAAACAAGAGAATTGCACAAGGTGCGGCCGACAGCTGGGAACAAGCAGCTCGAGCAGTATTTGTGTTTTTGAGGCGTGAGCACTGCAGAGTTTTTTGGCGATGATTTCGTTGTTGTTCAGAGGAGAGTAGGGTATTAACTGGGCGGGCTGTTGCCCGTCTAGCCCAGGCCTGATATCCAGCCCAGATACTAATTTTTTCAAGATGAAAATGGCTAGCCCAGCTATACGCCTTTTGAGGAATACCTGTGCAAGGTCAACTTGTTATTCTCCGCTCACTGGCTGCAAATCTTTCCTAGGAGGGATGCATTAGGCTTAACAGAAAATGGGCTTTAAAAATAATAAATGGGATGTAATTATAAAACTGGGCAGAACTATAAAAATGCACCAAACACGAAATTAGTTTATAAAATATTATTTATGGATTTTGAAATCTTAAATTTTCATTGTTGCGCGTGCAATGTTTCATTGTATTTTTATGTAATACAAATTTATATTTAATCTGACTAGAAATTTCGGGATAAGAATATTTCGAATCCCATCAAAATGTGGGAAATTTTATTGAATTCTGTCTTCAACGGTTGGTTGAAATTATTAATCGTTGTCCTAGCTAGAAAATGGGCTGTACTTTTAACAAACTGTAAATGGGCTGTTGTAAATTCCATTAGAATTCAAAAATGGGCTGTACATTCTTACAAAACGCAAATGGGCTATAAGTTCTCTGCCACACACTTGTGGGCCTACTAAGTGACGCGTCCCCTAAAAAATAAGTTGACGCGTATGCAAGGCTTTGTCAACTTATTATAGTCAACACACGGTTCTAGCAGCAGTGGCCGTTGGATGTCTATCCAACGGATGTCGTGTTTCTTCTTCAATCTCGGATATTCTTAGCTTCGGCCGTCCAAAAAATGATTCCTCCCCCTGACATCTGGGGCGCACCATTTCGGAGGCTGACCTGTGGGCCTACTAATTTGGAGCGTACCAAGGGCTTTGTCAACTTAGTCAATATAAACGATTCTAGCTTCAGTGACCGTACGATGTCCATCCAACGGCCGTAGTGCTTCTTCAACCTCTGGTCTTCTTGGTCCAGCCGCCCAAAGCAGCGCCCGGTCGTGCCGCTGCCCTGCCTCCCATGGCGGGTCAGGCTGCCGCGGAGGCCTCACCGCACCCATACTACTCCCACCGCTGGCCGGCCATCCCTCCACTCACCCACACCCCTGTTATTCTCAAGGGCGACGGCAGCCTCACACCGCAGCCGAACCAAGGAACCTCGATTCCTCTCCGCTGGCTTCCATTGCTGCGTCTTTCCCGGCTCCGCGTCGTCCCCTTCCTAGGCGTCGCCGTCGTCCACCGCTTTGGTGCTCTCGGCACGGCGTGGTCAGCGTGGTCAACGAGCGACTTCCATCGGAAGAGTACTATACGTGGAGAGGCTGACAGCTGGGTCCACGGCGGCCGCAAGGAAGTGCCTCCTTATTACGCGCAAAATAATTATTCCTCCACCTGACAGCAGGGACCCACCGACGGGCCACCTTATTTCGCGAAAAAACGCCCCCGACTCATCGGGACCCACCGGACGGGCCACCGATTTCGTGAAAAACATCCCCCACCGTCACTCGACCCACCGGAAGTGCCTCTTTATTACGCACAAAAAATGAATACTCCCCGCTAGCTGGGACCCACCTTGGTGGGTGTCTGACTTAGGGCCTACTAAGTTGACGGGACGGAGGACTTTGTCAACTTAGTCAATATGAACGATTCTTGCTCCAAAGGACTGCTCGATGTCCATCCAACGGCCGTAGTGCTTCTTCAACCTCTGGTCTTCTTGCTCCACCGCCCAAAGCAGGCCGGTCGTGCCGCTTGCTCCTCGCCTCCTGTGGCCGGCTGTGCTGCCGCGGAGGCCTCACCGCCCCCTACTATTCCCACCGCTGGCCAGGCCCTGCAGCGACGGCAGCCTCACACCGCAGCTGAACGAGTGAACCCTCATACTCCTCTCCGCGTGGGCATCCACCACCGCGTCTTCACCGGCTCCGCGTTGTCCCCTTCCTAGGCCTCGCCGTCGTCCACCGCCCAGGTGCTCTCGGCGCAGCGTGGTCAACGTGGTCAAGGAACGACTTCCATCGGACGTGGACTATACGTGGAGAGGCTGACAGCTGGGTCCACGGCCGCAGCAAGGAAGTGCCTCCTTATTACGCGGAAAATAATGATTCCTCCACTGACAAATAGGGACCCAGCAGACGGGCCACCGATTTTGCAAAAAAAACGCTTCTCCTCGACCGCTGGGACCCACCAGCTACACCTTCGCACGCAAGGAAGTGTGTCCGCAAAAACGATTCGCCCACGACCGCCGGGACCCACCAGCTACATCTTCGCATGCAAGGAAGTGCTCGATACCGGGACCCACCTGGTCGAAGCGTACGTTAGCGTTGTCATTCTGGTCGCGAACGTGTACGTACATACTGGTCGTTGTAGAGGCGCGCACGTGTCGTAGTAGAGGCGCGCACGTAGCATGTACACGTATGTACAGCGGCGAGGGTGCAAGAAAGAAAATACTGCCACATACGTACATACGGGCAGGGTCTCGAACGCCTACTCGCGCGTACGTACATGGCTAGGTCGGAACAGAGAAACATCGTCGTCGTTGTGTTCATGGGGAGCCAACCGGCTGGGTCGGAACGGAATACGTGGTCGTGTTCATCGGGAGGGCTTGGACGGAACAGGCGATGGAAACGAGGCCTGGTGTACCGCACAACAGAGAAAACTGACCTCCTACATTCGGAATGGGGTCCTGTTGATCGGGAGGGGTGTGGCGTACCGCAAAACAGAGGAAACTAACCTCCTACGATCGAAACGGGGGTCCTGTTGATCGGGAGAGGTGTGGCGATCCGCCAGCGATTTAAACGGACCTCCTACGGTCAAACGGGGTCCCGTTGATCGGGAGGGTGTGGCGTACCACAAAACGGACGTAAACGGACCTCATACGGTCGAAATGGGGGTCCTGTTCATCGGGAGGGTGTGGCGTGCGCAAAACGGACTCCACGGGATACCGCAATATCCACCGTCGACATCCTCCAGCCTCCACGGGCTACCGTCGACCTCCTCCGCCTCCACGGGCTCCTGCTCATCCAGCCTCCACCGCCATCGCTCAACCACCCTCCACCGCTCATCGCTCATCCAGTCCTCCACACCACGGGTCCGGTTCAACCACCCTCCACGGGCACCCTCCACCGCTCATCGCTCATCCAGCCCTCTACCACACCACGAGGTCCTGTTCATCCAGAGGCAACGCCACCGCCATCGCTTCATCCAAAGCACCCGCAACGCCACCGCTCATCCCAGCAGGCAGCATCGATCGACTTCGATTAGCAGCAGAGCGGCGAATCGCTGGATCGAGTTCGCCAACAGCCATCGATCGATCGCCGGGTTCGATGAACGCGAGCTCTGTAGTGCAATCACTGGTTCGATTAGAGCCCAACGCCTCGCTTCGGGTTGATTAGAGCTAACGCCGCACACACGCAGCGACGTACGAGAGAAAGCGCGCATCGCTCGGCCCGTGACCTCCCACCGTAACCGGGAACTCCCCGAAATTTTCCTCCCCCTCGCTTCTACCACGGTTTTTTCCGTCATGGACGGCCCAAAGAATGTCATGAAGTTGCATCTCCGGCCCGCCCAGGACGAAAAGCCCATTTTCTGTCATGATTTTTTGTCATAGAAGTAGGAGCCCACCACATCTATGATGATACCGGGTTTTATCACAATTATCGTCATAGAAGTGTCATATGTATGACAGATTTTTTTTTCCGTTCGGCCCAAAATGTAACGGATGTGTCTTTTTTTTGTAGTGTGATGATGGCCATATCATGTCACATATTTTGATTGCATGTGATGTTTATCTTTTATGCATCTTATTTGCTTAGTACGGCAGTAGCATTATAAGATGATCGGTCACTAAATTTCAAGGTATAAGTGTTCTCCCTGAGTATGCACCATTGCTATAGTTCGTCGTGCCGAGACACCAAGTGATGATTGGGTGTGATAAGCTCTAAGTTCACATACAACGAGTGCAAGCCAGTTTTGCACGTGCAGAATACTCGGGTTAAACTTGACGAGCCTAGCATATGCATATATGGCCTCGGAACATTGAGACCAAAAGGTCGAACGTGAATCATATGGTAGATATGATCAACATAGAGATGTTCACCATTGAAAACTACTCCATCTCACGTGATGATCGGACATGGTTTAGTTGATATGGATCACGTGATCATTTAGATGACTAGAGATGTTTATCTAAGTGGGAGTTCTTAAATAATATGATTAATTGAACTTTAATTTATCATGAACTTAGTATTGATAGTTTTTGCATATCTATGTTGTTGTAGATCAATGGCCCGTGCTACAGTTCCCTTGAATTTTAATATGTTCCTAGAGAAAACTAACTTCAAAGATGATAGTAGCAATGATGCGGACTGGGTCCGTGATCTGAGGATTATCCTCATTGCTGCACAGAAGAATTATGTCCCTGATGCACCGCTAGGTGATAGACCTGTTGTTGGAGCTGACGCAGACATTATGAACACTAGCAAAAGAGCCCGTGCGTTGCAACGGGAGACAAAACATAACACACGCTCTTAACCCAACAACCATCACTCAAGACCACAATAGGTCCATCTTCTTTATTTTTCCGAGGCATCATATTTGTATTGCCGCTTATCCTCCTTCTCACCCTCGCCGGCGATGGCCTCGGTGTTCACACAAAAAAAACGAGTTTCAATATGGTTAATCCTAAGGCGTCTCTCTCTCCCCCCTCTCTCTCTCTCTCGCTTTCTCTCACTCCCGTGATGAGAAATTTGATGTTTTCCCCTGCGACATTTTTCAGAGGTATGCATGTGTAGATATAGTGGGGTGTTTATTTGCAATGCGGATCGCTGCCGGTATGAAAGAAAAATGGATCTTGCGCTACAAATTATAAGTTTGCTTCCAAAAAAGATATTTAAAAAATATTTAATAGGTAAAATTAATATCATATTTAGATTCCAGACATTTTTCTAATAAAATTTCATATATAATATGGTAAAATCGAAGTTACGGTTTAAAAGATACGGATAATTTAGAAAATCATTTGTTTGACTTAAATATATATTTCAAAATAATATTTAAAATATTTAACAGGTAAAAATAATCTCATATTCATATTCTACATATTTTTCTAATCAAATTTCATATATAACATGTTTAAATCGGAGTTGCGGTTTAAAAGATATGGATGGTTTTAAAAAGCATTTGTTTGACTTAGATATAATCCGTAGATGAATTACCTAAAACATCAGGGTTTTTTTTGAAAAATGTAAAATAACTGTTCGGCTGTGACTTAAATCCGGACCGCGGGTTGATTTCATCAAAACACATGGACTTTTCTAGAAAATGCTATGACGGAGGACCGAAACCCAATTTGCTTTATTATTAGGTAAAGATTTGACAAGCTCGGTATGATGACTACTTGATAGTTTAGTGTGCCATACTTTACGGCTTAGAACCGGGACTTCAAAAACGTTTTGAACGCCACGAGCATATGAGATGTTCCAAGAGCTAAAATTGGTATTTCAGAGTCATGCACGTGTTAAGAGGTATGAGACCTCTGACAAGTACTTTGCCTACAAGATGGAGGAGAATAGCTCAACTAGTGAGCATGTGCTTAGAATGTGTGAGTACTACAATCACTTGAATCAAGTGGGAGTTAATCTTCCAGATAAATATAGTGATTAACAGAGTTCTCTAGTAACTATCACTAGGGTTGGAAAAAAAGCTCGAAGCTCGCGAGCTAAACAAGTAGCTCATGACTCGGCTCGAGTCGACTCGAACTCGAAGAATAACGAGTCGAGCCGAGCTTTAGTTTAAGATCGTTTATAGACCAAGTTAAACATGCCAATCTCACGAGTACTTGTGTAACTCATTAGGCTCGATACAATAGATCAGCCACTCCCAAATACAAAGAAAGATCAGCCACTAAACAGCCTACGTGCCAGGCGCACAACCCAAGGCCGAGCAGTTGAAGGCCTAGCCTCCTAGGAGACTCACGCGTTACAAGAAAAGTACAATTGTTTAGTGATATATATGTTTAATATATACATAATCATTTTTATCATATTTGAGGGCTTTATGTTTATATCTTAAACGAGCTTAACAAGCTAAACAAGCCAGCTCGCGAGTTATACGAGTCGAGCCAATCTTGGGTTTGAGCTCGTTATAGTAACGAGTCGAGTCGAGCTAACTCGTTAACGAAACGAGCTCTAGCGAGTCGAGCCGAGCTGGCTCGACTCGGCTCGAATTCCAGCCCTAACTATCACCAAGTTACTAGAACTTCGTGATGAACTATAATATGCAAGGGATAACGGAAACGATTCCCAAGCTCTTCGTGATGCTGAAATCGGCGAAGGTAGAAATCAAGAAAAAACATCAAGTGTTGATGGTTGACAAGACCACTAGTTTCAAGTAAAAGGGCAAGGGAAAGAAAGGGAACTTCAATAAGAATGGCAAGCAAGTTTCCACTCCCATGAAGAAGCCCAAAGCTAGACCAAAGCCTGAAACTGAGTGCTTCTACTGCAAAGGGAATGGTCACTAGAAACGGAACTACCCCAAATACTTGGCGGATAAGAAGGATGGCAAAGTGAACAAAAGTATATTTGATATACATGTTATTGATGTGTACTTTACTAGTGTTCATAGTAACCCCAGGGTATTTGATACCGGTTCAGTTGCTAAGATTAGTATCTCGAAACAAGAGTTGCAAAATGAATAGAGACTAGTTAAGGGCAAGGTGACGATGTGTGTTGAAAATGATTCCAAGGTTGATAAGATCACCATCACACACTCCTTTTACCTTCCGGATTAGTGTTGAACCTAAAATAAATGTTATTTGGTGTTTGCGTTGAGCATGAATATGATTGGATCATGTTTATTGCAATACGATTATTCATTTAAGTCAAAGAATAATTGTTGTTCTGTTTACATGAATAAAACCTTCTATGGTCATACACTTAATATAAATGGTTTACTAAATCTCGATCGTAGTGATATACATATTCATATTATTGATGCCAAAAGATGCAAAGTTGATAATGATAGTGCAACATACTTGTGGCACTGCCGTTTGGGTCATATATTGGTGTAAAGCGCATGAAGAAACTCCATGCGGATGGACTTTTGGAGTCACTTGATTATGAATCATCTAATGCTTGTGAACCATGCCTCATGGGCAAGACGACTAAGACTCCGTTCTCCGGAACAATGGAGCGAGCCACTGAGTTATAGGAAATAACACATACCGATGTATGTGGTCCGATGAGTGTTGAGGCTCGCGGCGGATATCGTTATTTTCTGACCTTAACAGATGATTTGAGCAGATATGGGTATATCTACTTAATGAAACATAAGTCTAAAACATTTGAAAAGTTCAAAGAATTTCAGAGTGAAGTGGAAAATCATCGTAACAAGAAAATAAAGTTTCTATGATCTGATCGCGGAGGCGAATATTTGAGTTACGCATTTGGTCTTCATTTGAAACAATATGGAATAGTTTCACAAATCACGCCACCTGAAACACCACAACGTAATGGTGTGTCCGAATGTCGTAACCGTACTTTATTAAATATGGTGCGATCTATTATGTCTCTTACCGATTTACCACTATCGTTTTGGGGTTATGCTTTAGAGACGGCTGCATTCACGTTAATAGGGCACCATCTAAATCCGTTGAGACGACACCATATGAACTGTGGTTTAGCAGGAAACCTAAGCTATCGTTTCTTAAAGTTTGGGGTTGCGATGCTTATGTGAAAAAGTTTCAGCCTGATAAGCTTGAACCCAAATCGGAGAAATGCGTCTTCATAGGATACCCAAAGGAAACTGTTGGTTACACCTTCTATCACATATCCAAAGGCAAGATATTCGTTGCTAATAATGGATCCTTTCTAGAGAAGGAGTTTCTCTCGAAAGAAGTGAGTGGGAGGAAAGTAGAACTTGATGAGGTAGTTGTACCTTCTCACGAATTGGAAAGTAGTTCATCACAGCAATCAGTTCCAGTGATGCCTACATCAATTAGTGAGGAAGTTAATGATGATGATCATGAAACTTTAGATAAAGTTACTACCAAACCTCGTAGGTCAACCAGAGTACGTTCCGCACCAGAGTGGTATGGTAATCCTGTTCTAGAAGTCATGTTACCAGACCATGATGAACCTACGAACTATGAGGAAGCGATGATGAGCCCAGATTCCGCGAAATGGCTTGAGACCATGAATGGGATGGGATCCATGTATGAGAACAAAGAGTGGACTTTGGTTGACTTGCCCGATGATCGGCAAGCCATAGAAACTAAATGGATCTTCAATAAGAAGACTGACGCTGATGGTAATGTTACTGTCTACAAAGCTCGACTTGTTGCGAAAGGTTTTTGACAAGTTCAAGGTGTTGACTACGATGAGATTTTCTCACTTGTATCGATGCTTAAAGTCTGTCCGAAACATGTTAGCAATTGCCACATTTTATGAAATTTGGCAAATGGATGTCAAAACTGCATTCCTTAATGGATTTATTAAAGAAGAGTTGTATATGATGCAACCAGAAAGTTTTCGCAATCCTAAAGGTGCTAACAAAGTGTGCAAGCTCCAGTGATCCATCTATGGACTGGTGCAAGCATCTCGGAGTTGGAATATACGCTTTGATGAGTTGATCAAAGCATATAGTTTTATGCAGACTTGCGGTGAAGCCTGTATTTACAAGAAAGTGAGTGGGAGCACTACAACCTTTTTGATAAGTATATGTGAATGACATATTGTTGATCGGAAATGATGTAGAATTTTCTAGAAAGCATAAAGGAGTGTTTGAAAGGATTTTTTGAAGGAAAGACCTCAATGAAGCTACTTACATATTGGGCATCAAGATCTATAAATATAGGTCAAGATGCTTGATAAGACTTTCGATGAGTACATACCTTGATAAGATTTCAAAGGAATTCAAAATGGATCAGTCAAAGAAGGAGTTCTTGCCTGAGTTTTAAGGTATGAAGTTGAGTAAGACTCAAACCAGACCACGACAGAAGATAGAGAGAGAATGAAAGTCATTCCCTATGCCTCAGCCATAGGTTCTATAAAGTATGCCATGCGGTATACCAGAACTATTGTGTACCTTGCCATGAGTATGGCCAAGGGGTACAATTGTGATCTAGGAGTAGATCACTGGACAACGGTCAAAATTATCCTTAGAGGACTAAGGAAATATTTCTCGGTTATGGAGGTGATAAAGGGTTCATCATAAAGAGTTACGTCGATGCAAGCTTTAACACCGATCTGGATGAATCTGAATCTAAATCTGGATACATATTGAAAGTGGGAGCAATTAGCTAGAGTAGCTCCATGCAGAGCATTATAGACATAGAAATTTGCAAAATACATACGGATCTGAATGTGGCATCCGTTGACTAAACTTCTCTCACAAGCAAAACATGATCACACCTTAGTACTCTTTGGGTGTTAATCACATGGCGATGTGAACTAGATTATTGACTCTAGTAAACCCTTTGGGTGTTGGTCACATGGCGATGTTAACTATGGGTGTTAATCACATGGTGATGTGAACTATTGGTGTTAAATCACATGGCGATGTGAACTAGATTATTGACTCTAGTGCAAGTGGGAGACTGAAGGAAATATGCCCTAGAGGCAATAATAAAGTTGTTATTTTATATTTCCTTATATCATGATAAATTTTTATTATTCATGCTAGAATTGTATTAACCGGAAACTTGATACATGTGTGGATACATAGATAAAACACCGTGTCCCTAGTAAGCCTCCACTAGACTATCTAGTTAATCAAAGATGGTTAAGTTTCCTAACCATAGACATGTGTTTCCATTTGATGAACGAGATCACATCATTAGGAGAATGATGTGATGGACAAGAATGATGTGATGGACAAGACCCATCTGTTAGCTTAGCATAATGATCGTTAAGTTTTATTGTTATTGCTTTCTTCATGTCATATACATATTCCTTTGACTATGAGATTATGCAACTCCCGGATACCAGAGAAATACCTTCTGTACTATCAAACGTCACAACCTAGCTGGGTGATTATAAAGATGCTCTACATGTATCTTCGAAGGTGTTTGTTGAGTTGGCATAGATCGAGATTAGGATTTGTCAATCCGAGTATTAGAGAGGTTTCTATTGGCCCTCTCGGTAATGCACATCACGATAAGCCTTGCAAGATATGTGATTAATGAGTTAGTTGCGGGATAATGCATTCCAGAACGAGTAAAGAGACTTGCCGGTAACGAGATTGAACTAGGTATGGTGATACCGACGATCGAATCTCGGGCAAGTAACATACCGATGACAAAGGGAATGACGCATGTTGTCATTGCGATTTGACCGATAAAGGTCTTCGTAGAATATGTAGGGACCAATATGAGCATCTAGGTTACGCTGTTGGTTATTGATCGGAGATGTGTCTCCGTCATGTCTACATAGTTCTCGAACCCGTAGGGTCCGCATGCCTAACGTTCGATGACGATTTTGTATTATGTGAGTTATGTGATTTGGTGACCGAATGTTGTTCAGAGTCCCGGATGAGATCACGGACATGACAAGGAGTCTCAAAATGACCGAGAGGTAAAGATTCATATATAGGATGATAGTATTCGGACACCGGACGTGTTTCGGGGGTACCGGGTACGTATCGGGTCACTGGAAGGGGTTTCGGGCACCCCCCGGCAAAGATATGGGCCTTATTGGGCGAATGGCGGGATAGACCAGCCCCTAAGGGTCTGGTGCGCCCCCATATGGGCCGGCCTAAGTGGAGAAAGGAAAAGGGGAGGAGGAAAGGAAATAGAGGGAATAGGATTCCCCTTTCCTTTCCCCTCTTCCCTCTTTCCTTCCCCCCTTCGGAGATAAGGAAAGGGGGAGGCCGAATTGGAGGAGGCCCCCAAATAGGATTCCTCCTACTTGGGTGCCCCATGGCTGTTCCCCTCCCCCTCCCACCTATATATGTGGGGCGGGGGCGCCTAGAACACACAACAAACATTGTTAGCCCTGTGCGACGCCCCCCTCCGTAGTTTACGCCTCCGGTCATATTCACGTAGTGCTTCGTCGAAGCCCTGCGCGGATCACTTCACCATCACTGTCACCACGCTGTCGTGCTGATGAAATTCTCCCTCGACACTTTGCTAGTTTAAGAGTTCGAGGGACATCATCGAGCTGAACGTGTGCAGAACTCGAAGGTGCCGTACGTTCGGTGCTTGATTGGTTGGATCGAGAAGACGTTCGACGACATCAACCACGTTAAGCTAACACTTCCGCTTTCGGTCTACGAGGGTACGTGGACACACTATCCCCCTCTCATTTCTATGCATCTTATAGATAGATCTTGCGTGATCGTAGGGATTTTTTTTGAAATTTCATGTGACGTTCCCCAGCAGTGTCACCCTGCCATGTGCATGAGAAGGTGGCTTCTTCCGGTGTTGGGCATCCAATGTTCTTCATGGATTAAAACCCGAGGCTTTTGTGTTGGAATGTGCATGGGTTAAACAACCTGGCTAAAAGGAAGGCGGTGAGAGAATTCATAGGCTCGACTAAGGTGAACATGGTATGTTTGCAAGAAACAAAGCTGGATGTAATTGACCAATTACTAGTAATGCAATGTCTTGTTCCATCGTTGGATGGCTTCGCTTACTTGTTGGCCTATGGGACATGTGGGGCGATCCTTTTGGCTTAGGATTTAACTATAGTTGAGGTGGATAACATCATTCTTGATACTCATAGTATCATCAGGAAAGTGCACACAAAGGCAGGGATTTCCTGGTGGATCATGACGGTGTACGGGCCTCAAGGTGATGAGACAAAGATTGCATTCCTCAACGAGCTGAGGGAAAGGCACATGGTCTGCCCTAGACCATGGATGCTTCTGGGAGATTTTAACATGATTTTAAGAGCTTCCGAATAGAACAGTAATAACCTCAACAGGAACCTCATGAACAAGTTCGGAGCTTTGTGGATGAACATGAGTTAAAGGAGCTCTATATGCATGGGAGGCGATTCACATGGACAAACAAGCAGGAGGCGCTAACCATGAATAAGATCGATCACATGCTAGTATCGGTTGATTGGGAGCTGGAATATACGGACAATTTCCTTCAATGTTGTCCTCGATAATCTCGATCCACGCACCTCTACACCTCTCCACAAGCGTGCTATGTTGTGCTAAGAGGCGCTTTCTCTTCAAGCTGTATTAGACAAAGTTTTAAGGCTTCGAGCCAGCTGTTAGGGATGCTTGGATCCATGATGACCATATTGTTGACCCATTTAAAAGGCTCGACTCTCTCTTTGGAAAGACGATACCGACGTTATAGGCTTGGGGGAAATAAGACTGGTAATGTCAAGATCATGATGGCGTGTAACACCCCGGATGTAACTTTCCATATTTGTAACTCCAACTCTTGCCATTTTCGGCATTGTGATATGATATTCCCTCCGTGGTTGGGTTTTGTCTTTCGTTTTGCATTTTGTTCATGTCATGCATTTCATATCATGTCATCATGTGCATCGCATTCGCATACGTGTTCGTCTCATGATTCCGAGCATTTTCCCCGTTGTCCGTTTTGCAATCCGGCACTCCTATGTTCCCCGGCGTCCCCTTTTACGTTTTTCCGTGAGCGGGTACTAAACTTTCTCGGAATGGACCGAGGTTTGTCAAGTGGCCTTGGTATACCACCGGCAGACCACCTGTCAAGTTTCGGGTCATTTGGAGCTCGTTTGGTACTCCAACGGTTAACCGCACTCTCGCAAAGGCCTCTTTTAAGTTGCAGCCCAACACCCCTCCAAAACAGCCCAATAACCCATCTAAGTCACTTCCATGCTTGTAACGCCCGGATAATCATGCTACAGTAATCTCACGTTGATGGTGCCACGTCACCCTTGTCACTGTAGCTAACCACGGGTTAATTCCAAACTGTTTCAAAATTCAATTCTAAATTTATATGGCAATAAAAGTTTTCAAAAAAATTAAAGCTAAAATGTTCGGGGGTTGTCAAATATTACAAAGTTAACTATGGTGGAGTGCACACACTTTTAAAAAGTGTCTGAATATTTTAAAATGAATTAAAACAGAAAAGGAAAAATAAGAAAAGAAAATAAAACAAAAGGAGAGAGGAAAAACCCCACAGCCAAACGGGCTGCCCACTGCCCAAATTGGCCAGCCCATGACCATCCGCCCACCCCTCACTCCCATACCCCCCATCGGCGAAACCCTAGCCGATCCCCACTCCCCTCGATCCCCTTCTCCTCCTCCCCACCGATCCGGATCGGGATCGGCCCCGATCCTGTCGGCCCGGCCGGCGCCACCGCCGCCCGCGCCGCCCGTCCTCACCTCCTCCCCACACTGCCACCCAGACGCCGGCGCTTCACGCCAGACGCCGACGCCTTGATTCGGCCCGACCACCTCGCCTCGCCGGAACCGCCCCGTCGCCGCCGAACGCCTCCCCGCCCTCCTCCTCGCCGGTCGTCCCCGACCGTCCCCGCGCCCGCTGCCGAGACCCTACGCGCCTCCCCACCGTGAGCATCGCCCGCTCCTCCTCTTCCCCCCCGGCCTGGCCGCCCGCCCTCCCTCTTCTCTCTCACTCGCCCATGACCGCTCGCCTCGCCGTGGCACAAGACGCTGCCCGCCGCCGAGGCCTCCCCTCCCTCGCCGGACCTCCCCCCCCCGGAGCTCCTCCGCCTCGGCGCCCTTTCAGGTAGCCCTGCGGCCGCTTTTTCGCCACCACCGAAGCCACCACCCGGCGCGGCCCGCACGCCTGCGCCAGCGCCACCGCCGCTCCCGTCGCTGGTCCGCCAGCTCCGCCTCCCTAGCGCCGCTTATTCCCACCACTTTCGACGCAAGCGCCGACCCAGCGATAAAGGCCCCTCGACTCCGTTCATGCCCTGTCGCCGACTCGTCCTCGCCCAACTCCGGCGATCATGGACCTCGACGCTGGCGCCGCTTCGCTGTCCCAGCCATCGCCGCTTCCGTGGTTGGGCCAGCGACGACGTCGGCGTTGAACGATACCGCCACGCCCTTTTGACGCCCCTAGCCCTTTTCCCGATCCTCCCGTGCGCGTCGCCATGAGTTGGCTCATTGAGCTCTCTCCGGCGTGGCGCCGACGCGGGCCGACCTAGCCCCACCCCTAGGTCATCGCTGGTGGCCCCAAGGGCCCGGCCGACCAGTTGACGAGTCAACGCGGTATTCGGTAGCCCGATCATCGACGTAAGGGGCCCGCACCGCTTTGAGCCTTCGATGGTGGGCCCAGGTCCCTTTCGACTGCCGACCGTGGTCAACAATGTCGACCGGGCACTCAAGTACCATCACCACGTGGTCCCACCCCCAGAACGTTAAAAATAAAAATAAATGATAATTAAAATATTAATTAATTAATTAAGTAAATAATTAATTTAATTAATCCTGATTAATTAACCTAATGGCTAATTAACCTAATTAACTACTATTAATTAACTAACAGAGTATGACGAACGGGACCCACATGACAGGTTGACCAAGTCAACTCTGTTCGACCGACGTCAACATGACATCATGCCGACGCTATAAATCCATTTTTGAATTAATTAATTAATTAATTAAATTCCGAAATTAATAAAATCTTTAGAAAATCATATCTTTTAATCCGTAACTTCGGATTAAAATATTTTCAACATGAAAGTTGCTCGTAACGATTTGAGACTAATCCGGATCACGCAGATCCGCTCGTCCGCCACACCCCTAACCTATCGAACCCGCAACTTTCCCCTCGGCTCCTCTGCTTCAAATCACGAAACACCGGAATACTTTCCGGATGATTCCCCCTTAACCGTACCACCTCATACCATGTTAGGCACGCCTAGCATCGTTATTTGTCTTGTCATGCATCGATATGCATCTGCTTACGTGTTATTCATTGTTTCTTCCCCTCTTCCTCCGTAGACTACGAGACCGACGCTGCTGCTGCCTGGCTTCGACTACGGTGTTGACGACCCCTCCTTGTCTCGAGCAACCAGCAAGCCCCCTTGATCACCAGATATCACCTATTCTACTCTATACCGCTTGCATTAGAGTAGTGTAGCATGTTACCGCTTTCGTTATACCTATCCCGATGCATAGCCCGTCCTTGTTACTCTCAAGAGTTATTACCTTTACCGCAATCCTATATGCTTAGTATAGGATGCTAGTACTTTCATCTGTGGCCCTACATTCTTGTCCGTCTGCCGTGCTATACTATCGGGCCGTGATCACTCGGAGGTGATCACGGTATATACTATATACTTTATACATGATACATGTGAGACTAAAGTCGGGTCGGTGGTGGAGCACCATGAGTGGATCTTTGAGGCGGAGCGACAGGCAGGTTGAGACCGCCTAGCGAGAGGTGGGCTGGCCCTATTCGGCGTTCATGGATACTTAACACGCTTAACGAGATCTTGGTATTTGATCTAAGTTGGCTCTGAGCTTATACGCACTAACCATCTACGCGGAGTAGTTATGGGTATCCCGCGTCGTGGTATCACCAAGCACTTCAGACGTCACGACGGAGCGGCGCTACCGGATTGGACTGAACGCCTGCTAGGCTAGGTCTGCTTCGGCCGCCCTCGCAACGCAGTGTGTGCTCGAGGCGATGGGCCTGCACCCTGCGCGCTTAGGTTTAGACCGCGTGCTGGCCTCTCTGTTGTGCCTAGGTGGGCTGCGACGTGTTGATCTTCCGTGGCGGGCATGACCCAGAAAGTGTGTCCGCCAAATGGGATCAAGCGTCTTGGGTAAGATGGTGCACCCTGCAGGGAAGTTAATCTATTCAATAGCCGTGATCTTCGTAACAGGACGACTTGGAGTTGTACCTTGACCTTATGACAACTAGAACCGGATACTTGATAAAACACACCCTTCCAAGTGCGGATACAACCGTGGTCGCCTCTCTCGTGGATATGAGGAGGGATCGCGGGTAGGATTATTGCTATGTATTGTTACTTGGAGGACTTCAACCTACCCTCCCTACTTGTTGCAAGACAGTGACGAAGCGTAGTCTTCGATAAGACTAGCTATCCCCTCTTATTCTCGCATTCTGCAGCTCAGTCCACCGATATGGCCCTTTACACATATATCCATGCATATGTAGTGTAGCTCCTTGCTTATGCAGTACTTTGGATGAGTACTCACGGTTGCCTTGTTCCCCTTTTCCCCTATCTCTACTCGGTTTCTGCGACTGCACGATGGAGCCGGGCGACGCCACCGTCGATGACGACTACTACTGGAGGTGCCTACTACTACGTGCAGCCCACGACGGCGGCCACTGGAGTAGTTTAGGAGGATCCTGGCAGGAGGCCTGCGCCTTTCGATCTGATCCCGGTTTGTGCTAGCCATCTTATGGCAACTTGTTTAACTTATGTCGTACTCAGATATTGTTGCTTCCGCTGACTCGCCTATGATCGAGCACTTGTATTCGAGCCCTCGAGGCCCCCGGCTTGTATTATGATGCTTGTATGACTTATTTTATTTGTAGAGTTGGGTTGTGATATCTTCCGTGAGTCCCTGATCTTGATCGTACACATTTGCGTGCATGATTAGTGTACGATTAAATCGGGGGCGTCACAAGTTGGTATCAGAGCCGACTGCCTGTAGGAATCCCCCTTCCACACTCCTTGGCCGAAGTCGAGTCTAGACATTGCAAAAACTTTTACTAACTTGGCTGTGTGCCTTATCGCCCACGCTGCCATCGGGTGGTACTAGGATCTTTTACTCCTCGACCTTTACTCTGGGACTCTGAACTCTCTTCTACTCGGGTTAAACGATTTTACTAACTAACACTAGGATCCCGTGACCACATTCACCCCAAAGTTGGATAAAGCCATAGTTATTCTTGGAATTGTATTTTGATCAATTTCCACACTGTCATTTGACTCCTTTGAAACATCTTTGTTTTCAGATGGAACCCACGAGGCAGGTCGTGCGCCGCACGACGGCCATTGGTGCTCGGGATCACTGCGGTGCTAGCGGAGATGATGACCTATCCGGTTATCGCGGCACCCTCGAGTACACCGCCTTTGAGGAGTACCAGACTTTAACTAGGAGCAGATGCCGTGCTATCGTCCACCTCTACTCTCGGAGTATGACTCCACTACTGTCGCACACCGCACATGGTGTTGGGGTGACTATCGATATGGCAGTCCACGATGCTGCCTATGCTGCTCGACGCGCCTTCGTGGAGAGTATCGGAGTTGGACACCTCCCCTCGTGCACATTGCTATCGCGTCGATGTTGGTGAGGAGGGTTACTACACCGCTGCCTACTCCATCGTCACCAGAGAGCCATTCTACCATCGAACTTTGTTCGCATGCCGATGGGCTGGATCGAGCTAACCGAGCTCTTCGCCACGAGTTGTACATCACCCGTCGGACCTTTACCGTGCTCGACGCTATCGCACCCTTTGTCCGATCCAGGCGGCTGCCGCGTTCTGCGATCTACCCAGCCAGACCGTGATGCCCTGTGGTGTCGGTTGGCGAGGTGGAGGCTACTCTCCGCGCTTGGCCCTCTTCCGCCACTTGGGCGCCGGGTTCTCGCACTGAGTATCCGCGCCCCCGAGCCAGCGACGTGGAGGACTATCCGCTGCCACACTACCAGCTTTCAGCTACAGCTACCTCCGCAGATACCGCGTGGGACTGATGTAGGCTTGCTTGTTAGTGTTAGATGCATTCGTCATGAGCTCTGCGTGCCGCCTATGATGTCTTAGTCTATGTAATCGAACTCGTGTGCGAACTCTAAGCATGATCCCTTTGTAAGATATGCCAACTACTATGTAGTTTCTATCGTGTTGCTTTCATTATGCATGTTCCATCATGAATGATTCTTGTCCTTTGCATAATTTCTCAAATGCTGAACTACCTCGTTATATATTAGCAGGATGGTTAGACCAGCTGGTCGTGGTCGGGTGGCAACTTCCCACCACCGCCTCGAGTACATGGCTGGTATGATCCAACAGCTTGAGATGAATCGCCACCATGGAGAACATGATGGCTCGCTTTCCTCGCCCCAATATGAACCAGCAGCCAAACACAACAACTCTGCAGGATTTCATACGCCTCAACCCAAGTGTGTACCGCAGCTCAACCCAGCCGCTGGATGCTGATGACTGGCTCCGTGACATCACCTATGAGATGGAGTCTGCTGATGTAGCCCCTGCCAGCTATGTCACTTTTGCTTCCTTCTTCCTGAAGGGACCCGCAGCTCAATGGTGGGACAGCCACAGCGTACTCGCCAGCTTGGAACACTCATCACCGCCGGACTTCCAAGTTGCTCGTGCCCGCTTCATCCTCAAGGAGTCATGGACCGAAGAAGCGTGAGTTCCGCAACCTCACCCAAGGCAACAAGACTGTTGAAGCTTATCAGCGAGAGTTCCTGGACTTATCTCGCTATGCCGAAGAGGATATTGCGACTGATGCACGCAGACAAGAGAAGTTCCGTGACGGCCTTCAAGCCTACATTAAGCTCGCACTTCTGGTGCACGACTTTGCTGATTTCGCCACCTTGGTGAACAAGGCTATCAATGTCGAAACTGGTCCGCAGGAATACCAGAGCTCTAACGGTAAAGAACCGTGACACGGGCTCATCTTCGGCCCGTCCTCGCAGGCGTAAGATATGGATTCCCAACAAGATGTACCAAATTAATGCACCTGCTCCAAGGCGAGCTATGTCAGCACCTCGTCGCCTACTTCAACTAAGCAGCCAAAGCTTCCAGCTCCACCACCCCCCAACCCTGCTCCCACCCCCAATAATGGCTTGTGCTTCAAAGTGCGGACAACCAGGCACCGTGCTAGAGAATGCAACCGAACCGAATCACCGGCCTTCCAAAGAATGGCCGTGGAAGCAACCAGCCCGCAACAACAATGTCAAGCCTTATGGTCGAAGTTCAGGCCAACCACGTTGATCCGAACGAAGCTCAAGACCAACCTGCTATCGTGATGGGTACACTTCTCGTAAATTCAGTACCAAAGATGCGTTTTATTTGATACAGGGCATCACATTCATTCATGTCTAAAGATTTTGCATTCATGCATGGCATTAAAAGTGAAGACATGAATGCTTCACTATTAGTACACACCCTGCGGGCCAATGTCGAACCTCCATGATTTGCAACGACGCCCCGCTGAAATCGAAGGACTGGAATTCCTTGTCTCTCCCATCGTCTTTGAAGTCTTGTAGCATTGACCTCATTCTCGAATGAATTGGTTAAAGGCGATCATCGCTTCCATAGTTTGCGCCACGAAGACCGTCCATCTGCTACACCCTTCGATGAAATAGTCACTTACCAAGCTCATCTGGTGCAAAATGCCGAGGTAAGGCTCTATGCATTGAACGCATTGAACGCATTGAACGCCGCACCCCTCGAGGGTATTGAAAACATTCCTGTCGTTCTCGACTTCCGGGACGCTTTTCCCGAAGAACTTCGAGGATTCCCCCTGCTAGAGCTGTCGAATTCGCCATCGACTTGAAACCAGTGCACCACTCCTATAGCCAAAGCGACCCTACAAGATGTCGCGCATGAACTCCTTGAGCTCAAGGAGGAAATCGACAAATCTCTTCAAAGTGGTTTCATTCGCCCAAGTTGCTCTCCTTGGGGAGCACCTTCTCTTTTGTCAAGAAGAAGGATGGGACAAACCGATTGGTCCAAGACTACCGTCCCATAAATCAAGCTACCATTCGAATAAGTATCCTCTTCCTCGGATCAATGATCCGTATGATCAACTGGCTGGTTCATCGCTGTTCTCTAAACTCGACTTGAGGTTGGGTTACCACCAAATCCGTGTTCGTGAAGAGGATATCCCAAGACCGCCTTTGTGACTCGTTATGGTTCATACGAGTACACCGTCATGTCTTTCGCTTAACCAATGCTCCAGCCACCTTCTCTCGCCGATGAACTATATATTCATGGATTACCTCGACAAGTTCGTCGTGGTTTATCCGGATGATATCCCGATATTTTCCAAGAATGAAGAAGAACATGTGAACATCTTCGCCTTGTGCCGGAAAAGCTACGAGAGCAACAACTCTATGCCAAGTTCTCCAAATGTGAATTCGGCTTCCGAAGTAACCTATCTTGGGCATGTCATCTCTAAGGATGGTAGTGCGTCAACCCCGAAAGAGTTCAGGCTATTCTCGATTGACTCCTCCGAAGAACGTTAAGCAAGTCGAAGTTTTCTCGGTCTCGCCACTATTGCCGCCGATTCGCCGAGAACTTCTCCAAGATTGCCGTGCCTCGACTAACTTTGTTGCATAAGGGCATCAAATTCCAATGGATGATAAATGTCGTGAAAGTTTCCGAGCACTCAAGGACAAGTTGACTTCGCCCAAAGATAGCTCCTCCCGATACTAAGAAGGACTTCATCATTTATCGTGACGCTTCCCGTCAAGGATTAGGTGGTGTCCTAATGCAAGAGCGCAAAGTGGTTGCTTATCCTCTCGCAATTAAGCCTCACGAAGAGAACTACCCAGTTCACGACCTCGAGCTTGCTGCTGTCATTCATGCGCTAAAACAGTGGCGGCATTACCTTCTCGGTAATCGCTATGAGATCTTCACCGACCACCAAAGTCTGAAGTATCTGCTTACTCAGCCAGACCTGAACCTCCGTCGGCAGAGATGGATGGAGACTGTTGCAGACTTTGATTTGGGTATTTCCTATACGCCCGAGCAAGGCTAATGTAATGGCTGATGCCTTGAGCCGCAAGTCTTCTCAAGCAACCACCTTCAGTTTCACAAAGTTCAGCCCCCACTTGTTGAAGAATTCAGAAAGCTGAACCTCCATATTGTTCCTCCGGTGCACTCGCTCCCCTCCTCCGGAGTTTCGCAAGATGAATCTCCGTGTTGTTTCCTGTGGTTCCTCTATACCCCGATCGTCGAACCCGATTTACGTGGGCTCCATAAAGACAATGCAGGATATGACTCAAGTCTACAAGATTAAGCGAGACCTCAAAGAAGGAAATCCTCATTCTTCACTATTCTTGATGATGGCGCCTTGTACTTCAAAGGCCGCCTAGTGGTGCCGTAAGAAGGAAAACCTGAATATGACTCAGAGGTTATGAAAGAAGCTCATGATACGCCTCTATGTATCCACCCAGTAGTACGAAGATGTATCAAGACATTCGCCGAGATTCCGTGGTCTAATATGAAGCAAGACATTGCTCGCTATGTTGTTTGAGTGTGACGCTTGCCGTCAGATCAAAGCGAGAACATCAAAGGCCTGCTGGGACTCTGCAACCTATCTCTATTCCTGAATGGAAATGGGACCATGTTGAAATGGACTTCACACCGGATTTCCCAAATCGCAGAATGGTAATGATGCTATTCTTGTCGCTATTGACCGCTTTCGAAGTTGCTCATTTTCGGCGGTCAAAGAAACGATCATCGCTAGTCAGCTTGCAACTCTCTATATGTCCAGAATTGTTTCACTTCACGGTATTCCACTGGTTATCAGTTTGGACCGTGGCAGCTTATTCACTTCAAGATTCTGGGCAAGTTTTCAAGAAGCTATGGGGACTCATTTATCTTTCAAGATCTGCGTTTCATCCGCAGTCACAAGGGCAAGTTGAACGTGTCAACCAAGTTCTCGAAGACATGCTTCGAGCATGTGTTATTTCCTTCGGCAAGAAATGGGAGGAATCTCTCCCATATGCTGAGTTCTCTTATAATAATAGCTATCAAGCTAGTCTGAAGATGGCCCCTTCAAGTGTTATATGGACGGAAGTGCCGAACCCTCCGAACTGGTCGAAATGGGAACGCCCACTCTTCGGTCCGGATATTATCCAACATGCGAAGAACAAGTCCGCATTATTCGCGAGAATCTCAAGACTGCTCGACCACGCTAAAAGAGTAATTATGACCGTCATCATAAAGACATGGTCTATCAACTTTGGCGAAAAGGCCTATCTTCGCTACACCTATGAAGGGTGCTCACCGCCGGGATCAAGGGCAAGCTAGCTCCCGCTATATTGGCCCATTCACTATTCTCGAAAGGCATGGAAAAGTGGCATATCAATGGAGCTTCCGTCGAACCTTTCTCGTTCACGATGTGTTTCACGTGTCACAAATCCGACGCTGCTTCAAGGACCCAATCCGAGCAAAGGACCATGAAGTGCTCGAATTGCAACAGGACCTCTCCTATAAAGAGCATACGGTCCGCATTCTCGACTGAGCGAACGCCGCACGCCGAAGGCGATCAAGTTCCTCAAAGTCCAGTGGTCAAATCACTCTGAAGACGAAGCCACCTGGGAACGCGAGGACCGTCTTCGTGATGAATACCCCGCACTCTTCCCTTCTACCTCCTAAATCTCGGGACGAGATTTCTTGTAGTGGAGGAGATTTGTAACGCCCGGATAATCATGCTACAGTAATCTCACGTTGATGGTGCCACGTCACCCTTGTCACTGTAGCTAACCACGGGTTAATTCCAAACTGTTTCAAAATTCAATTCAAAATTTATATGGCAATAAAAGTTTTCAAAAAAATTAAAGCTAAAATGTTCGGGGGTTGTCAAATATTACAAAGTTAATTATGGTGGAGTGCACACATTTTTAAAAAGTGTCTGAATATTTCAAAATGAATTAAAACAGAAAAGGAAAAATAAGAAAAGAAAAATAAAACAAAAGGAGAGAGGGAAAAACCCCACAGGCCAAACTAGGCCAAGCCCACCTGGCCCAGCCGGCCAGCCCATGACCATCCGGCCCACCCTCACTCCCATAACCCCGGTCGGCGAAACCCTAGCCGATCCCCACTCCCTCGATCCCCTTCTCCTCCTCCCCACCAATCCGGATCGGGATCGCCCCGATCCTGTCGGCCCCGACGCCGGCGCCCCACCGCCGCCAGCGCGCCCGTCCCTCGCCTCCTCCCCACCCAGCCACCCAGACGCCGGGCGCGCCACGCCCGACGCCGACGCCGCCGGATTCGTCCCGACCACCTCGCCTCGCCGGAACCGCCCGTCGCCGCCAACGCCTCCCGCCCTCCTCCTCGCGGTCGTCCCGACCGTCCCAGCCACTGCCGAGACCCTACGCCTCCCCCACCGTGAGCATCGCCCGCTCCTCCTCTTCCCCCGCCGCTGCCCCTTCCCGCCCTCCCTCCTCTCTCTTCCTCGCCATGACCGCGAAGCCTCGCCGTGGCGCGCCGACGCCGCCCCGCCGGAGGTTTCCCCTCCCGCGGACCTCCCCCCGGAGCTCCTCCTCGCCTCGGCGCCGCTTCAGGTAGCCCGTGCAGCCCGCCCCCTCACCACCACCGAGCCGCTGCCCGGTGAGCACGCCACGCCAGCGCCATCGCCGCTCCCGTCGCTGGTCCGCCAGCTCCGGCCTCCCTAAGCGTCGCTTATTCCCACCACTCGACGCGGCGTCGACCCAGCGATAAAGGCCCCCCTCGACTCCGTTCATGCCTCGCCGCCCGACTCGTCCTCGCCCAACTCCGGCGATCATGGACCTCGACGCTGGCGCTGCTTCGCTGTCCCAGCCGCTGCCGTTCCGTGGTTGGGCGCAGCGACGCGTCGGCGTTCGAACGCTACCACCACGCCCTTTTGGCGCCTCCTAGCCCTTTTCCCGATCCTCCTCGTCGCGCCGCCACCGGAGTTGGCTCGGCTGAGCTCTCTCCGGCGGGCGCCGACGTGGCCGACCTAGCCCCACCCCTAGGGTCATCGCTGGTGGCCCCAAGGGCCGGCTGACTAGTTGATCGAGTCAACGCAGCGGACTAGGTAGCCCGATCGCCGACGTAAGGGCCCGAACCGCCACCATCGATCGGTGGGCCCAGGGCCCCACTGACACATTGACCGTGGTCAACAATGCTTGACTGGGCACTCGGTGCCCACCCTGAGGTCCCACCCGTAACGTTAAAAATAAAATAAATGATAATTAAAATATTAATTAATTAATTAAGTAAATAATTAATTTAATTAATCCCGATTAATTAACCTAATGGCCAATTAACCTAATTAACTACATGTTAATTAACTAATGAGTATGACGAACGGACCCACATGACAGTTGACCAAGTCAACTCTGTTGACTCTTGACGTCAAGATGACATCATGCTGACGTCATAAATCCATTTTTCTAATTAATTAATTAATTAATTAAATTCAGAAATTAATAAAATCTTTAGAAAATCATATCTTTTAATCCGTAACTTCGGATTAAAATATTTTCAACATGAAAGTTGCTCGAGCGGCGAGACGAATCCGGATACTCGGTCCGCTTCGTCGCCACACCCCTAACCTATCGAACCCGCAACTTTCCCCCTCCGGCTCCTCTGCCTGAAATCACGAAACACCGGGAATACTTTCCCGGATGATTCCCCCCCTTAACCGGTACCACCTCATACCACGTTAGGGCACGCCTAGCATCGTTACTTGTCTTGTCATGCATCGATATGCATCTGTTTACATGTTATTCATTGTTTCTTCCCCTCTTCCCTCCGGTGACTACGAGACCGACAGCTGCTTGCTGCCCGGTTCGACTACGGTGTTGACGACCCTCCTTGTCTCGAGCAACCAGCAAGCCCCCCTTGATCACCAGATATCGCCTATTCTACTCTATACTGCTTGCATTAGAGTAGTGTAGCATATTACTTCTTTCATTATACCTATCCCGATGCATAGCTTTGTCCTTGTTACTCTCAAGAGTTACCTTTTTACCGCAATCCTATATGCTTAGTATAGGATGCTAGTACTTTCATCTGTGGCCCTACATTCTTGTCCGTCTGCCGTGCTATACTATCGGGCCGTGATCACTCGGGAGGTGATCACGGGTATATACTATATACTTTATACATGATACATGTGAGACTAAAGTCGGGTCGGCCGTGGAGCACCATGAGTGGATCTTTGAGGCGGAGCGGCAGGCAGGTTGAGACCGCCTAGGAGAGAGGTGGGCCTGCCCTGTTCGGCGTTCATGCGATACTTAACACGCTTAACGAGATCTTGGTATTTGATCTGAGTTGGCTCTGAGCTTATACGCACTAACCATCTACGCTGGAGTAGTTATGGGTATCCGGCGTCGTGGTATCGGCCGGCACTTCCGAGACGTCGGCGACGGAGCGGGCGCGCCCGGATTGGACTGGAACGCTGCTAGGCTAGGTCTGCTTCGGCCGCCCTCATAGCGTGCAGTGTGCTCGGGCGGGCCTGCACCCTGCAGCGCTTAGGTTTAGACCGGCGTCTGGCCTCTGTTGTGCCTAGGTGGGGCTGCGGCGTGTTGATCTTCCGCGGCGGGCATGACCCAGAAAGTGTGTCCGCCAAATGGGATCAAGCGTGCAGGGTAAGATGGTGCACCCCTGCAGGGAAGTTAATCTATTCGAATAGCCGTGACCTTCGGTAACAGGACGACTTGGAGTTGTACCTTGACCTTATGACAACTAGAACCGGATACTTGATAAAACACACCCTTCCAAGTGCCAGATACAACCGGTGGTCGCTCTCTCTCAGGGATATGAGGAGGGGATCGCCGGGTAGGATTATTGCTATGTATTGTTACTTGGAGGACTTCAACCTACCCTCCCCTACCTGCTGCAAGACAGGTGACCAGAAGCGTAGTCTTCGATAAGACTAGCTATCCCCTCTTATTCGGCATTCTGCGAGCTCACCCTTCGATATGGCCCTTTACACATATATCCATGCATATGTAGTGTAGCTCCTTGCTTGCGAGTACTTTGGATGAGTACTCACGGTTGCCTTGTTCCCCCTTTTCCCCTATCTCTACTCGGTTGCTGCGAGCAGACGATGGAACACAGGAGCCAGACGCCACCGTCGATGACGACTACTACACTGGAGGTGCCTACTACTACGTGCAGCCAGCCGCGGCGACCGGGAGTAGTTTAGGAGGATCCTGAGGCGGGAGGCTGCGCCTCTTCGATCAGATCCCGCTTTGTGCTAGCCATCTTATGGCAACTTATTTAACTTATGTCCGTACTCGGATATTGTTGCTTCCGCTGACTCGTCTATGATCGAGCACTTGTATTCGAGCCCTCGAGGCCCCCGCTTGTATTATGATGCTTGTATGACTTATTTTATTTGTAGAGTTGGGTTGTGATATCTTCCGTGAGTCCCGATCTTGATCGTACACATTTGCGTGCATGATTAGTGTACGATTAAATCGAGGCGTAATGCTCTTCGCCGTTCGATCACGATCGTGTGGTAAAACTACACCTCATTTGGAGCTTCCTAGCTCCTTCTACCTATAAAACACCTCCCCGAAATCTCGGGTCAATTCCGACGAAACCCTAGCCCCGCTCCTCTCAGACTTTTCGGACACGTCCGACGGAGCGGACGCGTCCCGCCACGCCCACCAATCCACACACCACGTGGGCAGCAGCGCCCATCGCCAGCGCCTCCACTGCAGGGCCGCTGGCCGTGGCAACCCTCCCGGCCGCGCCGCCCGCCGCGCCCGCCAGCGCCTGCCAGCAGCCACCGGACCTCGCCGCCGCCCGGCCGCCGCGCGCCGCCTCGCGCGCCTCCCCGATCCCACCGACCACCGCCCGACCACCGCCGCTCGGTCCCGCCCGGCCGGCCCGACCTCGCCGCCCTGGCCTCTCCTCCCTCTCCCCGAGCTCCAGCTCTGGCGAGCAGCGCCGGCCGCCTCCGGTTCAAGTGGATCCGCCAGATCCAGATCCGGTTGACTTTCTCCTCCCGATTCCCTCTAAGTCTTTTTTCGTGATTATATTGTTGCATTTTCTTCATGCCATAACTCTGCACCTGTGGCTCCGTTTGGGGCGTGTAGCATACCGAATTGTTCGTCTCGAATAGTAGACCATTGCATCTCATTGCATCATTCTCATTTGAGCTCATCTTGATGCCCGAAATGCTGTTAGAAGAGGGCTATGTGATGTTAGTTTACTTTTCTTATGTAACATGCACTTTGTCATTTTTCCCATGATTGATGTGTGCACCCTATGATCTTGAGTCCTACATGTGTTTTGTAATATGCCATGCCATCTTTACAGGGGTGTATGCCATGTATTTTTGTGATCTCTGTGGTGACTAGCACAAGCATGCAAACTAGGCTTCATGATGTTGCTGATTTCAGCCCCTGTTTTGCTGATATTTTTATGCCATGTTAACTTGATGCTACAGAGAGATACATGCATATTTTGAGATACTTCAGTAAGGATGTTTTAAACATATGGTTACGCTATATCCATCCATGCCTTTGTTTGCAATTATGGAGTGCCAGAGCTTGAGTCAATCGAGCTCTACTTTTGCTATAAAATGTTTCCTGGCAGATTGTTTACATGTTATTCAATTTTGCCAAGGTTGTTGTAGTCGATCCGTGTATGCTATGATGGTGTTCTTGCCATGTATATCTTGTATGCCATATCTTCTTAATGGATGTATGCTTAGTTTATCTTGAAATGCTCTGTAGCGAGTGCATCGACCTCTTAAACATGCCTACTTGATAGCTGTTTTTGTCATGCCCTGTTGCTGAATCTGTTAACGAAACTTGCTATATTGACATGGGTGTTATTATATTTTCTGATCCTTTTTGGCTCATGGTCAGTAAGGGACTTTTGTTCTATGCTTTGATTAGATTCATGCCATGCCTTGTTTTGCTACTATAAGTTCCTGTAGCATGTTGTTTGCTTGCTCCGAACATTGCATCCTGATGCTGTTTCTGCCATGTTCAGTAATTTCACTAAGTCTGTGAAGCTGATATGTTTTGCACTTTTGCCATGCTTGTTTGGACCTGTTATGGTGTGATTTAGCCGTAGCTCAGTGTTCATCTTTTGTCAAGAATCTTGAGTAGATCATTGCCATATGCTTTGTTGATACGTTTGGGTGCAGTAGCTTAATTTCTTGTTGCTTGCTAAGTGGCATCATGCTGTTAATGGCAGATTTGTGTCATTCTTGTCTTGCTTGTCATTTGCAAACCGTGCATCCGATTCCGGTGATCTTTATATCGATTTCGACCGAAATCATCTCACCTTTCCAGCGGCATACTTGGTTTGCCAAGTTGATGCCTGGTTCATCATTTTCCTTCCGGAGCACGCATACGCATTGCATATCACATCTCGCATATCATGCCATATATTGCATCATGTTGCTTGTGCATTGCACCATGATTTATTGTGGTTCCTTTGTTTGTGTTCTTGCTTTGGGTAGAGCCGGGAGACGAGTACTGAACGAGGAACCTGTTGAGAACGCTTACGAGGATCAAGCTTTCGACAACTCTGAGAACTTTGCAGGCAAGATGACCATACCCTCGAAATCACTTCTATCTTTGCTTGCTAGATGCTCGCTCTTTTGCTATGCCTGTGCTACGATGCCTACCACTTGCAATATCATGCCACCCATATTGCCATGTCAAGCCTCTAACCATCCTTTCCTAGCAAACCGTTGATTGGCTATGTTACCGCTTTGCTCAGCCCCTCTTATAGCGTTGCTAGTTGCAGGTGAAGATGAAGTTTGTTCCTTGTTGGAACATGGAGATGTTGTTCCTTGTTGGAACATGTTTACTTGTTGGGGATATCACAATATATCTACTATAATTAATGCATCTATATACTTGGTAAAGGGTGGAAGGCTCGGCCTTATGCCCGTGTTTTGTTCCACTTTGCCACCCTAGTTTCCGTCATACGGTGTTATGTTCCTTGATTTCGCGTTACTTACGGTTGGGTGATTTATGGGACCCCCTTGACAGTTCGCTTTGAATAAGACTCCTCCAGCAAGGCCCAACTTTGGTTTTACCATTTGCCACCTAAGCCTTTCCCCCGGGTTTTCGCGAGCCCGAGGGTCATCTTTATTTAACCCCCCGGGCCAATGCTCCTCTGAGTGTTGGCCCAAACTAGAGCGCTTTGCAGCGCCCCCTTAAGGAAACTTGAGGTCTGGTTTTAGTTGTACGGACTGCTCATCCGGTGTGCCCTGAGAACGAGATATGTGCAGCTCCTATCGGGATTTGTCGGCACATTCGGGCGGCTTTGCTGGTCTTGTTTTATTGTTTGTCGAAATGTCTTGTAGTCCGGGATTCCGAGATCGATCGGGTCTTCCCGTAGAAGGAATATCCTTCATTGACCGTGAGAGCTTATAATGGTCTAAGTTGGGACACCCTGCAGGTATTATCTTTCAAAGCCGTGCCCGCGTTATGAGGCAGATGGGAATTTGTTAATGTCCGTTGTAGAAAACCGAAGTTGACCTTAATTAAAACACATCAACCGCGTGTGTAACCTTGATGGTCTCTTCTCGTGAGTCCGGAAGTGAACACGTGTTGGAGTTATGTTTGACGTAAGTAGTTTCAGGATCACTTCTTGATCGCTACTAGCTTCACGACCGTGCCTTGCTTCTCTTCCCGCTCTTTATGTAATGTAGCCACCATATATGCTAGTCGCTTGTTGCAGCTCCACCTCACAACTCTGTCCTTCCTATAAGCTTAAATAGTCTTGATCTCATGGTGTGAGATTGCTGAGTCCCGTGACTCACAGATTCTACCAAAACAGTTGCAGGTGCCGACGATGCGGTCACAGGTGACGAACCGAGCTCAAGTGGGAGTTCGATGAGGAACGTGGTCGTTACTATGTGTCTTTTCCTGATGATCGTGAGTGGAGCCAGTTGGGACGATCGGGATCTGTAGCATTTGGGGTAGTCTTCTTTTATTTTGGTTCCGTAGTCGGACCTTGAGTGTAATCTGAATGATGGATGTTTATTTATGTATTGTGTGAAGTGGCGAATCGTAAGCCAACTATGTATCTTTTTCCTTATGTATTACATGGGTTGTGTGAAGATTACCTCACTTGCGACATTGCTTTCAATGCGGTTATGCCTCTAAGTCATGCTTCACACGTGGGAGATATAGCCGCATCGAGGGCGTTATAAGTTGGTAATCGAGCCATCCCGACTTAGGAGCCCTCGCTGATTGTTTGTCATGCGTTGTTGAGTCTAGAACAAAATGTTTTGAGTCTTAGGATTATATATATTGAGAGTAGGATTCTTTTTACTCCCTCCCTTCGTCGCTCTGGTGAGGTCTCCCGACGAGAAGTTTTGACTCTCCTCTCCTCAAATTTCACTAAAAAAATTTTAGGATCACGCTGGTATCTTGGAATCGTTCGATGGTTTTGTGACGAGAACATTGTTCTTGGTGCCTCCCGACATTTAGGGGTTGTGGCGGTGTCCCGGGAGTTGAGCTCCGAGGTGTTGTCGCCACAATTTTATCGCTGCAGATTCGGAATACCTGAGATTTGCCGACATCGAAATCTCTTTTGTACAGTTGTTGGTGAGATAACCCGATAACCCAATCTTCGGGCGAGCTCGAGTATTGCCATGACTCAGATAACGGATGCTTTTCAAGGTCGAGGTACACGATTTCGAAGGTTTCTTGGTTATGTGTTGACGGATGGATACAGTGGATCTAGGTATTGTTAGTTTGGGTGATATATTTTGTGTCCCTGTATCCCCAACACCGCATTGCATAACCGTAAAGTTTCGGAGTTTATAGGTGGGATTCAAGTAGCTCTTAGCATTTCTTCCCGCAGATATTTGGTTTGTGATTGGGTAATCCTTACCACTTATTTGTTCCATCGTACCTTGTTATTTTTTCATCAACCCTTAATCAAGTGGCTTCTCACCTTAATGGACGTGTGATGTTAACTTTGGAATTCATTCGTTCATCCTTGTTCAATGTTTATTGTGAAGACTATATGTTGCAATTTCTATCCGTTGATTCAACTTGGCTATCTGCTTATCAAAGTGCTAACGGATGTCACCCTCTTCAGGATGGCTCCGCCAACGCATCTGAATCCGGAACGTGATGATGGGAGTCAGTCGAACCCTCCACCTCCACCTCCGCCTCCGGAGGCCTGGCAAGCTATCATGGCAGCCACCAATGCCAATGCTCAGATGATTTTGCAACTCTTGCAAGAACGTACCCAAGGGCAAGGCAATCAAGGAAATCAAGGCCAAGGCAACAACCAGCCGCACTTTGCTACCCTCAATCAGTTCCTTGCTAATCAGCCGAAGTCGTTCAGTTTCTGTGTTGAGGCCACAGACGCCGACGATTGGCTTGTGGACATCTGCAAACATTTTGAATGTAGCAATGTCGGACACGAGGACTTTGTCAAGTTTGCTTGCTTCAACTCAAGGACCAAGCTGCCGAGTGGTACCAGAATACAAAGATTCCAGAGGAGGTCGTGTCATTACAGGATGAGTTCCGCCGAGACTTCAAAGCTCACCACATTCCAAAAGTGTTGTTGAGAGCAAGCGTGAGGAGTTCCGCAATCTCAAGCAAGGCAACATGTCGTGTATCAATACAATATCCAGTTCGAAACTTGCTCGCTTTGCTAAGCAAGACGTCCACGATGAAAAGAGTATGATCTATCAATTCAGGGTGGTCTCGGAGAAGATCTGCAATTAGCTCTCGTGCTTTTTGAGCCGTAAAAGTATGATGAATTCTACAACATGGCATCAAGCAAGAGGCTGCCCAGCTCAAATGTGAGGCTTCTAAGAAGAGAATCAGGGATGCAGTTCAGTCTTCTTCTTCCTCTCAAGTGGCAGCTAAGCAGCAGAAGTTCTACCTTCCTCCTCCTCCGTTCCGTCGGCCTTATCGCAGAAGAACTCGTGGTCGTGGATCTTCCCACCCACCCAACCCAAAGCTATCGTAACAAGTCTAATTCTCAAGCTCCAAGGTCAAATGCTCCTTATCACCGTCGCTCTCGAGGTGACTTGCAACAAATGTCACAGAAGGTCACTATGCGAACAAGTGCTTCAACCAAAGGCGCCTTCCGCCTCCTCCTCTGTGAAATCTTCCAAAGAATGCAAAGGTCAAGCATAATCCCAAGTCTGCAAAGGTGAATATGATGAATGCAGCTCAAGCAGAGGATTCTTCTCGATGTGATAATGGGTAATCTCTCGATTAATGATATTCTGCAAAAGTCTTATTTGATACTGGTGCATCGCGTTGTTTCATCTCAAGACCTTTTGCATCTAAGCATGAGTTGGGTTATCAAGAATTGCCTAGTTCTTTATCAATTGTGTCCCCGGGTAAGCAAATGACAGCTAATAATTATGTCCCGGATGTTTCTATCAAGATGGGCGATTATAGATTTCTGGCTAAACCAATTGTCCTTGGTGACTCGGATATTGATCTTATTCTCGGGATGGACTGGCTTTCTCAGCACAAAGCTCAGATTGATTGTGCTGCCGGAAATTCAATTGACTCACTCTTCTAATGATGTGATCATCTATGCCGCTCGTGATGAAACCATTCGTTGTTTTCTCTCAATGAGAAGGGCGAATTGATGCTATCTCTCGATTCCATCGTTTGTGAGTACCAAGATGTCTTTCCGTAAGAGCTTCCAGAATGCCTCCTCACCGCCGCTTGAGTTCAAGTATCGATCTTGAGCCCGCATCAACCCGCTTGCAAGCGCCCATACAAGCTTGGACCTGATGAGCTGAAGGAATTGAAGAAGCAGCTCGATGAACAAGAGCGCTGGGTTTGATCGACCGAGTTCATCTCCTTGGGGTTGTGGTGTTCTTTTGTCCGAAGAAGGATGGCACGGACCGACTTTGCGCCGATTACCGCCCATTGAATAAGAAGACAATCAAGAACAAGTATCCACTTCCCAACATCAATGAGCTTTTCGAGCAACTCAAAGGTGCTAAAGTGTTCTCCAAGCTTGACCTTCAGATGGGTTATCATCAGATTCGCATTCGTGAACAAGATATTCCCAAGACAGATTCGTAACAAGCTTTGGTTCTTATGAATATACCGTCATGTCTTTCGCCTTGTCAATGCTCCTCCAACATTCTCTCGGATGATGAACTTCATCTTCAACCCCTACACCAATGAATTCGCCTTGGTCTATCTTGATGATATTTTGGTCTTCTCCAAGAATAAGAAGGATCATGCCAAACATTTGTGATTGGTGCTAGACAAGCTCAGAGAGTATCAATTCTATGCGAAGTTTTCCAAATGTGAATTTTGGCTTGATGAAGTTCTTTACCTTGGTCATATCATCTCCGCCAAGGGCATCGCTGTTAATCCCGAGAAGGTGTCCGCAATTGTGAATTGGGAACCTCCTCAGAATGTCAAGCAGCTTCGCAGTTTTCTTGGTCTTGCAAGCTATTGCCGAAGATTCGTTGAGAACTTTTCTAAGATTGCAAAGCCTCTTTCCAACCTCCTCCAGAAGCATGTGAAGTATGTCTGGTCTCCTGAGTGTGACGTTGCTTTCAATACTCTCAAAGAGAAACTCGTCACAGCTCCTGTCTTGACTCCTCCTGATGAATCCAAGCCATTCGAAGTTTTCTGTGATGCTTCTCTTCAAGGTCTCGGTGCTGTGTTAATGCAAGAGAAGAGAGTTGTGGCCTATAACTCTCGTCAGCTGAAGCCCAACGAAAAGAACTACCCCACTCACGATCTTGAGTTGGCGGCAGTTGTCCATGCATTGATAACATGGAGACATCTCTTGTTGGGAAGGAAAGTGGACATATTCACCGATCACAAGAGCCTCAAGTATATCTTCACTCAACCCAACCTCAACCTCAGGCAAACTAGATGGGTCGAAATGATTCAAGAGTACAACCCAAGTATTGAATATACTCCGGGCAAGGCCAATGTCATTGCAGATGCTTTGAGCAGAAAGGCTTATTGCAACAGTTAATCCTCAAGCCCTTCCAACGGATCTTTGTGAAGCTTTCCATAGCTGAATCTTCAAGTTGTTCCTCAAGGCTTTCTTGCCAACCTCATAGTCTCTCCTACTTTGGAAGATCAAATTCGTGAGGCTCAACTCTTGGATACCATGGTGAAAAAGGTGAAACGTGGTATCGACAAGGGCATTTCAAGTACAAGTGCTTCCACATTGATGACAAAGATACTCTTTTCTTCGAGGACCGGATTGTGGTTCCTAAGGGTGATCTCGTAAAGTCATTATGAGCGAGGCACACAATTCGCTTCTATCCATTCATCCCGGAAATACGAAGATGTACCATGACCTCAAGCAATCATATTGGTGGACTCGAATGAAGCGAAAATTGCTCAATTCGTGAATGAATGTGATGTCCGCCAAGAGGTGAAAGGAACACCAACGACCAGCTGGTCTCCTCCAACCTCTTGCTATTCCGAATGGAAGTTTGATCATATCGAGATGGACTTCGTGACTGGATTTCCTAAGTCCAAGCGTGGAAATGATGCTATCTTCGTTGTCATTGACAAGCTTACTAAAGTGGCTCATTTCCTTCCTATCAAAGAATCCATCACAGCAGCTCGGTTGGCGAGCTATACACTCAAGAATTGTCTCCTTGCACGGCATTCCACAAGTGATCTCTTGCACCGTGGCAGCATCTTTACCTCCAAGTTTTGGGATTCTTTTCGAAGGCCATGGGCACCAACATTCGCTTCAGCACAGCTTTCCATCCTCAAACAAGTGGCCAAGTCGAGAGAGTCAATCAAATCCTTGAAGATATGCTCGTGGCTTGTGTCATTTCCTTCGGTATGAAGTGGGAAGATTGTCTTCCATATGCGAGTTCTCCTACAACAACAGCTTCCAAGTGAGTTCGGCAAGGCCCCATTCGAAATTCTCTATGGCGAAAAGTGCCGTACTCCTCTCAATTGGTCCGAGACAGGTGAACGCCAACTTCTTGGCAACGACTTGATCACGAAGCGAAGAAATGTGCAAAGTCATTCGTGAGAATCTCAAAGCCGCATAATCGCGCCAAAGAGCTATTATGATGACAAGCACCGTGATGTGGCTTTTGAAATCGGAGACCATGTCTACCTCCGCGTCTCTCAATGAAAGGCACTCGTCGCCCGGTATCAAAGGGAAGCTTGCCCCTAGATACGTGGGTCCTTTCAAGATCATTGGCAAAAGAGGCGATCTCGCCTATCAACTTGAGCTTCCGTCCAACTTCGCGAACGTGCGATGTGTTTCATGTGTCTCAGCTTCGCAAGTGCTTCAAGACTCTGAACGCACTATCAACTTCAAGAAATTGACATCCAAGAAGATCTCTTATCATGAGCACCCGTTGCTATTCTTGAAGAAACCGAGCGCAAGACTCGCAACAAGTCAATCAAATTCCTGAAAGTGAAGTGGTCACACCATTCCGACCGAGAAGCCACACAGGAGTGCGAGGATCACCTCCGTTCGAATATCCGGAGTTCTTTCAGTCCTAGATCTCGGATGAGATCCTCTTGTAGTGGTGGAGTGTTGTAACACCCGGATGTAACTTTCCATATTTGTAACTCCAACTCTTGCCATTTTCGCATTGTGATATGATATTCCCTCCGTGGTTGGGTTTTGTCTTTCGTTTTGCATTTTGTTCATGTCATGCATTTCATATCATGTCATCATGTGCATCGCATTTGCATACGTGTTCGCCTCATGATTCCGAGCATTTTCCCCGTTGTCCGTTTTGCAATCCGGCACTCCTATGTTCCCGGCGTCCCCTTTTACGTTTTTCCGTGAGCGGTACTAAACTTTCTCGAATGGACCGAGGTTTGTCAAGTGGCCTTGGTATACCACCGTGACCACTGTCAAGTTTCGGTCATTTGGAGCTCGTTTGGTACTCCAACGGTTAACCGCTCTCGCAGAGGCCTCTTTTAAGTTGCAGCCCAACACCCTCCAAAACAGTCCAATAACCCATCTAAGTCACTTCCATGCTTTTCGCCGTTCGATCACGATCGTGTGGTAAAACTACACCTCATTTGGAGCTTCCTAGCTCCTTCTACCTATAAAACACCCCCCCCGAAATCCGGATCAATTCCGGACGAAACCCTAGCCCGCTCCTCTTCAAGGCCACGGACACGTCCGGACGGAGCGGACATGCGCGCGCCACACCCGACCAATCACGGCCGCCACGTGGCAGTCATGCACATCGCACAGCGCCTCCACAGCGGACCCGCTGGCCCGTGGCAGGCCTCCGCCCAGCGCTGCCCGCTGCCGCCACAAGGCCGCCTCCGCGCCACCGGGCTTCGCCTGGCTGCCCGGCTGCCGCCGCCGCCGCCTGGCCGCGGCGCGCCATGGCCCCGCGCCACGCCACGCCCGGCCCCGCCTGTCTGTCCCGGCCCGGCCCGACCTCGCCGCCCAGCCTCTCCTCCTCTCACCCGAGCTCCAGCTCCAGCGAGCTGCCGGCCGCCCTCGGTTCAAGTGGATCGGCCAGATCCAGATCCGGGTTGACTTTCTCCTCCCCGATTCCTCTAAGTCTTTTTTCGTGATTATATTGTTGCATTTTCTTCATGCCATAACTCTGCACCTGTGGCTCCGCTTGGGGCGTGTAGCATACCAATTGTTCGCCTCAAGAGTAGATCATTTCATCTCATTGCATCATTTTCATTTGAGCTCATCTTGATGCCCAAATGCTGTTAGAAGAGGGCTATGTGATGTTAGTTTCGCTTTCTTAATGTAACATGCACTTTTGTCATTTTTGCCATGATTGATGTGTGCACCCTATGATCTTGAGTCCTACATGTGTTTTGTAATATGCCATGCCATCTTTACAGGGGTGTATGCCATGTATTTTTGTGATCTCTGTGGTGACTAGCACAAGCATGCAAACAAGGCTTCATGATGTTGCTGATTTCAGCCCCTGTTTTGTTGATATTTTTATGCCATGTTAACTTGATGCTACAGAGAGATACATGCATATTTTGAGATACTTCAGTAAGGATGTTTTGAACATATGGTTATGCTCTATCCATCCATGCCTTCGTTTGCAATTATGGAGTGCCATAGCTTGAGTCAATCGAGCTCTACTTTTGCTATAAAATGTTTCTCGCAGATTGTTTACATGTTATTCAATTTTGCCAAGGTTGTTGTAGTTGATCCGTGTATGCTATGATGGTGTTCTTGCCATGTATATCTTCTATGCCATGTATTCTTGATGGATGTATGCTTTGTTTATCTTTAAATGCTCTGTAGCGAGAGCATCGACCTCTTAAACATGCCTACTTGATATCTGTTTTTGTCATGCCATGTTGCTGAATCTGTTAACGAAACTTGCTATATTGACATGGGTGTTATTATATTTTCTCGATCCTTTTGGCTCATGGTCAGTAAGGGACTTTTGTTCTATGCTTTGAGTAGATTCATGCCATGCCTTGTTTTGCTATTATAAGTTCCTGTAGCATGTTGTTTGCTTGCTCAACATTGCATCCTGATGCTGTTTACGCCATGTTCATTAATTTCACTAAGTCTGAAGTTGATATGTTTTGCACTTTTGCCATGCTTGTTTGGACCTGTTATGGTGTGATTTAGCCGTAGCTCAGTGTTCATTTTTTGTCAAGCATCTTGAGTAGATCACTGCCATATGCTTTGTTGATACGTTTGGGTGCAGTAGCTTAATTTGTTGTTGCTTGCTAAGTGGCATCATGTTTGTTAATGGCAGATTTGTGTCATTCTTGTTTTGCTTGTCATTTGCAAACCGTGCATCCGATTCGGTGATCTTTATATCGATTTCAGCCAAATCATCTCATCTTTCCAGCGGCATACTTGGTTTGCCAAGTTGATGCCTGGTTCATCATTTTCCTTCCGAGCACGATACGCATTGCATATCACATCTCGCATATCATGCCATATATTGCATCATGTTGCTTGTGCATTGCACCGTGATTTATTGTGGTTCCTTTGTTTGTGTTCTTGCTTTGGGTAGAGCCGGAGACAAGTACGTGAACGAGGAACCTGTTGAGAACGCTTACGAGGATCAAGCTTTCGACAACTCGAGAACTTTGCGCAAGATGACCATACCCTCGAAATCACTTCTATCTTTGCTTGCTAGATGCTCGCTTTTGCTATGCCTATGCTACGATGCCTACCACTTGCAATATCATGCCACCCATATTGCCATGTCAAGCCTCTAACCATCCTTTCCTAGCAAACCGTTGATTGGCTATGTTACCGCTTTGCTCAGCCCTCTTATAGCGCTGCTAGTTGCGGTGAAGATGAAGTTTGTTCCTTGTTGGAACATGGAGATGTTGTTCCTTGTTGGAACATGTTTACTTGTTGGGGATATCACAATATATCTGCTATAATTAATGCATCTATATACTTGGTAAAGGGTGGAAGGCTCGGCCTTATGCCCGGTGTTTTGTTCCACTTTGCCACCCTAGTTTCCGTCATACCGTGTTATGTTCCTTGATTTCGCGTTCCTTACGGTTGGGTGATTTATGGGACCCCTTGACAGTTCGCTTTGAATAAGACTCCTCCAGCAAGGCCCAACTTTGGTTTTACCATTTGCCACCTAAGCCTTTTTCCCCCGGGTTTTCGCGAGCCCGAGGGTCATCTTTATTTAACCCCCCGGGCCAATGCTCCTCTGAGTGTTGGCCCAAACTAGAGCGCTTTGCAGCGCCCCCTCAAGGAAACTTGAGGTCTGGTTTTAGTTGTACGGACTGCTCATCCGGTGTGCCCTGAGAACGAGATATGTGCAGCTCCTATCGGGATTTGTCGGCACATTCGGGCGGCTTTGCTGGTCTTGTTTTATTGCTGTCGAAATGTCTTGTAGTCCGGGATTCCGAGACTGATCGGGTCTTCCCGGTAGAAGGAATATCCTTCGTTGACCGTGAGAGCTTATAATGGGCTAAGTTGGGACACCCCTGCAGGGTATTATCTTTCGAAAGCCGTGCCATGTTATGAGGCAGATGGGAATTTGTTAATGTCCGGTTGTAGAAAACCCGGTTGACCTTAATTAAAACACATCAACGCGTGTGTAACTGTGATGGTCTCTTCTCGCGGAGTCCGGAAGTGAACACGGTGTTGGAGTTATGTTTGACGTAAGTAGTTCAGGATCACTTCTTGATCGCTACTAGCTTCACGACCGTGCCTTGCTTCTCTTCCCGCTCTCTTTTGCGAATGTAGCCACCATATATGCTAGTCGCTGTCGCAGCTCCACCTCACAACTCTGTCCTTCCTATAAGCTTAAATAGTCTTGATCTCGGTGTGAGATTGCTGAGTCCCGTGACTCACGATTCTACCAAAACAGTTGCAGTGCCGACGATGCCGGTGTAGGTGACGAACCGAGCTCAAGTGGGAGTTCGACGAGGAACGTGGTCGTTACTATGTGTCTTTTCCTGATGATCGATAGTGGAGCCAGCTTGGGACGATCGGGGATCATGTAGCATTTGTGGTAGTCTTCTTTTATTTTGGTTCCGTAGTCGGACCTTGAGTGTAATCTGAATGATGGATGTTTATTTATGTATTGTGTGAAGTGGCGACTGTAAGCCAACTATGTATCTTTTTCCCTTATGTATTACATGGGTTGTGTGAAGATTACCTCACTTGCGACATTGCTTTCAATGCGGTTATGCCTCTAAGTCGTGCTTCGACACATGGGAGATATAGCCGCATCGAGGGCGTTACATGGCGGTTGCACACTGGATCAGCCTTCACTTGGACCAGGTGCAAGAAAGCCGTCGTCTCACCATGGGAGAGTTATGGCTTCGCTGCATGCTAAAGCAGTCACTACTAGGTTTGGCATCCCTCAAGATGACAATTCAGAGGCAGAGATTGAGGGTCAAATGGCTACTGGAGGGAGATGTGAAGTCAAAGTTATTCCAAGCAGTAGCTAGTGGTAGAAGATCCAAAAACTTCACCGTGCACATTCATAATAACAACGATGTGGTTACGGACCAGGAGTGCAAACTTGAGATCTTCTCGAGGCTTATAAAACCTACTTGGAATTGACAAGGCTTGGAATCACACGCTAGACCTTAACTATATTGGGATGGAGGCGATCGACCTACAAAACTTGGAGCAGATTTTCACCATGGAGGAAGTTTGGGCTATCGTGAGCGAGCTACCCCCTAACCGCGCTCTCGGACCATATGGGTTCATAGGTGCGTTCTACCAAAAGTGTGGCCGATTATGAAAAATGACATCATGCCCGGACTGCTTAAGTTGTATTTCGGTGATGGTTAACAGTTTGACAAGCTCAATAAAGCACTCATCATGTTGATCCTCAAAAAGCCAAACGCAAATGAGGTTCATGATTTCGGGCCTATAGGCTTGCCACACAACTTCCCCAAGCTATTCGCAAAGCTTTTGGCAAATCGGGCAGGGCCGCATGAAGGACATTGTACAAGCTAATCAATTGGCGCTCATTAAGGGCACAATATACACGTCAATTTTTTGTTGGTGCACCAAGTGGCTCGGAAGATCTATGATAAGAATTCACCAGGTGTGTTCCTCAAGCTAGACATCTCAAGAGCTTTTCATTCCCTCTCGTGGCCTTTTCTCTTCAAGGTGCTCCATAAGAATGGTTTTGGCTTGGCTTGGATGGATCAGCATTCTTCTCCAATCATCAAGTACTAAGGTCATCGTCAATGGAGTGCCCGGAAGAAAGCTTCGTCCATGCATGCGGTCTGTGACAGGGAGTCCCCATCTCGCCGCTACTATTCATAATTGCTCTGGAAGCCTTATCAGGCATGTTCTCGAAGGCGATGCAGGAAGGAGTGGTCAGCATGATCCAAAACATTAATTCCACGCAAATGATGTCCCTATACGCGGACGATGTCGCTTTATTTATCAATCCTAGTGTCCAGTACATCAACTTTGTCAGATCGGCCCTGGATATATTTGGGGAGCTCCGGCCTTAGGTTGAACTACCAGAAAACTTTAGCCACGTTGATTAGGGGATCAGACATTAAGATGAATGCTACTGTCGAAACTGAACGCAATGGTAGCAGAGAGGCACTTGACATGTAGTTTAGGGAGGGCCTGTAGTTCATCTTCAACCTGCACCCCCCTGAGCCGCCACCACCACCGGCCGAACCACCGCCCAACAGCCGGCCGCCTCAAACAACTCGCCACCGCCGCCCGCCAGCTCTCTAGGCCCCCGCCCCCACCTGAACCCTAAGATAGATAGTGGGTACCTCTCCGGCGAGCCCCCATCCTCGAGCGGGTGGTTCTTCCTTAACTCCAGTGAGCCCCGCCCCAACCCCTGAAAATCGATCACCTAAAAGTCGATTCATCGATCAAGTGTGGCTTAATCGGTGCAGAGCAGCACCTGACGAGGGGAAGAGAGCAGCAGCAGTGGGAAGCGAGCGATCGAGCGAGAGCCGAGTGTAGCAGCAGCATGAAGGAAGGAAGAGAGCCGAGCAGCAGAAGCAGATCCGGTTGGTATGCGCGCCACCAAGGGGCCTCGCACTGGGGAGAGCTGCCCGTGGAGATGTCGCCATGGTGCCGGCTTCAAGGTAGTCACCCATGGGGTGCGGGATGGAGCACCGTCGGCGCCGGGAGGTCGAGTTAAGGAGAAGGTGCAATGCGATGAGTGTACAACCTTTTCGTGGCGCCGGTAGGCCTCGCTTTGTTCGAGGAGTCGGTGAGGATGCTGCGTTCGGTGGAGCAGGTTAAGGCGGCGCTGTGGGGATGGAGCAGCCGTGATAGATGAGGTGATCGCCGGAGCAACTCCTTGGAGGTGGAGGACGGGCGGCTAAACCGCGGACGGCGAGATGGACGACGGATCCTCAGCCGAGGAGGTGGACGAGGACGTCGAGCTATTGCGGTGGACGACGCTGTCGGGAAAGAGGCTCGGCTGGGCAGCGTGACGTGGCGGACGGAGGAGGTGGGGTTTCATGGATGGAGCGGAGAGGTTATGGCGGCCTGGGATTTGAATGGCGAAAAGGCGATGGGAGGATGAAGCATGACTTAGGGACGCGCTTGTCCAAAATGTAGGGTGTGTTACAAAAGTACCCCACCAATTTGAACTAGCGGTTCAGCTTAGGGTTAGAAGGGGATTTCGCGTGTCGGGATTTGGCAGCCTGGAGGGAGTTTTCGCGCTGTTGTAATTTTGGGATAGCAAGGCGGCGGGTTGTGAAGGCGCCAGTTTTGGGAGCACGATATCTGAATTTTCGATATAACAAGACGCTGGTTGAATTTTAGGACAAGCCTAACATGTAGTAATATTGTACTTGTACGTACCAAATCAATTCGCACTTCCTCAACCAAAAAGAAAAGAAAACTACTCACACCACACAAAGAGAGAGTCTTGCCCGCTTTACTATACAAATGTTATTCAAAGTTACTCCATCGTTCCATCTATATAGGGCCTAATCGTTTTTCGATGCTAACTTTGACCAAATATTAGAGCAATGATATATGACATGCAACTTACACAAAGCACACCGTTAACTTCGCCTCGTGAAAGGTTCTTTCAATGATATAATTTTCACATTGTGCATGTCATGTACTATTAATCTTGTCAATAGTCAAAGGCGGTCTTAAAATCTCATTACGCCCTATATAGATGGAAGGCGGAGTATGAATCCATGTTATGTCCGATTAAATTTTTTACGCTTGATGTATAATGCATGTAACCTACTCATACCAACATTTTAGTGCATTCCAAATGTCTATACTACCGCTGCAATTCAAACTAAATTTTAATTCGTTTATCTATTTCAATAAGAATCTACAATCATGATTGTTGCCAACTTCAACCATCATAGTTTCCTTGCTATCCGCCAGATATAAATCGGACGGCCTATAATGCAGGATGGCACACACCAGGCATCAACAACTCTATTTTTTTATAAGAGTAGAGATAAAATATATTAAATGTAGTTTAACATGTTCATAAACACACCATGTGTATCACCGTTATATATATTTACACATGCGTCGGTTTAAAACACTATAATAAATTCTTCAAATATCCGAATTCACTTTTTATAATGAAGTATATATGATCTCTATTCGTCTTTTACACCCACACAACCCTCTTATCTTTGTAGCTAGCGCTAACTTTCTCTTGTGCATGCACCCGCCCGCATCCCTCTCACCCTCCCTCAGCATTCTCTAGCTCCATCGCAAGAAATTCGTCTTTTCACTTTAGGTCGCTCACCCATGGTGTGTGTAGGCCCCCAGCTCCTTCTTTACGCCACACATCGATCGATATGCCTCTCTAGCCAGGTGTGCCTAGCACAAACACAAGCTTCCCTCTTCTCTTGTCACCGACATGCCTCACTCCTGCCACTCTTTTCATCGTTCTCGTACTCAAGACACTCCTCCCTTCGATATAGTATGCCTCTCGCACCACCTCCTACATGCATCCCTCTCTCTCTATCCTTCTCCTCGTGCCTCATTTGCTTCTAACACACACATGCATGTATATCAATCGATCTCCCAACATATACCTAGATCGACTTTAACTACCCCCCATCGATCGACGTACCTCACAAGTTATGTCTCTCCTTTCTCTAACAAAGGGCGATTGATCTTCCTATGTAGTTATGTCTGCTTACCACAGCCACATCGTCCCCCCTCATCATTTGTGCATGCCTCCGACCCGTCTCTCACACGCACGCGCACAGCATAACAAGCCATCTCCTCTCTTATTGATATTGCTGGCGTGTTCTCCGCTTGTCTAGCAAGCCTATCCCACCATTTGTTAGAAGCAACCCACTACCACCCCCTCCAACACTCTAGCTTTGTCTCTCTCCCAACCTTATTCCTCTCCTGCACATATGCATGGATGCCGATCGATCTCCCTTAATACATGAGGCAGACGATCTCCTTAATACATGAGGTAGGCCTCTCCTCCTCCACACATATACCAGCCATTGTACCTCTATAGTTAATTGGGCCCCTCTTCCCCCACCACACACCATAGTCGAAGCGCTGCAGGTAGGTATCCATGCCACAGAGACAAACTGCACATGTCCCTCTCACGCTCCAAGAGGGCCAGCCACTCTATTTCTTTGACGTGGGCACACAAATTTGATGGCACTCTTTATCGATCACGCACGCACACACACACACACACATCATCCCTCTTTTTTGATTCTATGGACACTTCAAGCCGATGATACCTCCACTCTCTTTTCGTGGATCGCCTCTATATATATGTTATATCCAGGACTCTATTTCACACACATTGCATATGTTACATTTTTGATTGAACCCCCCGTAAAACTCTCAAGAACCCACACACTATATCTCTAGGTTTGTATCTCTCACACAACCCCACGTGAGGTGGTGTACGATACAAGAAGAGAATAGGTGCACCGCACGCACTCATGCTTCGTGCCCAACCACACCCACAGTACACTGTGGAGCTCATTTCTTTACGAAATGGCAGCCCACATGCTAATTTGAACGCTCAGCGTGTTGTTTACCTAGGAGGTCGTGGTACCACGCCTGCACGTAAACAAAGTTCGACTTGACGCGTTGCCGCGTTATTTTAAATAAAGTTATAGCGCTCAATGGCACGTATATAGAATATAAAATGATTTTTATGGAGAAAAGGTAGTCCGCTCACTATATACAATGGAGCCTTGCATGCCTCGGTTTGTCGCTCTTCGAGTATCTCACAAAAGGCTGTGGTGGCCTCTCTCTCTCTCACCGTTGGTCATCGATTCGCCGATCCCGTCCCGCCGGGGAAAGGGAGTGTGGCTCTCTCTCTCACCGTTGATCACCGATCCGCCGCATCCCGTCCGCCCGGAAAGGGAGGAAGTGCATCGCTTCTTCGCTCGACGACGCCGAGGCAGCATGTCCCGATCTGCGGTACACGCCATTCTCTCTCGACCAAGCTCGCGCTGCAGGGCTTACTCCACCTGCTCGCAGATTCGCCGCCGCCACCTAGTTACATCCCGACGACCTCCGTGTATCCTCCGCCTTGCTCCATCGCCTGCCTTCCCACGCCGCTGCATGTGGATCTTCCATAGTTTTTTGCCCAAAACGTAGCTCGCCCAAAGGTACTTTCCATATTGCATTCTCGCCCTCACACTGCTTTAGACAAACACAACCGTGTTGTTATCTTCCCTTAGGGCAAGGAATATGCTTCTTTTTGTCGTCGCATGTGTCATCAATCGTTATTGGCCGAATTGTTTCCTTTCTACCTCTTTTTTGCAAACAGGGCTATCCATTTCACTCTGCTATTATGTAATTTTTGTGAACTGCACAAATCACTTTTTCTTAAGAGTGTTTTGTGTAGTTGTACTAAAATGTCACACGGCAACGCTCTCTACATTTCAAGTGCGATGCACAAAGGGAGATTGGTTTTGCTCTATCCTCCTCATCCAACTCCGAGCCTAATCTTCTCCAACTAGTTAGTCTTAAGAGAGACCGCAAAGGTGACCCGCTTCTATTTTTGTGTTTATTGTTTCATCAGCAGTCCTCTATTATCGTCGAATCACACTTAATATCTTTGGGACAGGGACGCCAGCTCTATTTTAGTGGAACTGCACAAAATGAGCGGAATGTTGCATGCTCCATACAGCTACTTTTTCCCCCAACATGCCTTGTTGATTTAGACAGAGCTGGGGGGACGTTGCTGCCAATGAAAGCATGGATCAATTTTAATTTAACACCTTCTCACAACTCGTTTTCAGTTGTGATGTAATTATTAGCTCGATCCGCTAATAATTGACATGCATTAGCAAGGAAGTTAGTTTTTATTGTTTCCAAGAGAGCATCGATGGCAAGACACGCCAAACAAAAGCTGAAATCTCACACCATTGTACAATTTCATGTCGCTGGAAAATTATTTGTATAGTACGCCAATTATGTAAACAAATTATGGAAGCTTGATAGCATTGCTGTGCCTCTTCATCATCCGGGTCCATTTGCCATGCACAAAATTATAATCCTTCGCTCCTAAATATTTGTATTTTTACAAATTTCAAACGGGCATATTTTAGAGTGTAGATTCACTCATTTTGCTTCAGATGTGTACTACCTCCGCTCTAAATATTTATTCGTTTTTCTAGAGATTTCAACAAGTGACTACATACGGAGCAAAATGAGTGAATCTACACTCTAAAATATGTATATATACATCCGTATGTGCCAGTCCATTTGAAATCTCTAAAAGACAAATATTTGAGTAGTCACTGTTGAAATTCTAGAAAGACAAATATACTCGGTATATTTAAGAACCGAGGGGTAGTGCACAACCGCATGGGAGACTCAGCTCGATCGCTAGCCTGCATTAATAGTGAGTAATGAGCAGTCAAATCATAAGCCCCACCTTTCCCACTATAAGTTGCTCAAGAAGCAACCATCAATACGCCTTTCTTGAATCCGCCATACTACTCCATTCACACTGCTTATACAGGGCTTAAAAAAAGAAAAAAAAAAAATATGTGGGACCAAGGCTACTAGCGACCGCCTGAAAAAAATAGCATTAGTAGTTATAGCACAGGCGTGCACACATGCATGCAAGCTTCCACCTGGTGACACATGCATGCACTTACTCAATTCTAGTAGTATAGTACATGGAGAGAAATTGTGGACTTGATTGCGGCTACCACGCCCTAATTAATTGAGCATTAAACCAAACGCGCCTAAAGTCTCTTTGGTGGTGGAAATGCATTGAGAGAAATGCATCATAATGAAGCGCCTTTAAACTGTGGACGGAGGGAGGAGTAGTATGAAGGTGCAAAACCAAGTACAGAGTATGGCCAGCCGGGTCAACGACCTCCTCTTGGCATATCACCCATATGTGGACAGGAGGTGGAGCAAACCGATCTCAATTGACGGAAAGAGCCGATCACCGACATGTGGGACAGAGTGAGCAAACCGATCTCAATTGATGCAAAAAGAGCCAACCTATTGCCTTTGAGAGAGACGAGGAGCAGAACACATAGACGGGCTCGCACGGAGGCCAAGATATATTCGAGCATGGTTGGTTGATCGATATCATTCATTACATGTTGGGCTGCCATTTTCCGCCTCTTCTCCGAATAAACGTGGTACTTTATCGTAGATTAAAAAATAAGAGTATGCTGACGCTCCACCATGGGTTCTAGTAGTAGTACTACTCGTACCATCAAGGCATTGGTTTCGCTTTCGTGAAGTCAAACAATGATGGTATCTGCATGTTGGGTACTACAGTTGTATGCCTCGATAATCTGACACCGAATGGACTGATGCATGTCCATTGAGGGTAGGTTGCATTAGTCAAAAGGCATGGCTTTAGCTTCACCTTGTCCTGCAAGCTTCTCCTCGCTTT